>CM067369.1:231426413-231564066 GCA_034401795.1 Chaetoderma sp. LZ-2023a | reverse complement strand
CTTCTGTCAATTTTTAATGGAGTTTTTGACTGCCAATCTCTAAAGATTTATATCACCAGGTTAAGGGGACATGTATTGCAAAGCAATAGTTACAGCCTCAAAGCATGTTTTACATGTATGTCTTAGCATGACACAATTTTCAAAACAACCAGGTGTTTATTTTGGAAACAAGTTTACTTATTTATTAGCTGTACAGTATTACATTTTGGGCATAACGCCTATAGTTTGAAAAAAGGTAAGGTATATACCGGTATGAGATATCCTAATTTAAACGTACAACTACAATAAAATGTCTTAAATTGCCTTTCAGCTACGAGATTCTGATGGCTTTCATGACAGTACTAATATTCAGAATGGGGTTAATGCTCTCATGTACATTTTCAGGTAAACCTGGTTGAAATTAAAGATAAGTCTAGTGTATGCTATGCCTCTATGGATCAGTCAGTGTCTATTGTATTAAATTAGTTAGTTACAGGCCTATAGGCAGGTGAAGGAATCTGCATGAAGTCACCAAATCCCACCAGAAATGTACAGTACAGCTCATACAATGTCATAAGTTATGCATATTTTGGAAACATTAACTTGTTGTTATTCCTGTACTGTATCATACTTTGTACTGAACTCACCTTTCCAGAGTATCCATCCATCATCTGACCTCGTATAATGTCATAATCAGCTCAGCGAGTGTATGATGACATCACAATCATTACGTCACAAAAGGTTCCATATAGACCGTCGTCAAATCTCAAATAGTCCGAGACGTTGTATGAATTGTATGTCTTTGTAATTCTTTGCTATTTATTAAATATGCTATTGAATATTTTGAAACTAATTTGACTGGGTGCTGTTGCTGCCTTACCCAGTCAAATTAGTTTCAAAATATTCAACAGCTTACCTGTGTATTTTCTTTGGAAATTGATAGTCAGGGTGTTCAGAGATCGATTGATCCTAGCATGAGCAAGGTGTGGGTGGAGCTTAGCTAGAGATGGACGGGTCATAGCTAAAACCGGAAGGGTCAATTGAGGCAATGCAGACTTTAATATAGCATAGAGTGAATTATATAGGTGTAGAATAAATAGACGCATACATAGTATACATGCTTGAAACAAGAGATCCAGTTACTTTAAGCAACATTGAGTTACACTGTCTTATGTATGCTGATGATGTGGTGTTATTGTCTTCCACACAACATGGATTACAGTCAAAATTAGATAAATTGGAACAACATTGTAAAGACTGGTGTTTGAACGTGAATGTGGATAAAACTAAAATTATTATATTCAATAAAGCTGGCAGGCTATTGAAGAAAAGCTTTAGTTTTCAAGGACGAGCGGTTGAATGCACACTAAGTTATAAGTACTTAGGGATTCAGTTTTCTGGTTCAGGTACATTCACACAAGCAAGACAGGACCTCTACAAAAGATGCCTAAAAGCATATTTTAAGCTTTGTAAAGATATACTTTCACTGCAACCAATGATCAAAACTGGTTTACTCTTATTTAACCATATGATAAAACCTATTCTGTTATATGGAAGTGAAATATGGGGAGTTTTTAATCCATATAGCCCTAAGTTTAAAAATGGATTCACTTTAGACAAATGCTTTGAAAGACTAGAGGCAGGAGGAATTCAGCACAAATTTGCCAGATTTGTTCTGGGCGTGCATAAAAGGAGTACTAATTATGCCATTCTGTCTGACTTATGTTGGTTCTTCCTTCACTTTGATGTGGTGAGATCAATGTTACTCTATTGGCATAGATTAGAACATGCGTCTGTAGACTCATTATTGCATAATGCACTTGAATCTTAAAAAACTCTCCATACAACATCAAAGAACCCATGCTGGTACAGCAGCATAAAACAGTTGTGTGATACATTAAAACCACCATTAAATATATCATCATGTAACTTTTTTAAAGTTCAAACAATCGGTGAAATCCATTTGCACAGAAGCCTATCTTGAAAACTGGTATGCTTTAAAGGACACACTTTCTGATGGTAAACAGAGCACCTACACATCAGTAAAAGATAGGTTTGGATTAGAAAATTATCTAACAACTATGAACAAAATTGAATATACCTTGGAGTAGAAAGGTCATTACGAGGTTGCGAATATCTGCACACAGGCTCAAAATAGAAACTGGTATATGTGTGATAGTGGCTCAGTTGAAGATGAAATTCATTTTCTTATAGAATGTAATGCATACAATGATGATAGAAAGGAACTTTTTCGTATTGAAAAAACAAACAAGCACTTTAAAAACCTAACAAAGGAAGATAAATTCTTTTGGTTAATTAATTGCGAAAATTCAGAAATATTACATCACCTCGGGCAACTTCTAAGTAAACATCTTGGGAGTCCTTGTGGTTTGATTGCACCATGTTGCTTCTTTGCAGCTACGGCTTCCAAGCAGGTTGGTTGAAAATATTTGCGTCGTTATCTTCACAGCATTAAGACATGGTATATGATCTCATAGGGTCTATGAATTGTTTAATTTTTTATTTTATATGATCTTTTCATAACTGTAAGCTGTACTGTGCTGATTAGCCGTAATGGCATAAAAAAGCAATAAAGTATGACATAGTTAAAAATAATGTTATATAGTATAAATATTTTGGTATTTTGTCATCTGTGATAACTGGATTTGAAGATCATGTTGTTAAAAGCGGTTGTTGTCTCGATTTCAGACTGGGTCATGTTCGACTGGCTACCTATAGTTAACTATATGTTACTAAATCCCAGGCATACTGAAAATAGTTAACTAGCCAGCATTATCATCGGCATTGTTCCAAAAGGATGTCCCCTGTAAGTGGACATGTCCGTTATACTGTGCCACCTGTGTTGTCCATTCTACATGAAGCATGTTTTTCGGCCCATGCAGCATACTGCACTACCAAAAATAAACCTACTGATTAAACTATGATGTATGCTATTTTAAGGTATGCTAGAAATCATGAGCTCAGTGCGGAACGGTTAAGCGGTGAGCTTCAACAAAGTCTGCTGTTCACGTCAAATACACGAGATGCCATTAAGGATGCATGGGACCATCAGGTATGTCTGTTGTTCATTAGTTAATTAAATTTAATGATCAGATAATATCAAGCTACAGGCCAAGTGAAAACGGTTTTAAAACTTAGATAATCACTGAATTCTGGTTACTTAAAGCCAGTCATTTTTGGGATAGCCTTTCCACCAAAATGTTTCTTGCCAAGCAAATAGAAAATAAAAATTACTTAGTTCAATGTGCTGTTCATCAAAGTTGTAACCTATAACTTGATGAACCTGTAACTTGATGAACCCTAACATTCAAGGAAACATCTGTAATGTAATTATGATAGTAGTACTACTAATAAAAGATTATAATAAGGGACATTCATGCATGCACAGTACATAGCAAAGACTGACCATTAGAGCTGGGCGGTATTGCCATTGGGATGACGATAACGGTATCTGTGAAGAATACCGCAATAACTACTAATATCACGGTATTTAGAATAATTTTGGATATCATAGGGTTAATATGGGCAATCTATGAATAAGCATCCTTTTTAGATGTATAAACAAACAAAGCCTACACTTTGTATTATATTTGTTTCAGCACCAAATAAAATATTTTTTCTTCTCGCCTTTTTGCGTTTTACTTTGTCATTGTGAAGAGGAAGATGCGCATAAGTGTCCTTAACTCCGTCACTGTGTGTCCAGGAATCTCCAAGGGAAATCCGAAGGGTCCAATCTGATTGGTTAAAAACATCAAGTATCTGTCATTGGTTTTAACCAGGTCATAATCGGGTACAGTGTTTAGTGGAGCATTCACGATCAGCTGTTTTTATTATTACTATTGAAAGCTTATAATGAATGCTCTGCGAGAAAGACCACGCGATTAGGCACATGATCAATTAATGGACAAACCAGGTCTGAAGACGCGATCAGCTGCGCGCTTGTATGCATTTATAAAGATAACAAAATGACCTGAGTTTTTTTAGCAATAAAATAGAGAATGTAGAATTGTAGATAAGAATCGTTGATCACTGATTAAATTATTATACTTGATGTGCAAAATTCTGGTACTGAATGGTTAATTATTGAAAATGGTCAAGTTTTATAAGGAATTGACTAATCAACCCCACCTGCCCGCCCAGCCCCCATTCCACCCCTTTAGAACATTGTCGACCTATTGACTGCTGCATGAAAGTCAATCACACACTTCATCCTATAAACTGGACTTACCGGAGTGTATGAAAATAAATAATCATCAGCTATTTATACAGATTATTTCAAAACAATTTGACTCAAAGTTGTTGCTGTCGATGTCAGTAACAGCCTTTGGGTCATAAAGTTTTCAAACTAATCAGCTCTTTATTTATTATTTCCTTTAAAATATATTTCCATAAAGCCTCTGCATTTGTCTTGAAAGTGGTTAAATCATAGCCCTATAGATCGATGGCGCAATAGTCGCCTGAGCCAATGACCCAGAATGCGTGAAATTAGTGAATACAACACATTTCACGCTATAAGATCTGCTGTCTTCTAGAAAAGATGATCTAAGAGGTTATTAGTTATTAATAACTTGTCCGATTTTAGCTAAATATTTTGGAGACAATTTGATTGGAAATTATTGTCATGGCGCAATAAGTTTTAATCAAATCATTTTCAATATAATCAGCCGGGCTTGTTTCATTCATATTGCGGCTGCCTTTAGCGCATTCAGCATGTCAATGCTATTACTGGTATACTGACCAATACTCACCCAAGCGTACATTTATACACACGTGTGGGGTGAATTATTCTTGAACAAGCGAAAAATAGAGGGATTACAGTTATGGCTTCACCGGTTTAGTTAGATCGCTTGAATTTATCGTCATAGTTAGCGAGTGAACTTATCCTGCTAGCATATTTGGATGGTCGTTGTTTTATTTATTGCCTTGTAATCCGTCAATCGCCTCATCAGCTATGGACAGCGAAGGTGGTATTCCAATAATATAATCAAAACGATGCTGAGTTAAGTTTATTTATGTTTTACAAATGGCTGCTATTTTGCGTATTCAATGTTGTCAGCAACTACGATTTTCAGATTTAACTTGTGTTCATTGGAACAACATTTAATTGAGCATGGAAGGATAACTCTACTAAGAACAGTAGGGCTATGTATATAACACATGGACATATATTTACTGCAATAATAGTGCCGAAAATGATTGCTTTTGACTACCATGAATACGGAAATGTAGAGACCAGACTCGTCCAATTCACATGAAATGCTTTATTATCAAATTATTACAATATATAAATTGTCAATGCCGTCACTGACGGTATTTGACGATATTGGCGGGTTTTTAGAAATGAGACGATAACGATAACAATGACAATAATATCGCGATTTTCCCGGTTTTATTGGGAAACCGCCCAGCTCTACTGACCATACAACTAAACAAACTTTCCTAAGGTGTAATAACTATGTCTTCAGCTTGAGAGATGATTCTTCACTGTAAGCTAGGTACTGGACCTTACACTGAGGACTGTATTTGACTCAAAAGTCTGACCCAGATGATGGAAACTGCACAACTTGGAGAAGATAAAAAAAAATCACATTGGATACACCAATTACACTGCATGGAACCACAAGGCATCAACAATGCAGGTTCACCCACCCTTTAATGGTTCATGTGTTCTTTGAAATTTCAGAGGCAGTCAGCCCAGGAAAGTGAGACGGGCACAGCTGAGATGTTTAATAATGGACAGGTAAGGTCAGTTTCCTATGTATGACTTTGTAGTAGGGTCAAACAAGGCACTGCTAGATGAACAATAGAGGATCCATGTCTAGCTATTCCCCGCCAATTTCTAGCTAAGCTCCGCCCACTTTGTACACTAGCATTTTGAACCCTGATCTTCCAGAATCACCATCTCAAGTTACAAGTAACTATATACAGGTAAGCTGTTGAATATTTTGAAACTAATTTGACTGGGAGCTGCTGCTGCCACAGCAACAATTCCCAGTCAAATTAGTTTCATGATATTCAACAGAATGATCATTAAATTGTAAATTCACTAACAACATGAAATTCAGTTGCTTAACCCTTTCACTGATGAATTCTCTGTATCTCATTTTCAAGGCAGCCATACAGGAAAACTGTTCAATAGGCAGCAATGGCTTCCAGTCAAATTAATATCAAAATATTCAGCAGAATAAGCTTTATACTGAAAATAATTGACTTTTTCATGGAATTGTCAGTGAAAGGGTTAATGTTTGACCTTTGCTGCTTCTGTGTAGGAGGATCTATATCTTGTAACTGTGATATCAGCTAACAAGTAACATATTTTGATTATGACATGCAGATTCATGAGTGACAGATTGGATCCATCCAGTCATGTTATACGTTACCAACATTGGCTGGGAATTATATGATGCGGATGTCTGTACAGGTTATGAATATGGGTAACACTGTTTTCACTTCAAGAGTATAATTACCTCCCTAACACTCTTTGATGTTCCCAAATATCGACTTTCACTCAAATAAACACTCAGATTAAAACAGTAAGGTGCCCCTACGGGGCAGGTAGTCAGATGACAGTCTAGCGGATGCCAGCCCCAACATCGCGGCATGCGCAGACTAGCACTTCCTCTTTTCCAATTTATGTGCTTGAAGTTTTATACTGTTTCTGAACTTTTTCAACGTTAATTTTCCATGATAACGATGTCTGACCGTGCTAAGTCACCAGAGGATGCTCCAGGACCAAGTTATCAGGTGAAATCAATTACATTTCTGTCTAAGTCGCGTCACAATTCATTTTGTTGTGTGTTTCCAGGACTCGCGATTAGACATGATAGGCGCCATTAAAACTGGTTAATTCATAATTGGCGCTATGAAATACTAATCTCTCTTTGTGTTTGTGTCCACAGGTACATATCTATGATTGATGGTCACTACAGTCAGAAGAGGGTTTGTGTTTCCACCATTGCTCCCTTTTCCCAAAAAGTGTTAGGAAAAAAGTCTATGTCCGGAGTGAGTTGGAGTTCTCAGAAGAGCTTCTCACTTTGCCCTCTTGGTCTATTTCCCACCCCAATTAATGGTGGAGAGAATTAAGAGGTCATAGTTGGTGGAGTTTCTAGAGCATCGGATCGGGTAGTATGTCTATGCTAAAGATGCAGGTATTCTAGTGTTATGATAATTAGGCACTTCAAACTATTTGAAATTTTTAAAGCTTTCTTCTGCCAATTTGTCAGTTTATTTGATGGTTTGCATAGCTTGTATCACTATCCATTCCGGCCTTATGCTCTTGGGTTTAGAATACAAGTCATCCTTAGAGCTGGATGTTGTTTTCTAGTCGGATTGTCATCTTATTTTTGAAGATATGACGTCATAATCAGCCTTGCGCGTGTTATTAACATGTTTTGTCCACGCTGATTTATCACTTATTGTAGTGGTCTTTATGGCCAGTAGCTCTCACTCCATTTATTTTGGTTTGAGTTTACTAATTCATTGACTAAAATATTCATTGTCTTTTTCTTGTCGCCTTTCAGAAGCCTGGTTGTTCAACTTGTGATCGGTTCTTGAAGCTTCGTTTCACCCTCACCCTTGCTTTAAATGTGATACTTGTAGGCCACTCTTAAAATGTGATATTTGTAAACAGTGGGGGGGGGGGAACTAATGTCTGACTTCTTGATGTTACAGGCCAAAGATAGGCGAGTGCTGAGGAGAAGCGATCCAAAATAGATTGTAATAAGTTCAAAGGGTAAGAGGAAGGCGTCCGCATTCATGGATTACCGTCTTGAGATGATGGGAGAGATGAAGAAGACAATAAAAGATTTGGTACCTGAATTGCTTCGTGGCATGCTCCGTGGACCAGATTGTTTATTGTCTCCTTCATCTGCTCCGGAGCAGAAAATCCCCACCTCTGAATCTGGTTTTGAGTTTTCGCTCAAGATTCAGAGGTGCCCCCCCCCCCACCCCCCTTAGAGGGGGGTGGGGGGGGGGGGTGGATGGTGGCCCTTTTTGATCCTGGCCGCAGGCTTGCCGTGCCGGTTGATCTTGGGCCGGGCCCGCTGGACCCAGCTTCCCACTTATCAGGTTCCATGGAGTATACGTGGCCCACTGGTACCGTATCCTCTTAAGTACCTTCCCTGGCCAGTCTGGGTTAGCGTTATTTTCTGATCCGGAGTCTAACCTTTCTGGCCAGGAGGAAGAGGATTTTCTGCTGGGCTCACCTAATGCTGTGTCCATGGAAATTGATGAACGTGTATCCCCCTGGGGAGCACAGGCGACATTTTCTATGGGTCTACTCCCACAGAAGTAGCGTTCATGGCGCAGAAGGTAGCCTTGGTTGGAGTCGATGGCCAGCCATATTGCATACCTCGACTTGCCGATGGTATGACAGTGGCTGGCCAGGGCTGTGGCATGGTGAATTATACTACACACGATGCCACGGCCCCTGCTCCTAGTCTAGTAGAACATTTAACATGACTGCTTTTTTGGGCCCGCATGCTTTTGCTGGCTTGCCAGGAGTATCGGGACCTCCAGCTACGTTCACGCCTGCAAATGTTGTAGAGGACGATGAAGGCCCGCGCCTAGTCGACCATTCGCAGGTAGCCACAGAGGAGGACTTGTCTGACATGTGTCAGTGGCTAATAAACGTCATACCAGAACTCACTGTGGAGCAGTCGGCTAGCCAGCGGGACCAGCACCCGTGGTTGGCAGGTAAGCCGGCTGCTACCACGATGCCATCTCCCACTGGCTGAACATATCATTGATATGTTTACAGTGGCAGAGACGTCCATTAAGGTGAAGGGACGTCGAAGGCCCCTCGTGAGGTGGCAAAGCGATGCCGCAGCGTACCTGGCGAGTACCAGAAGTATGGTGTGGTGCCTAAGCCCAGCGCGAATGACCGTGCTGGGCTAGGTGAAGACGCGAGGCCAGGTTCCCACTCTGATATGGGAGCGCTGTTGCGCTATGCAGAGGAGAGTTCGAGAGCGTTCATTACGGCGCTCTTGCACGTCTCCCAGCTGTTACAGGGGGTGTAACAGCATCCGCATCACGTCATCCTAGTCTGGTATCAGTCCAGAGAGCCATCCAGGATGGTATCAACCTGTCTCTGGATTGTTTAACCCAGTCGGTTACCAGGAGTGTTCGGGCGTGGCGCACGTTTACTCTTGACAATCTGTGCCCGTCCCAGGACTTGTACAATAGGCTGCTGTGGACGCCTATGTCAGGTCCTGGCCTCTGGAGGTGAGTGATGTAGGCACCTCGAGGAGACAGTCACCCTGGTAAATAACCAGAGGGCATTACGTGAACAATTTGAGGTGCTCCGTAGAGAGTGTGTTCGTGCAACGCCCCCTGCGTACCATCCTTAACAGGCCCATGGTGGCGGTGGCCAAGTCAGAGGCCAGCAACAAGTGCAGCACAGGCCTCGGCCACGCGTGCTCAGACAACAGCAAGGGGGTGTACAGGCTCCTCCCAGCCAGGCGGCCGCCTGCGCACCGAGGTGCACACAGTGAGGGCTGTGGTGTGCGAGGATCTGGTCATGGGAACCCTGCCTGATGGGCCGGTTACCACAGTAAGGACAATGCCAGTTCTGCTAGATCCAGCGACAGTGCCACTCTTGCATTGCTCATGTCCACCTCTCTCCCTAGGTGGACCAGTGGGGGTGGGGGGCGTCTAGCCCACCACAGGTAAGAGTTGGAGCAGTTGACTCAGGACCACTTAGTCTTGCGATGGCTTTCAATCGAGTATCATCCCAACTGGATAGGAGGCCTGCCATCGCAGCTGTCTCTGGTACCGATCTAGACTCAAAACCCAAGAGATCCAGATCAACGGTTATGTATAGAGGAAGAAATAAATTCCCTCATACTAAAAGGAGCAATTCAACTGGCACAAAATTGCCCGGGCTTCTATTCAGCTGTGTTTCTAGTGACAAAGAGCAGTGGGAATTCAAGGTTTTACCCTTTGGAATTTCGATGGATCCTCGGGTCTTCATCATGGTGATCCTTGCTATAAAAGCATACCTCTGCAAGAGAAGACTAGCAGTCGACATGTACATAGACGACTGGCTGTTAAAAGCACACAATCAGGAAAGTCTATCAGAAAATCTGGAGATAGTTTTGAAAACTGTCATGGACTTAGGCTGGATAATCAACTTAAAAAAATCAGAGCTGACTCCATCCCAGAAATTTGTGTACTTGGGAATGTTCTTTGATCTAGAGACAGGATATATTTATCCTACTCAGGAGAGGATATAAGTACTCATCTCAGTAATACAGTCAGTGTGCAACAGTTGTCATGTCCTGGCACAGGTTTAGTTGAGAATGCTGGGGTTGATGGTTTCTTTGGAACTAAGTCATTCCACAGGCGGCCTTACAAGCGGCCTATCCAGTTATTTCTCATGACCCAGTTTACCCAGAGTACAGGATCATGCCATGTGTCAGTATTGAAACCTCTTATTCACCACCTTCAATGGTGGATAAAGATAGAGAATCTCCTGGCAGGGGTGATGCTCTCCCCTCCCCACCCTCTAATAATGATGTATTCAGATGCATCAATGGAGGGATGGGGAGCTTGCCTGGAAGAAGCCGCTGTATCAGTGCTTTGGAATCTGGATCAGTCACACGAACATATCAATCTATTGGAATTACGAGCAGTAGTAATGGGTCTAGAACATTTCATAGAGAAAGTTCAGGGAAAATAGTTCTAGTTCGATCAGACAATTCTACAGTAGTGACTTACATAAACCGCCAGGGCGGAATGAAGTCTCCCAGTCTCTGTATGATGACATGGAAATTGCTTAGCTGGTGCCTGGATCACAGGATCACTTTGAAAACAGTTCATATTCCGGGACAGTTAAATCTGTTAGCAGACTCACTGAGCTGAAGGATGAGTGTTTTGCCTATGGAATGGCAACTAAATCAATGTGTGGCGGATCGTCTGTTCAACCACGAGGGAAAACCCAACATAGATTTATTCGCAACGAAGAAGAATACGAAGATTCCAAATCTGCGAGCTATTGCAACAGATGCTCTAGCTATCAGCTGGGTGGGAATGTATGCATACGCATTCCTTCCAGCAATCCTGATTCCAAAAATCAGGCAGGAGGAATGGTATATGGATCTGCTGGACCTTCTGGTTTGCAATCCGGTTCCTCTGCCACTGATAGACAATATTGTCTTCCAGGGCAAGGCCCTTCACAACAATCCGTCAATCCTCAGATTGACTGTGTGGATGTTGTCAAGGAATCTAGAATTAAGGAGGGCTTTTCTGAGCAAGCAGCCATGTTTATTGCAAAAGCCGGAAGGGGGTCAACCTCCAGAGCATATAACTATAAAATCAACAGATTTGCAGAATGTTGCTCAAAAAGATGTGTTAATCCAATGGATTCATCTATTCAGGTAGTAGCCGATTTCCTCTATCACCTGTATGATGCCTTCTTCTTCTTTTCGTTCGCTGATCATACCGCCAGTCCTGTAAGTGACTATCGACATGATCAGCTTTAATATCAGTTATCTCTTGCTTGGCTAATAGGGGAAGTGATGAAGTAAGTACATTAAATACTTTAATTAAAGGCATGGGCAATCTAAGACCAAGGAATCCGCCAGCGATTCCGTCTTGGAGTTTATCTCTAGTGCTTCAAGTACTAGCTGATAAGCTATTTAAAGCAAGTTCCATTTCTATGAAAATGTTGACACTCAAAATTGTATTTTTAATTGCTGCAGCTTCCGCAAGGGCGGAGAAGCAAAATTCCTGCTTTATCAGCCGAGGCAGACCGTTATGTCGTTACAGGGGACAGCTTTAGGCTTCTACCTAGGATTAATTTCATGGCTAAAAACCAGTCATTGAAATATCCAGGTCAACCCATATTTTTACCAGCTTTGACTAGATATGATCCTACTTCAAAAGCATGGTGTCCTGTTCACACATTAAACAGGTAGAAACAATGTACCTAGGAATGGCGTACGGACCCAACAGCGCTATGGTTGTCATATATTGAACCCTATGGTAGGGCATCCAAGGACACAATTTCCAGGTGGATTGTGGAATGTATCAAATTTTGCCATAAATCCACCACAGGTAAACAAGTTGACTTGGTCAAGGTTCACAGTATTCGCGATGTAGTGGCTTCCACCGGCCGATTTAACAGGGTTCCGGTGGACGATGTTGGTAGCCCAGTGGCACTGTGAGTCAAGTTTCACTGACCATACCTCCGTGACACCTCACCTCTGACACACGAGAGAGTTGATACTTACCTCCCTAACAAGGAACCGACCTCTCCGCCCTACAGAGGCTCGGTCTTCAGGCTTACTTAGTTGCATTGTGTCAACCAATAAATTAGTCAGAGGAAGTGCTAGTCTGCGCATCCGTGATTTCGTTTATTTCCGAATGATAACTCTACAACACTTTACTGGATCGGTTTATTAGTAGCTCACCTGGTCTGAAAGGCCAAGTGAGCTCCGTCGTCCGTCAACCATCAACCTTTCCTTTAGACTTCTCAAAAACTGCCAGGCCGATTTCAATTATATTTGGCAGGAAGCATCCTTAGGGCATAGGGATTCAAGTTTGTTCAAACGAACTCGATCGTTCAATTTTGAAAACGTCTTTAAAAATCTTCTCCGAAACTGCTTGGTGGAGTGATGCAAACCTCATGAAATATGATCTAGGGCAAGAGTTGAACCAAGTTTGTTCAAGGGAACTTGATTGGCCAAATGGTTTGGCGGCCATCTTGGTTGAGCTAGTTTTGGCGAAAACGACTTCTCCAAAACCACTGAAGGGATTGGGCCAAAATTTGGCAAATATTATTAGAAAAATGTTTATTAAAAACATGGCCGCCGTGGGCCAATCAAAATATAGCTTGTTTGGCGACCATATTGGATTTTTTTATGTTGATGGATCTTGAGGCTGAAATTGGTTTTATGTGTTTTTGGGTATTCTGAACTGAAATTTGCAATTTTAAAACTGTAGGATAAACGGTTGGCAGCTATCTTGGATTGTCTTCCTGCCAAAAGCTCCCATGCTAAAGCAATGGGATATTAAAAATGTCCTCTCGAGAACTGCTTATCCGATTTCAATTATGTTTGGCAGGAAGCATCCTTAGGGCATAGAGATTCAAGTTGGTTCAAACGAAGCCGATCGGCCAATTGGGCCAGCGGCCATCTTGAATTTCGGCAGATTTTTAGAAACGTCGAAAAATCTCCGAAACCACCTGGGGGATTGATGCAAAGCTCATGAAATAGGATCTAGGCCAAAAGCTGAACCAAGTTTGTTCAGGGGAACTTGATTGGCCAAATGGTTGGGCAGCCATCTTGGATGGCCTGGTTTTCATGGAAGCGAATTTGTCTCCAGAGCCACTAAATGGATTGGGCCAAAATTTGGGAGATATGATATTGATGACTAAGGGTCATAAAAGTTTGTTCGTATAGAAGTTGATACATAAAGAACCATGGCCTCTGTTTTCTTGTTACAAGTCTGCTCAACTCATTAGAGTTCTACTTATTGTTAATGACTTTTCTGGTTGAAATACCTATGGTCCAGGTGAGCGATACAGGCCCCTTGGGCCTCTTGTTTCATAGATCAATTGGCATAGGTCTGGAGGACATCTAGCTAGAAAATGATCTGAAATCCAATTTAGCTCCAGTAAGGTCTGTCAAATGCAATTAAGACTATAGAATAAAGATTCAGTGTACTAGACCTTATGCTGAGACCTATCGAAATCTATGATAATCCAATATATAGACTAAACCACTGGTCTTCCTTATCTCAGCTGAGGTGTGTTGAAACTTGAAGTTTTGTTTAAAAGGTCTTGTGAGGACTTGAGATCGATAACGAATGTCAATTAATTTTATGATCTATTGCACTATTTAAATACAATAACCCCACTTTGGAGTGAGAGAAAATATGTTAGACAGCCCGATAATGAGATTAAATGATGCCTCAGTCTAAAACACGTCACTGCTCGCTATGACATCACACTGGGAATGGTGTTTTAGCTGGGTCAATATTTTCTGTCTTCAGTACAAAGGTAACGTATTTTAAAACGTGCATTTAATGGGGTAGGCTTCACATACCTTAACATAATTTGTCTCAGGTTGAAGCTAATTCTTCAAGAAATAAAAAAAATTTTAATTCTTGAAAATCTATTAGGATAATAAATGGTTTTATGGGTAGCTATATTCGCATATTAATAGGTCTAGGCTACAACCAGTAAACATTGGGCAATAAATAATGAACACAATCGGCAATATTTCAATGTATGGGACAAATAATCTTTAGGGACTAACAGTAGTAGGCCTAATTGCGGATCCAATAATGCCATCCTTGAAAACATCCGGATTGGTAAATATCAGAGATGAATGGGTGTGAGTGTGATGTGGTGGTTTGGAGCGGTTGAGGATGGCTGTATGTGGTAGACCTACATAAATTTGCACATGTGCCGTTTTGCTGCTCTCCGATTTAAATATGCCCTTATTGGCGTGAATAATGTAAGTAGTGAAATATTATTCCTTGGTCATTGTTTCCATGCATAAATGCAATCTATAATTTTGCTAAAATGGTGCAATTATTCATATCTGAAAGAAGATGTAGGCAGCATGGTATAGATAGCTTTTGGTTGGCTGGGGTGTGTGGGGTGTGGAGGTGGGGGGGGGCCAATTGACAACGAAATTTCTGACAGCACGGAATTCTTTTTTATACGGATACAGGCTTTTGTAATGGATAAGCACACACATTTTCCGACAATATATTTGGTGGGGGGTGTGGGGGGGGGGTTGGTGCTGCGAGGCCATCGCCCCACCCTCGGCCCCCTCTATCTACGCCACTGTGTAGGCTACAGCTAGAGTACAGTTATAACTGTTTCTGAAAATGGTGAATGCAAAATTGTGTGTCTTCGGCCTAAGTGAATTCCAGGAGTGAGTCTTTTCGTGATTTGACCGTATTTGTTTACCTATATGCTATATATTTTAGCAAGGTGTTTGCATGAGACAGAGACATGGATTACCACGTTAGATTCAACAAAGTGGTGCGTGCGGTTGAGTAGGGTCTGTCGTGTTATGGAAGTAGCCTACATAAATATTTCAATGTTGTGAAAAAGCAAAACTTTAGTGAATAAACAAATTTTAAATAAGTAGGTGAACCAAATATTTAGAGATCGAGAGTGTATCGTCTTTGCGTACAGTGCAGCTCATAATTGAGTTTACATGCTTCCAAAACAAAAACAGAAGCATGTTAGTTAGTACCATACCATATGAACACAATGTAAGAAACATTCTGTTGAATATTTTGAACATAATTGGGTTGGAATCCAATTATATTCAAAATATTAAACGGGATGTTCTAAGTTCTTTCTAAGCTGTACTGTAGTATAGTGAACATTTGTATGTGACCATTCAACTCATGCGGATGGCAGTGAAAGCCGTGCCATCACTGCCTAAAATGTAAACGAACAGTGTGTTCTCGATACTATTTTACGTAGACTATATAAACAAATAGATTAGTTTTATTAATAGATTTATATTAATTAATTGACATTTTAGTTAATTTTAAGCACCTAATTGCTATATTGCAATCATAAATTTATTCATAGGCCTATACAATGGTAAATTGTGATCGTACACACAACAGGGTGCTGTTACTAACATTGAAAAAGTTATGCATTTGTGTACATGATCCTACACGCGTCTATATACAGCCTGCATAAAATCGTTATGGTCAATCCAGAAAGATATAAGCTCTATATATGCATTCGTATAATTGTATTCCAAAAAATGTGTGGTGATGTTTGATTAGATGTAGCCTATCCCTGAACCCTGCACTGACCTTATATACTAATCATGATCTACGCCCACATCTGTCCATGTAGCCCACACGCACACTGTAGGCTACATTGCCTATTGCTCTATTAGAATAACGTCTAAAGCACATGAGATGACTGAAAATGTATACCACTGGTATTTTTGCATAAGCCTACTTTTGAAATCCTCAAACCAATGTAATTTCAGGTCTAATTCACATACAGGAAACCCGCTGTTACTGTCACCACCAACTGGCGTATGTTAACATTATGATATTAGTCACCATACAGGTCTGTCCTTTTATCGACAAAATATCATCCAATTTTGCGATATTACTGAATCTTTGTGCAACTTGAACAATGTATATAGTGTCCAATGAATTGCCATACAACACCGGTGTAAAAAATAGGTGCGTAGGAGCCTAATACGTACACGCAGTAATAGTTGCCTATGCTCCCTATGATATTATTTCGAATAGTAATCTGACAGGAATTGATGGCTGTTTCCTGGTGTGACGTCACAACTTTAGCTTGATAGATGAAAATGTTTGGTTGTCAAGCTGGTTGCTATGTGCTTATCTCAGCTTTGGCTGGGCCGATTGAAAAAATTTAAATATCATTTTGTTCTTTTAGTAAAGGAGAATAGATATTATGATTATCAAGTTAATCATAGCAATCGGGTAGCTAGTCCTCACAACAGCTTTACAGATTTAATGGTTAGGGCTATATAAGAATCCTTTGAAGTCGATGATGATTAGAGATCTATTTTGGCCACCAGTCAATAGTGGCCATCTTTAAAATTGGTTTATTAGTAATAGCGTGTCAGATTTGATTCCAATGGAGGATTCCAGTTTATTCATCAATCTTATTACATCATAATCAACTATGTGACACGTAGGATGACATCATAATCAATTATGTCATGAATCATGAATGATATAGCTAAGTTCAATACGAATGCTTAATTAATAATGGACTAAGCGTTATTGTACGAATTGTATGTCTTTACTATTTAATAAACATGCTTTTGAATATTTTCAAACTAAACCATAGGCAGCAACGGCACCCGGTCAAATTAGTTTCAAAATATTCAACAGCTTACCTGTATAGTTTTCTGGAAATTGATAGTCAGGGAATTGACGGATAGCTCGATCCCAACACCGACAAAGTGTGTGTGACACTTGGCTAGAAATTGGTGGGGCATAGCTAAAACTGGCTTCCTCTATTTCATAGAAGGCTACAAGCCACTACCGGCCATCTTGATAAGTTGTTTCCACTAGATAACTTAACGAAGGGGTGTCAGATTAGATTCAACTTGCATCTTTCCTCGAGTCATGCACACACATACACAGTGAGTTGTCTATTATGCTTGACAAAAGCGCACCACGGAATGAAACAGATTAAGTTGTAAGTTGGTAGATTATATAATTTAACAGTGCCATACCTTAGCATTTTTTGCTGAATGCTAGCAAGGCATGCTAATAATTAAAGTTGAATGCCCTCAATAAAAGTAGGATGCCCACATTATTCTGCTATTTTGCAAACACAGAAAAAGTAGCATGCCTATGAGGGCAGATGACTGACGAAATCTGGATGACCATGGCAATTTTCATAATCATTTGCATGAGGGCATGCACTAAGTTTCAGCACTGCATTTATTATCCATTTCTAATAAATTCTGTATGTCCATTTTGAAAAGAATGTTGTTAGCTGTTGCTATCAAAGATCACATCCACTTTTAGCAATACAGTTTTTGTCTCGTCTTTCTGGTGGTGACAGAATCAACAAAAAGTTTAAATTCGGTTTAGCAAAATACCTCTGCTTATATTTCAGGATTGGTTAAACCTAGTCGGACCTAAGCTTGGATACATGGGTACCTAATATGCTTTTAAGAATCATCGCAATGATGTTGAGGGTTCAATGTCAAGGTCATTGTGACCCTGTTTCAAAACTATTAACATTTTTCTTCATTTAACTGCATCTCGTCCTCTATTTGTTCAAGAAAATTTCAACTTTCTCATAGAAAATGTACATTTACAGACCAAGAGAAGACTATTTTTGAAAATTTACTACTGGAATTACTGGCTCAGTTATCGAGCCAGTCATTCCAGTGGTAACTTGTCAAAAATAGTCTTCTCTTGATCTGCAAATGGACATTTTTCAAGACCAGGGTTGAAGCCGTTTTTGGCTGATATGCGTGTTAAAGGGTTAATGAATATCTTGGATATATGGTTACCTATACTTATAGGGGGCATCGCAGTGACACTAGGTTAAGGCATGTAATCAATGGAAACCTTGGTACAAAACCGTATATTTTTACCTCACCTCGCCTGTCATCTGTCTGCCAGGTTTTTCTTTATAAATGTACATTAACCGCTTGACTAATTTGAGTAAAACTCACCTTGGAGTATCATATTGTGGTAGACCTTAGATAGATGGACTATTCAGAATTTTGAGGGGTAAATTTTTGGGGTGTCTGGTGAAAATTTTAGATTTTATGAACAATTTACTGGAAATTGTCAAAATGTGTCTCCTCCTTAAATGATTTATGGATTTCAACCAAATTTTGCTGGAAGGACATACACATGTATGATAGTTTGCTCCAGAACGTCTAATTAGAATATTGATTGCTCAATTTGTTGGGTAAAAATCTTAGATTTTATGAAGAATTTACTGGAAATTGTAAATACACTCCTCCTTAGCTGCTTGATAGATTTCAAACAAAACTGGGAGGCTCCAGAACATCAGAATTTAGATTTGTCTATTTTTTCCGGTGAAAATCTGAGATTTTATAACAATTGCCAGAACCATTTAAAACACTACTTATTCAGTGCCCGATTTCAATGAAACTTGGGTGGAAAGATCTTGCGGTTTCACCCAAGAATTTTGATTGGTAAATGTTTTGGATTTTCTGAAAATTATCCAGAAATTGGTTAAAACCTATCTTCTCCTAAGTCGCATGACAGTTTTAACCAAATTTGACAGGAAAAATCCTATGGTGCTAGTCTCTAGATTTTCTATTCAAGATTTTGAGGGGCCGATCTTTGGTGACCATCTTAGATTTTCGGACGATTTTCTGAACCATTTGAACCACTACCCCTTAATCAATGGCCCGATTGCAAGGAAACTTACATGAAATGATCTTATTGTGATAGGCATCAACATAGCAAATGAGACTTGATTGGTCATGTTGTGCTAGCCATCTTGGATTTTCAAAAAATTATCTATCATGCTTGATTAAATGCAAATGGTTCAAATGCTAATGGTTCAGGTGAATGTCAAAGGCCTTTGGGCCTCGTGATTCATTTAACAAATCATCTAGACTGAAATATTTTTGTCTGCTTTAGTTACTGGATGTGTCATGGAAGCTTGGTGTCGCAATAAGTTCCGATATCTGTCGTAATATCAACCTGCCATACGTTACGGTTACATTACGAATAGTGGATCCATCTGGAAACATCACCACAAAGACATTTGAAATGAATGTACCACAATTTAAAGTAAGTATTGTATGTGACATTTCTCACCATCATCATTACAAAGTAATGAAATGTTTATACACTATTTATGTTCTCAGTTAAACCAAATGGTCAGTAATGTTATAAACACATTATGATAAACACACATGTAGAGAGTGGCATTTGAAACTGTTTGCCATTCAAAATATAACACCAAATGTTCATCTTGAAAATTAGCTACTAAAGAGTTGTACAAGTGATGAAAACATCTCTCCCTTTCTCAAGTCCTCTGCGAAATATAATTATTATTGGATTCAACTCGCCATATTTGTCTATTCAATACATTAACACCAGTCCCCACTCAGTGTTATAGAACAAGCTCCTAGATTTCATTACAGTCACAAATACTCATCTACACTACTTGGCTACAATGTAGATACCGCTCACAGAATAGTGATCTGGGGTTCACCTCCTGGAAAAGAATTAGATGCTCGAGAAGCCATCTCCTTTGTAAGTAATAAATATCATAATTTTTTGAGCTTTTGATTCCAATACATGTACTCTTTGTATGAGTATTTAAAATGTATACTTTGAAACAGTCACATATCAGATTTATCCTATTTCCTAATTGGTCAAATATCATGGGACATTGATTGGTCAAATATCATGGGACATTGATATGGTTGAATATAACTCATGAGCCCTTGCTGTATGCTTTCCATATTAAGATTCGCTTATGCACTTTAATTAACGTCGATCTGTAAGTGTCTGTCTGTGTGGGTGTTGAGATATTTTCCCCAGAAACTACTGATCTGATTTGGTTCACATTTTAACCCCTACCACTCTGATGTCAATATTCTATCTTTTATCGTCTCAATAGCAAAGAAACTGGTGTACATTTTTCAACAATTTTGGTGGATGATGTTGCTGTCTATGATAGCAACATCTTCCAGTAAATTTGTTGAAAAATGTACACCAGCTCATATTTTAATTTAATTAAAAATTTAAAAAATTTTGATATCAGAGTGGTAAGGGTTAACTCAACAAAGGATCTTACAGAGAAAGAGGATTTCCAGATATAAAACTGGATTTTGATCAGATCAAATTCAGGATATATGGGTATCAATAAAGGGTCTAAGTGATGCTAGGATTCCGCAACACTGTTTAATCCTGAAAATAGAAAAGAAAATCGGAAATCAAAATTTTTATGTGACAAAAACGGGTGTCTGCAATATCTGGTTGCTCATGTTGTAGTTGTATACATTTAGTAAAACCAGAATTACATTTTATTTATACACATGCATCATATATACTAACTGCTCTATCCTAAATATTATGGGACACAAAAAATGTTTTTAATATGAAATCCCATCTCATGAAACATTTAATTTGACCATTTTTATGTGTTTGTTCTAAATATTAACTCTATTACTTTGATTGTGATATCATGCCATTGTCCTTTGATGACAACTACCTTAAATATATATCAAATAAAAGGTTAGCAACTCTGTTTGAATAATGGTAAAATCATTCCAGGAATTAGTGGTCAATGCATGGTCTTATCCCTCACATATTGCTACTTATCTTCTTTTCTTTTTGTTCACAGAGGTTTGGACAGCAAATGCGAGAAATATCTACTGTTCTTGAAACTGTATAATCAGCACACATGAATGTTCAGATCAAACAATGGATGGATGTAATCTGTCACTCACGTATATGACGTCATAATCAATTATGGCACATGTAAGCTGACGTCAATCAAAATGCATATTAAATGACGTATCTAGTGCCTTCATGAGCAATGAATGGTCCATCAATTGTATGTCGTTAGTATTTAATTAATATTCTGTTGAATATTTTGAAACTAAGGGAGTTGTTGCTGCCATAGATTAGTTTCAAAATATTCAACAGCTTACCTGAATAATTACCTTGAAAATGAGATTATGGGAAGTCAGGACTCAAAGTATATAAGTCGACCTCAACACATGTAAAGTGTGAGCAGAGCTTAGCTAGAAATGGATGGACCTGTTAATTATTCCAACACTCAAAAGAGGCTAAAGGTTACAGCATTCTTTAGAGCCAGTACAAATCTGGTTAAATTATTAATGGATCTTTCCAGTTTTAGCTATGTCCCGGCCATCTCTAACTAAGCTCCACCCACACCTCACTCGTTTTGGGATCGATCAATCTCTGAACACACTGACTATCAATTTCCAAAAAACTACACAGGTAAGCTGTTGAATATTTTGAAACTAATTTGACTGGGTGCTGTTGCTGCCTAAGGCAGCAACAGCTCCCAGTCAAATTAGTTTTTAAATATTCAACATCATGTTTATTAAATAGCAAAGAATTGCAAAGACATACAATTCATACAATGTGTCGGACCATTTGAGATTTGATGACGGTCTATATGGAACCCTTTGTGACTTAATGATTGTGACGTCATCATACATGCACTGAGCTGATTATGACATCATATGAGGTCATGATGGATGGATACTCTGGAAAGTTGAATTGCTCTCAGTGTCAACAATACACTGTATAATGATCCTAAAGAATTTGCTCGCTTCTGGTGGGAAAAGACTTTTAAACTTCATGTGTCCCAGTAAATACTGGTACACTAAGGTTTACGCAAAATTGTCTTGTTGCAATTCTGTCTAATTCAGAAATTGAGACTTTCGACTAGCCTTTTAATGGCTAAATTTGGTCAAGAATATTGAAATATTTGATTATTGAGTGTCCATTTGCATGCCAAGAGAAGAAATTATTTTTGAAAATTTACTACTGAAATTATCGAGCCAGAGCCAGTCATTCCAATGGTAACTTAAAAAATAATCTTCACTTGGCCTGCAAATGGTCATTAATTAAAACCACTGCCGATGCAGGTTTTGGCTGGCTTCATGAAAGGGTTAAAAAAATATCTAATCCAATTTACTGACACAATATATTTAGAAAAAATTAGACCTTTCCAGTTTTAACTGTCCCGCCCATCTTTATCAATGCTCCACCCATACCTCACTCATGTTGGTATCGTTCGATCCTTGAACTCCCAGGTTTTCAATTTCCAGATAACTATACAGGTTAGGCCTGTTCGGTTAATCAATATTTTATCGATAGTCGATTATTTGTCCTGGTGATTATATAATTGAGTGTAAAATAAAATAATCAAAAAATAGAAAAAAATTGATTATTTATGTTAATCAGGCACCATTTTGTGTTTAGTCTTGTAAGACAGCTAATGCATCTGTGGTTTGATTGTTCTAACAAGGTAGTGCTATAAACATCTATTCCTGACGTTCAATCCTGCACACCCCCCCCCCCCCCCCCCGAGTCATAATCCATGCACACAAATGTTTATATAAGTAAGTGCTTGATACGCCAATGGTAGGAAGAATTTGTTTGCTATAGGCTATGGGCTGAAGGGTTGGTGGCCATTTTGCGAAAAGATGTGAAAAATTAAGTAGGCTACTGTTCATAATAAATTCACAAACTTCCATGCAAGTTTTCACAAATTGTGACAATTCTTTTGGAACTAATTTGACTTAAAACTGTTGCTGCCTAAGGCAGCAACAACTCGCAGTCAAATGATTTTCAAAATATTCGACTTTTCCAATGCTACTAAATAGGGAAACGTCGTAGATAGGCACTATGGGCGAAATCTATATCATAATAAAAATAAAATAATATGGCCATTTCGCGAAAAAATGCAAACAGTTGACTGTAGTAAATTTACAAATGTTCATAAATTCTGCCGATTGTTTTGTGACTAATTTGACTTAAAGCTGTTGCTCCACCAGCAATCAATTAATTTTCAAAATATTCAGCGTTTCCATTGCTGGAAAGTAGGGAAACATTGTAGGTAGGGGCTACAGGCGAGCTCTATATAATTAAAAGTTAATCTCTGTAATGTCAAAATTAAATTGGCGCCTTTTTACTGGCTTGAAAATCTGGGCATACTTGTCGATTTCTTAGAACCATTGTCCAATAGGAATGAGTGAACAATGGATTCCAAATTGGACTCATTATACTGGGCGGGGCTGTTCCTTGTGTTCAGCCAACCAGAGGAATGGCCTGTCCTATAGAGCTTCTTCTCAAAGGCCTACTTTGTTGAGGTAATCTAAACCTAGCTAGGAACCAATTTACGAAATTGCGTATTCTGTTATTTTTATAGAAAATCAGACATTTTTATTTATTTATTTATTTATTATTATTATTATTATTATTATTATTATTATTATTATTATTATTATTTGTAAGAAAGCTATACTCTCTCTTATGTGAGGCAAATGAAATGTACTGAACACATTTAGATTAAAAACAAGAAATAATCATTAGACTTTACGAGCATTTTCATTGCATGTTGTTGACTAGCCAGACCAGGGCAGCAATCTTGTGAATTCATTTTCAAAATAACCACCTGGTTTAGATGTGAATAAAATGAGCACAGATGTATTAACATTCCAGTGTGAGATCCAGTTTGAAATTTTCATCACAGACTGCATGCTCATTTCCCACTTCTAAACACGCATGATGTTTCTGACTGAATGTGTAGTCCACTATGGAAAAGTATTACATAATGTTGTTGTCAAATGTTTTTTATTGAACAAGTTTGTTTCCAAAAGCCCACCATCTTTTTTCTACTGACTAACAATTAACATTTTTCCATCACTACAAAGTAAGGTGTGTAGTGAATAACCATCCTTTATCACCAGCATGTAGCATGTGTGTCATTGTAGATATATGCTTTACTTAACCCTTTAATGACTAGATCTGGTCAAGAAAATCCAAATATTTTCTTGATGAATGTCCATTTGTAGGTCAAGTGACTAATTTTGAAAATTTACCACTAAAATTACTGGCTCGATTATTGAGCCAGTCATTCCAGTGGAAAATTAAAAAAAAAAGGTGTTCTGTTGGCCTGCAAATGGCAATTCCTCGAGACCACTGCAGAGGCCGCTTTTGGCCGACTTCACCATGAAAGGGTTAATGAGAATGCTGTCAACCTTGTTAATAACAGACACCTGTTTTTGTGGCTACAAGCGGTTGTTGGGTCTTTAAGACACGTAGTCGAATATGTCAGTTATTGCCAGGTTTAGCTACTATACATTGTACAGTAACTGGATTAGAACTATGTTTTGTTTGAAACCATATTGCATCAATGTCGTGGCAACAATAAAACACACTGGCATCTGAATATTTAGAAAAGTATGATTGAAAATCTGAAACTAGCACTGTAAGAAAGAATTTTTTTATGAAATGCCATAGTGAATAGGATCTTCAGATAGTGTATTGTTAGCTCACCTGGCCTGTTCGGTTAACCTTTGCTTTAAAAGATTACTCGTCATTAACCACTTGGCCGATTTCAACCAAACTTGGTTGGGGTGACTATATGACAGTAAATATTTTATTCACCAATCCTTTGGCGACCATCTTGGATTTGCCAAAAATTTATGAGAAATCGATAAAATCTACTTAATAACTGGTTGGTCAGTTTCAACCAAAGTTGGCTGGAAGGATCCTAAGCTTATAGATTTCCGATCTTGTATGTCAACAAAACTTGGTTGGAAGGACCCTATGGCAGTAAAGTTGTATACAAAATTTGTATTGGTCATTGTTGTGGTGGCCATCTTGAATTAAAAGAAATTAAGGGAAATTGATCAAGACTTCATTAACCACTTGGCCGATTTCAACGAAACTTGGTTGCAATGACCGTGTGTGGTAGCTCTCTAAACGTGTACACAGAAATTTAATTGGTTAATTTTTTCGGTCGCAATTGGTGATTTCAGATCATTTTTCACAAATGGTGAATAAATTAAATGACTACTCCCCATTAACCAATGGCCTGATTTCAAGGAAACATGGATTGAAGGATCCTATTGTGGTAGGAATCAACACTTCTAAGGAGAAATTTGATTAGTACATTTTTTTCATCGATCATCTTGGATTTTCAAAACACATTTGGAATATCATAATCAAGTGACCGAATCAACCAAATTTCAACCAGATCCTGGTATCCTGGTAGCCTTGAGAACTTATATGCAGATATTGGATTGGTTAATTCTTTTTGGCAACTATCTTGGATTTCTTAATGTGTCAGGAAACCATTTATTTAAAGACTGTTCCTGATCCGCTTGAGTGATTTCAAGCAAACCTAGATTAAAGGAGTTTGGTAGTCTTATAATGAAGATGAGCACCAGACGTCCCTGGGTATGTTGGGCTTCTTTGATTGCTATATGTCTGTTATAGTATAGTATCATATAGGGCTGTTTGATTATGGAAATAAATAATTGATTATGTCTGGAAAATAATTGATTTAATTTAAATCTTGGAACTTTGGAAGCAGCAACTGCGCAGAGAGGGAGGGTTAAAGGGGTAGAGAGAGTAGTATAGCTTTCTTAAAGTTTAATAATAATAATAATAATAATAATAATAATAATAATAATAATAATAATAATAATGATAATAATAATAAATAAATAAATAATTAAATAAATTGCTAAAAAATCCCTGATTTTCTAGAAAAATAACAGAATACACAATTTCGTAAATTGGTTCCTAGCAAGGTTTAGATGACCTCGATTAAACAGGCCTATGAAATTACCACAAGCCGCTCAATAGAACAAGCTATGTCATCAAGTCCTCTGATTGGCTGAAAGTGAGGAACAACCCCGCCCAGTATAATGACGTCAATTTAGAATCCATTGTCCTTCATTCCCATTGGATAATGGTTTTAAGAAAGTGGCGTGTATGCCCAGATTTTCAAGTCAGTAAAAAGGCACCAATTTAATTTTAACATTACAGAGATTAACTTTTAATTATATAGATTATATATTAACGCCAATCTGCGAGATGTTTCCCTATTTTCCAGCATTGGAAAAGCTGACTATTTTGAAAATCATTTGACTGCAGTTTGTTGCTACCTTAGACAGCAACAGCTTTAAGTCAAATTAGTTCTAAAACAATCGGCAGAACGTATGAAAATTTGTATAGAAAATTGGTCAATTTTATGGTGTTTTTTTTAGCAAAATGGGCATATTATTTTTATTTTTAGTATGACATGGATTTTGACCATATTGCCTATCTGCGACGTGTCTCTATTTTTCCAGCATTAGAAAAGTCGAATATTTTGAAAATCATTTGACCAGCTTTAATTCAAACTAGTGCCAAAACAGTCGGCGGAATTTGTGAAAATGTGTATCAAAATTTTGTGAATTTATTATGAAAAACAGTAATCCATTTTTTACATTTTTTCGCAAAATGGCCACCAACACTAGCCTGTACCCTTCAGAGGTGGATATTGTTCCATAAACAGTAGCAATCAAATTCTTCCGATCACTGGTGTATCAAGCAATACTTATATACACAATAGCGTGCAAGGACTATGACTCTGGAGGTGCAGGCTTAAACATCAGGAATAGATGTTTATACAACTACCTTCAAGTGCTAGAACAATCAAACCACCGATGCATTAGCTGTGTTACAAAACTAAACACTAAATTATGCCTGATTCAAATAAATAATCGATTTTGGCTCGATTAAATTGATTTTTTGATTATATTTTACACTCGATTATATAATCGCCAGGAAAAATAATCGACTATCGATGAAATATAATTCTATAACCATTTAACATTGTTATTAACATGTAAGAATGAGAAAGAGGGGTGATGATGGGAAACATCGAGGAAGAGAGAAGTATTCAACCCAAACAAAAGTCCAGACAGTCATATATATATATATATGAAATAATAATTTATTTAAAAATATTAGTATTGTTATATATTGTTCCAAAGCATTAAAAGTCAGTATATATAAATACAAAATATTCTTGATAAATAACATGGAAATTAACTCAATTGAAACGAAATAAATCTTAACATTTTTGATGATTTCATTCCATATTAATTAATATAATTGTTTTAAGTTGCAAGACAGAATTTGAGACATGATTCTCTCACTAATTCAAATTCACAACAAAAAAAAATATAGTAATTTATACGGAATGGAATCATCATATGTTAAGATTTATTTTGTTTTGTTAAATCTAGGCACCCATTTTAAGCCTCGAGCAATAATCTCAGAATGCTCCTAGCCATGCAATGTCCATTTTTCAGCATTCTTAGATATCAGGTTAAATAATTTAGCATACGTAATTGGAGCCCGTTCAATAAGGAAAGCACTGCAGAGCATCCACGAACCTCGCAGAGCAGAAAAGTTTCCTATGGAACTTTTTTAGAGTGCTCTACTATCTCATGAAATATGTTTGGAGGTGACTCACGATAACAAACCAATGTTTTTAATCTGTGATGTGATTGCACTCGAAGCAATGTCATGCATCGTATAGCCACATATTATGTCATAAGCATATCGCACAAAGGATGCTGGGGGAAAGCACTTTTTTAAAAAGCTTAGAGACCGCTATAAAAGAACTACCTTTTCAAACTACTTTTTGCACCTCCAGCTGAATGTAAGGCTGATGTTCATTTTGTGAATGCTAGCAGCGTTTAACCCTTTAAATGTCACATCTACCAAAAATGTCTTCTCTAGGGTCCTGAAAAATGTCAATTTGTTGGGCCAAGATAGAACTACTTTTGAGAAATCACCACTGTAATGACTGGCTAGATAACACAGCCAGTACCTCCATTG
This sequence comes from Chaetoderma sp. LZ-2023a, assembly GCA_034401795.1. Classification (NCBI taxonomy): domain Eukaryota; kingdom Metazoa; phylum Mollusca; class Caudofoveata; order Chaetodermatida; family Chaetodermatidae; genus Chaetoderma; species Chaetoderma sp. LZ-2023a. The sequence goes on along the minus strand of CM067369.1, from coordinate 231,536,196 downwards.
GTAAAATGTGATAAATAATCCTTTCTTTGTCTGAAAATGGAGGTTTTTAAATGAGAAAATTTACTGCCTTTCACTGATAACAGGTTAAAGATGTTGCTTTAAGCAGCATCTTTCTCAAAGTAAATGCACATGTCGTCCTCAACTGGCTCTTAAAAATCTAACTGTCAAGTGCTGCACAACAAGGGTTAAGAAACATCCTTAACACTTACCACTTTGATGTCAAAATGTTTAATTTTCAAATTAAATTGAAAGAAGTCCACGACAGCAACATCATCCACAAAAATTGTTTTAAAATGTACACCGGTTTCTTCACTACTGACAAATTAAAGTAAAAACTAGAATATGGACATCAAATTGGTAATGGTTAAGACTTAACTTAAGAGTTGAAAAACAATACAAGCATATAATCATTGTTAATTATGTTTGGTTGATATTTATCAGACCCATAGTTTTAGGTCCCATTTATACCATGTCAAGACTTTCTTTATTTTGTGAAATGAAACGTATAAAATAGATAAATAATAGAATCTACTGAGGAGACCCCAGGCCATTACTTTTTGCTTTTATCATTTCAGTTGGCGTAGCAATAATGATTAACCCTTTAACACTCAAACGGGCGAAAATGGCTTCTGCAGTGGTCTTGGGAAATGCGCATTTGCAAACCAAGAGGAGACTATTTTTGGGAAATTTAGCACTGGAATGACTGCCTCGATAACCGAGCCAGTCATTCCAGTGGCAAATAATTAAAAAATGGTCTTCTCTTTGTCTGCAAATGGACGTTTTCTGAGAAGATTGAAATTCTCTTAACCAAATTTAAGCGTTAAAGGGTTACTGAGCATGTTTGGTGATATGCATTTATACAGTTCCAATACTGATTAACCCTTTCACTGATAAATTCCCGTTATCTCAATCTCAAGGGACATAAACAAAAAAGCTTTTGAATATTGAAATTAACATGACTGGAAGCCATTACTACCTTAGGAAACAATGGCTTCTAGTCATATTAATTTCAAAATATTCAACCGAACATGCTATAGATCGTAAAGAATTTAATTTTTCAGGGATTTGTCACGGGTTAACTCGAAAGTGACTAACAGCTGCCTAAAGTAAGTAAACAAATAGCTGGTTAACTCAGGATACTTCATGTGTGTGTTTTAAGATTTATATATGTATGGTTACTGTATTCTGCGGCTGTAGTAGTAGAAACATCCTACAGCTGCAATCAGTCCTTCTTCGCTTTTGCCCACTGTGTCTTGTCCTCAGCCAAAATCCTTAGCTTCCTCAGGTCCATTCTTGACTTGAGAGTACCTAATCCGGTTTTCTTGAGGTCACCTCGTAGCATGCTTAGCAGATTTATGCAATGCCATCCTCTCCTGGCTTTGTACTTGCTGGCTCTGAGTAGGGTGAGTTCCAAGGCTCTCTGTGCTTGTGTGTCTTCTGGCATCCTTAGCACATGTCCAAACATGGCCCATCTTTGCCGGGGGACTTTTACAGAAAGCGGCGGCATATTACACATCGTGTATAGTGCATCGTTGGAAATTATGCTCTCTGGCCATCGGTGGCTAGTGATGGTGCATAGGTGTTTGCGGTGGCAGGCGTCAAGTTTGTCTAGAGCTGCCTTTGGAGTTGCCCAGCTGTTATGGTTATACATCATCAAGGATACGCAGGTTGCATTGTATAAACGTAGTCTTTTTACCAAGGGCATCTTTGATCTACGAATCCATATCTTCCAGAAGGACTGGAAAGCTATCTTCTCCATGATGCAGCGTGCAGGAATGTCAGCAGTACTGCAAAGCATTGAGCCCAGGATTTTACTTTGCCTCCATGTTTCGCCGCCACGGAGTGGATCAGCATTTTCTTTAGTTTCATGCTTTCTAGATAGGTATATCTGGGTGAACGCTGTTTTGGATTCATTCATAAAGATATTCTTAATTTTTAGTTCTCTTGCAGCTATTGGGAGAAGTTCGTCAGGGGGTTTGTTTTCCTCATCTATAAAGTCCACATCGTCGACATATTCCATTTCTAGCGGCATGCCCAGTATTGACACCACGGGGTTTGGTCTTGTGGAGTTTTCCTGCACGGATTTCAATGCAGCAGCCAGGTAACAGGTGAAGAGCACAGGGGATAGACCATCTCGCTGTGGGGAGCCGATTGATGTCTCAAACTCTACAGACTTCACTGACTTGACTCGTACTCTCAGCTTAGTGTCTGCAAGCAGTAGTCACATTAGCCATAGCTCATCTTCATTGCAACTGGCCTGGCGTAGTACATCTAGGATCTTTGAGCGCTTAATTGTGTCGAAGGCTCGTGATATGTCAATGCCCATTTTGTGGAAATCCCAGTGTTTGGATATGACTACCGACACAAGCATGCATTGAGCCCATACAATGTCTGCGCAGCTGGATCCATGTTTGAAGCCACTTTGACATGATCCGGTGAAGTCGTCGCTCTTGTCTCGGATGCGGCATAGAGTAAAATTGGATAGGACTTCTGTATGCTATTAAGGAGCACAATGGGCCGCAGATTGGCTGGGGGAGGTGGCTTCTTGGGCTTAGGTAGTGCGATAAGGATGCCTTGGCCTACAGCGTCGATGGGAAGATGGTGCATAAAAGCTGAATTTATTATGTGCGTGATCGGTTTTGAGAAAATGTCACTTGCATATTTGAATAGTTTATTGCTCATGCCATTAGGTCCAGATGCACACCCATTTTTCAGGGCTTTAAGTGCCTTCTCACCCGCTGCTGGGCCCATCATCGTGGTCAGTGAACTGTTCCTTGAACCATTCTCAAATTGCCTCGGCTTTACCCTGGTTAGTCCCGATAAAGTGTCCTTCAGAGCTGTGTACAGTTAGTGGCGGTGTGTAGTCAGCAACTCTCAGTGCTCGGGCTGCCCGAAACATTTTGTGGCAGTCATCCATGGCAGTGATTTCATCTGCTAGGGCGTCTGCTTGTTGGATAGCAAGGTATTTTAAGCATTCACTAATGTGGCGCAGAATGTTATTGCGTTCCTGGCGTAGTTAGGTGCGAGCTTCACTTTGGCCACCTTGATAGATGCGCAGATGTAACGCTTTCTGTTCTGCTGACAGTTTTACAATGAGAGGGTCGTCAGTATACGTATTTCTTTTGGTTTTTAGAACACCTATGGTGCTAGTAGCCGATGATTCCATAGGTATCAGTATTTTGGTTAGGGCTTCATTTGAATCGGAGCTAACGTCGATGTTTGCTATCTGCTCCCCGAGGGCCTTTTTGTATGACATTTGAGTTTCAGCGTCGCTGATGAGCTTGATAGATGCGCAGATGTAACGCTTTCTGTTCTGCTGACAGTTTTACTATGAGAGGGTCGTCAGTATACGTATTTCTGTTGTTTTTTAGAACACCTATGGTGCTAGTAGCCGATGATTCCATAGGTATCAGTAATTTGGTTAGGGCTTCATTTGAATCGGAGCTGACGTCAATGTTTGCTATCTGCTCCCCGAGGGCCTTTTTGAATGACATTTGCGTGTCAGCGTCGCTGATAAGCTTTGGTACGTTGTAGGTGACTCTACCCTCTTGCCTGGTATGGCGTTTATACATTAGGTAGAGCTGGTTCATATGGAGGCGTGTAATGACTGGCATAGGGTCAGAATTGAGGTCTGTGCCCCCATAGGAACGAGCATCCCGAAGTAGGGGTTTTGCTGCTGTCTTGCATAGTATGAAATCTATTTGGTTGAACACAGCTTTTGTAGCCTTAGAACCTTTTGGGGCTTTGCGATCAGCAATGTGTCCAGTCCATGTTGTCCGGTGGCGGCATGGGTGTTTGAAAGATGTATTTGTGGCAAATAGGCCATTGGAACTGAGGAATGCCACCAGTGCATCTCCATTGCTGTTGCATGTGCCCTCTCCATATGATCCCATGCATGAGCCAGGTCCTGAACTTTTGTCCGCAATGCCGAGTTTACCCAGCTTGGAGTTGAAATCGCCACACACGAACAGTTGCCATCTAGCTGGGATAGTAATGGCGGAGTTCAGTTCTGCATAGAATGAATCTAATATAGCTGGATTCTCTTTGGCCCTTTCGGTAGTTGGCCCATATGCATTGACTATGCGACACTTAGTGGTGGTGCGCTTTCGCGTTGGTATAGCCAGGTCGATAAATGCAACGCGATCACTGATGTATACAAAACTAATGACATCGTCCAATACCCGTGGTCCGATTACGAAGCCTAATCCCCAGTAAGTGGCCTGTTTTTGCTCCATGAGGACTAGCTTATGGCCTGTCTGAAGTTGCTGCTCTGAGTGTTTAGCTACTGTAGTCTCTTGAATGCATGTGATATCGATTTTATAGTGTTCACAGTCTGCACCTAAGGTTTGCCTCTTTGATGTTGCAGTCAGACCACTTACATTCCACGTAGCTATGGTAAGCTCCTTGGAAGATTGCATTGTCCGAGGATGTCGAGCACAGTTTCTTGTTAGAAGATTAGACATAGTCAGATTTGCCTCTGCATGCAGATGTCAGCCCGCAATCCTTGTTTTAAGATATGACTGTAGAAGTGGGTTATTTGGATAATATGATTATTATAATACTGTCACACAGCTTTCTGAATGTTGTGCAGACAGTAGAGGAAGCTCATGTGCAACAAATATCAAACTTCATATGTATAAAATGTATGTAGTGTTGTATGCACAAGCTTACTAAGAACCACTTGCCTTTGAAGCCAAAAGATGATGGTTCATTAACATGTTTACTGTTCAGAATCTAGCTGCTGAATGATCGAGCCAGCAGGGGATGCTGTACTTTTATACGAGAATTTTCAGTCAGTCAATCCAGACAAGAGATTAACGTTGAATGCAATCCTGAGTCATATGATGTCATAATCAGCTAAGCGGCATGTAGTGTAGGATGACATCATAATCATTATGTCATAAATGATTCTATTTGGTCCGTCTGTAACTTAATAGTCCGACGCATTGTAAGAATTGTATGTCTAGTATTTACTAAACATGCTGTTGAATATTTTGAAACTAATTTGATGGGGCGCTGTTGTTGCCATAGGCAGCACCAGCACCCAGTCAAATTAGTTTCAAAATATTCAACAGCTTACCTGTATAGTTTTCTGGAAATTGATTGTCAGGAAGTTCAGAGATTGATCGATCTCAACACGAGCGCGGTATGGGTGGAGCTTAGCTAGAGATGGACGGGGCATAGCTAAAACTGGAAAGGGCCATTGGAATCTAAATCTGAACCGCCATCCACACATCTAGTTAGTTAAAGTACCCATAGTATAACCAATAGTCTCAGATTTATTTGAAGTGTATGTATTTTTACTAATTTATGAGAACTTTAAAGAACTGACATCTTTTGGCCCCAAATGCAAATGTCCACTATAGAGACGTTTGACTATGTATGACTGTCAATCAAGCATTCTATGTTTCATTTTGCTACTGCTATCACAAACAGACATCGCAATCAGAATATCTGACTTGTCTGATTTTTAACCTTTGAAGTAAGACATGCAGTTGAATAAATTAATTTGAAACCTACTTTAAGAGTAGTAGAGTATAGCTTGCTATAAACCATCTTTTGTTCCAGAATTTCATATGTTGATGTTTGAAAGTTGAGTTAATTAATCATGTTTGTAACTATAATGTTAGTTGGAATGGCCACACCCGCTGGAAATTCTTACGTAAAACTATGGCACTACTTTCAACATTTCAAAATTCCTTCAAGTGTGTGATAAAAATGTACATAGACTAAATGCACAAGTGATACAAGCTTGTGTCAATTTAACCCTTTAATGGATAAGCCGTTTAAAACAGCCTTTGTAATTAACCTTTCCAGAGTACCCACCCATCATATGACATCATAATGAACTGCGCGATGTGTACAATGACGAACGCATATTTGAAGACGGTCTATGCGTTGTTGTACAAATTGTTTGCTTTTACTATCTAATAAATATTCTGTTGAATATTTTGAACCTAATTTGACTGGGCGCTGTTGCTGCCATAGGCAGCAACAGCACCCAGTCAAATTAGTTACAAAATATTCAACAGCTTCCCTGTATAGTTTTCAGGAAATTGATAGCTAGGGAATTTGGGGATCGATCAATCCCAACACGGCGAGGTGTGGGTGGAGCTTAGCTAGTGATGGGCGGGGCATAGCTAAAAATGGAAAGGTCCATTGTCTAGTGTAATGTTCATTTGCAGGCCAAGAGAAGACTATTTTTGAAAATGCACTACTGGTATGACTACATCTATAATTGAGTGTCATTCCAGTGGCAATTATTAAAAAATAGTCCTCTCTTAATCTGCAAATGGAGACTGTTTAAGCGAATGATTTTCTTGACCGTTAATCCTTTAAAGTCAAAGGCGTCCAAAATGGTCGTGGCTTTGAGAAATGTCCATTAGCACAATGACAAAACTTCTCGTGGCCTGTAAAAAAAAAAAATTCTTGAAAAATCTCGACAATTAAAGGGTTAATTCATATGAGTAAGATTTTAGCACTTTGCCACAAGACTGTTTAGGTGAGAATTTGCAGAGAGCTCAGTTAAAGGATTCAAATAGCATGACCTCTAGAAACATTACTAATCAGCAAAAGTACACATTAACTATCAAATATCCTATGTCATATATGAAATATGCACTGTCTCATTAAGAAAATATGCACATATATACATATTCCGGGGAAGAATGACAATGGCGTCTTTAGATGTGTGGAAATTCTTTGCAACAATCTGAATGGTAAGGAGAGCTGACGCCGAGATCGTTTTGTGACTCACAGTCTGACTTTTTCTCCATCTCTTATATTCTATGGCCTGGGTAGCAGTAAGGTGTCCTGTGTCCCTACAATGATCTGTCCTGGACCAATTGTTAATCCATGTCTCCGTTATCCATATCATGGGTACACCGAGCCACTTGGGGCACAGAGTCTGTGTCTGTTTACAATGCGTTAATGACTGGGATTGCTTAGGAAACCATATGCACTGGTGGTGTCCTTATGGGACACCAGTACTTTGCAAATCGGTGTCAGAGGACACCAAGATGTTTGAGAGGGACATGTGTGATTTTCACGTGTCCATATTTGCAGAGTTCCTTGTGAAAGTCAGGTTTTTTTGTCTTTAGATGTCGGTTGTCCACGATGGCAGGCTTAGTCGACACTACCCGTCATATCGGGCAGACCCCACTGACGAAAACTCCACATCTTTGAAGAGAATTGCACTGTATCCATCAATTGCACTTCATGGAATCCCAGGTCATCAACAATGCAGGATAAGAGTGCCTTTAATTCTTTTTTAAAACATATTTTATTGTATCATGTGTACAAAGGGATTGGGCACAAGTTCTAACAACTTATTTCCACCCTCTCCAGGAGTGCTTTTAATGCGGAGGGGCGAGGGTGGGGAGGGGGCTTGGGGTTTGCTCTTCACCAAGCTCGGAACCAATTCCAAGCATGGTGGGGACATTGTATGATGTAATTATTATTTCCATATATACATATTCCCATTAAGATATTAGTGCCGTATTAGAATATTTTTGCAGTTGTCAGCAATGGTTTACAGCAGCACTGATCAGCATGATTGGACATATGTTACTTCTGAAAAGGAGGTGAGCAGTATCAATGCTAATAAACAATAATTATGCTAAATATTTTGAAACAAGTTTTACTGAGACCGGATTCTTCCAGTTAAATTAGTTTCACAGTGCCTCATAATTCAGATCGGATTGTACTGAGACACTCACCTACGCACGCGCGCGCACGCACGCACACACACAGAAGCACATGGACATGCACGACTGTACAAACTCACACACATGGCAGAAAGGGAGATATTCTGCGTTATCTTGAGATTTCCAATAATAAGCTGAATATGCACTATGACGAAGAATATGTCTCATCAGGTTTGCAGTGGTAATAATTTACACAATTGATATCAGAGATATATGTTCATATATACGGATAAAATCAATGATATCAGTAATCTGGTTCTGGATCTTGACCACCTTCAGCTCCGCAGATTTGCTCCACTTTATCATTCCCATAATCCTCTGCTGGTTCAAATGCTTCCACATTGTCATACACTGCATTCTCATAGTATATGTCTGTAATCTCATGTTCCTTCAGTTCTTGTCCATCATGAACATTTGCCCAGGAAGATGTGGATGTCTGTTGTCTGGAACTCATGGAAAGCTTCCCACGTCGCTTGCAGATGACTATGACAATGATAGTTGATGCAATTGCCACGATAGCCGAACAAACAACGCCAACAATTAGCCCAACATTCTTTCCTCCAGTGCCATCACCATCATCATCAGTATTTATGTGGGTGGCTAAAAATATAAGCAACAATCAGAATTTAAATAATACTCAAATGTAATTTGTAATTTCTATTTTTGTGGTAGTGGTGTCCGCTCTGGGTAAGTTTTTTCAAACAATATTTACACCAACAGAGGGATTCTCCGACAAAACAATAGATTTGTTCTATGCGATTCTTTGGACTAGTCTGCATGAAAAAACACGTAATCTTCAAATATTTTCCATACCTTTTCAGTACTAGAACGTAGACAATTTTGTGCCCTCTGGTTAATATGGTTTGCTGCAGTTAAGCTTTTTATCTCACTTCACGTCAGCGTCTGCTCTGGTTAGGTTTTCCAAGCACCATTTACATCAACAAGTTACCTGATTTCAATAATACTTCACATTCACTCTATGCGATGCCTAGAACTACTCTGTATCAAACTGATATTGCTTTTCGAAATTTGTCAGTACTTTTACAGCATTTGAACTATTTTCTGTGGCTAGATTAAGCTTTTTGCTGCGGTTAAAGGGAAACGCCAGACCCTCTATACAACCTTATATAAAATAAATCTACAGACCGTAACGTTTTCAAAAATATAATTGTAAGCTCTGTGCTCAAATTAGAAATATATATCTTCGTTATTTAAATGTGTGATACATTAATTAAATTTCTATTCCCGGATGAGGCGTATGACGTCATAAGTTGAACGTTTTCTCGCTGTCATTCAATAGAATCGCAATAAAATTGCGAATTGCGTTTTATAAAGGGGTTCTCTTCAGCGGTGTTAGGAATATATAAACTATATTTGCGGAAATGTTAAAGAATATATAATAACAGCCATTTGTCTAATTTCTCTGAAGTTGCGGTTTGACATCAAGTTTTGATCTTGAGATAAATGAACGACGCGATAGTATAGGTATATCAATATGATTGCCACTTTTGAATAAACACTCACTGGCGCTAAGGCAGATACTGTTATTAACGGTTCATCTATTAAAATGAGAGTTTAAATAGTTCTTACATACATCCAATCCATCTTTAGGTACTTATGTTCTCATACTAGACTCAAAACTTCCTGAGATATTGTAATATTCAAGTAACTGGCAGGCATCGTCATATAAAATGGCTATCTTAAGGTTCAGCAACTAATGTATGAAAATAACAAATATATTCCATAAATTTGCAATAGCGTGATAAACGTCTTAATCTCTTCAATCTGTACATATATAAATGATGCCACAGATAGAGATATCGCCATCCAAATGCATACACCCCTGTCTTCAGAGTGGCGTTATAATATGGTTCTTGTCGGATAGGATTCAACCTATGACGTCATAGGTTTATATAACTCGCAGAAAATTATAGCAACATAGCGTTCTTTAACACCATTTTAATCGGATTTATATATAAATGTTGCAGGAAAGTTTTACACAGTAGCTTAAATGTGGGCTCTACGATAGAACTGCTTGTTTTATGCAACACATGGTGACCCTTCTTGTGTTCCCTTAAGCTTTTTAAAGTAACATTTACATCAACAAGGGATTATCCGATTTGAATAGTATTTGACAGATCTGTTCTATGCGATCATTAAAAACTAGTAGGTATAAAAAAGATATCGATTTTCAAAATCTTCCCATATGTTTTCTGCATTAGACCTTAGGCAATGTTATGCCTTCAGGTTAAGTTTTTTGGCGCGTTAAGCTTTTTACAAATAACATTTACATCAACAAGGGCTTAACTGATTTCAATAAAAACGAGGTCCGTTCGACATAAGATTAGGACTAGTATGCATCGGAATGAAATTGATTTTCTAAACTTTTCCACACTTACAGTGCGTGAACGTTGATCATTTTAGGGTGCATTTGCTTCTAGGTTACCGGTAAGCTTGTTTTCGAATGACAATTTAGTGAACAAAGGTTTATCCAATTTCAGTAAAACTTCACAGATTCATTCTGTGCGATGAATGCATCTAGTCTGCATGATAAAGAAATTAATTTTCAAAATTTATTTTGTACTGGGTTGACCTTGAGTGGGATTGCATTTGTCTGAAATCCAGATATCTTTACTGGATTTGAACTTTGATTATTTAGGGTTATTAGCTCACCTGTGAGCTTATGCCGTGGCGACTGTCAGTCAGTCGTCCATCAACTTTTGCTTTAAAATGTGTCTCCTGAACCTCGTGGAAGACTTTAAGCAAATTTGGCTGGAACGATCCTATGGTAGTAGGCTCTAGAACTTCTATTTCGAATTTTGATTGGTCAATACTTTTGAGTAAAAATCTTAGATCTTATGAAAAATGTACCGGGAATTGTCAAAACACACCCATCCATAACCGCTTGGTGAATATTAGCCAAATTTGGCTGACACGATCCTATGGCGGTAAGCTCTAGAAATTCTATTCAGAATTTTGATTGGTCCATTTTTTGGGTGAAAATCTAGGTCGATTTTTGTTATGAAAATCTGAGATTTTATGAGAAATTTACTGGAAATTGTGAAAAAGTTTCTCCGTAGCTGCGCAACAGATTTCGACCAAATCTTGCTAGAAGGCCTATATCGTGGTAGACTCTATATTCAGAATTTTGATTGGTCAATTTTATGGGAAATTTAGCGGAAATTGTCAAAAATGCTAGGCGCTTGACAGATTTCCGCCAAATTTGACTAGTAGGACCACATTGTGATAGGCTCCAGACGATCAATGCAGAATTATGATTGGCTAATTGTTGTGGTGAAAATCTTAAGATTTTATTAAAGTTTACTTAAAATTGTCAAAAAATGCTTCTCAACTGCTTCCCAGATTTCAACAAATTTAGCTAGATGGTACCTAACGTCGAAGGCTGAAGAACCTCTTCAGAATTTTGCTTAGTCAATTCTATGGTGCAAAATCTTAGACTTTATGACAAATAAAAGAAAGCAAATTTAACTGGATTGATTCTATCGTAGTAGGCTGCAGAACATTTTTCAGAATGTTTTGTTTGGTCTTTTATTTGGAAAAAACCATTTCTGGTAAAATGTCTGGTACCATTTAAAACACTACTCCTTAATCAATGGCCCAATTTCAACGAAACTTAGGCGGGCTTCAACATCTCAAACGAGAATTTTCATTGATCAATATTTTGGCACCCGTTTTGCTTTTTCTGCATATTACCCAGAACTCTTTTAAAACGTATCGCTTCCTCAACCGCTTGACAGTTTTAACAAATTAGGATGGAAAGATCCTGTGGCCATAACCTCTGGAAATTCTATTCATAACTTTTATTTATGGCCATCTTGGATTTTCTGAAATTTTTCCGGAAGCATTTAAAACGTTACTCCTTAAACGAAATGACAAACGAGAATTAGATTTCAATAAAAACCACTAAAACAAAAGATTTTATCATATTTTATAAATTAAAAAGTAGACATAATTTAACAAACTATCATTGTTAAAATTTCGGCTAAGTTAATGAATTTTGACATGCTATAACATTCACGGTATGATGCCGTCGTGTGAATCGTCAACCACATGGATTCAGATTACACCACACATGTTTTCAGATTAGAAGAACAGTAAGCGGGACATCAGCTCTGATTTAAATTTTACTTTAAGAAACACTAGTGTTACTCTTGCCTCTCAGTAATATGGTAGTGTAAGTACTGTTCACGCGATGATCATAACACAACAATGGACCTTTGCAGTTTTAGCTATGCCCCGATCATTTCTAGCTAAGCTCCACTCACACCTCGCTTGTATTGGGATCGATCGATCTCTGAACACCCTGACTATCAATTTCCAAAAAACTACACTGGTAAGCTGTTGAATATTCTGAAACTACAAATACATACAATTCATACCATGTGTCGGACTGTTCGAGATTTGGTGACGGTCTATATGGAACCCTTTGTGACGTAATGAGTGTGACGTCATCATACACGCGCTGAGCTGATTATGACGTCATACGAGGTCAGATGATGGATGGACACTGGAAAGGTGAATTATTCACCCGATGATGTCACTAGGTGGTCCTCATGAGAAATTGACGAAAATGATATTCTCGGGCAAAGTTTACTTTTAAGGAATTCGAAAATAGACAAACAATATATTTTATTTTATTTAAAGTATATAACAGCATTTGGTTGCCGTCGGGTTGCGTTCCCCTTTACCCAAATGGCCTGATTTCAGCGAAACTATTGCAGAACTACCCTAGGCTTCCAAATATTGAACGAGAATTTTGATTGGTTTTGTTGTCTCGCCTGCGAAGCAGGGTCGAGACATAGGTATCACTTTTCCGGCGGCGGCGTAAACTTTTAAGTTATCTTTATATCTCAGCAATGCCTGATCCAATTGGAACCAAACTTGGGTGCATGGTAATATACATCGAAAGGAAGCAGCCTGCTGATAAAAAGGCCATGAGGTCAAGGTTACAGGGGTCAAATGTTACAGTATAATCTTTGTTAATATTTAACGTTAAGTTTTTGCGTTAAACAAAAGGTATTGCCTTATATCTCAGCAATGCCTGATCCAACTGGAACCAAACTTGGGTACATGGTGATATACATCAAAATGAAGCAGCACGCTGATGCAGGCATCACGAGGTCAAGTTTATGGTGTCAAAGTTCACGGTATAATCTTTGTTAAAATCTTATGTTAAGTCTTTGCGTTAAACAAAAGTTATTGCGTTATACCTCAACAATGCCTTATCCAATTGGAACCAAACTTGGGTACATGGTGATATATATCAAAAGTAAGCAGCATGCTGATGAAGACATCATGCGGTCAAGGTTATAATCTTTGTTAATATTTTACGTAAAGTTTTTGCATTAAACAAAAGTTATTGCCTTATATCTCAGCAATGCCTGATCCAATTGGAACCAAACTTGAATACATGGTTACCTATAATGAGAGGAAGCAGCATGATGATGTTGGGGTCACAAGGTCAAAGGTCACTATGACCTTGATACAGAACTCTGTTATTTCAACATTATGTTTTTGCGTTTAGCAAAACTTCAGCTTATATTTCAGGATTGGTTAAGCCTATTGCAACTAAACTTGGATACATGGTTACCTATAATGATAGGAAGCAACATGATGATGATGTTATTTTCACACGGTCAAAGGTCAAGGTCACTGTGACCTTGATACAGAACTCTGTTATTTCAACATTAAGGTTTTGCGTTTAGCAAAACTTCTCGGCTTATATTTCAGGATTGGTTAAGCCTATTGTAACTGAACTTGGATACATGGTTACCTATAATGTTAGGGAGCAGCATGATGCTGTTGGCGTCACAAGGTCAAAGGTCAAGGTCACTGAACTTGATATAGAACTCTGCTTTTTCAACATTAAGTTTTTGCGCTTAGCAAAACCTTTCAGCTTATATTTCAGGATTGGTTAAGCCTATTGCAACTAACCTTGGATACGTGGTTACCTATAATGTTAGGATGCAGCATGATGATGTTGGGGGGAACAAGGTCAAAGGTCAAGGTCACTTTGAACTTGATACAGAACTCTGCCTTTTTATATATTTCAGGATTCGTTAAGCCTATTTGCAACTAAACTTGGATACATGGTTACCTATAATGTTAGGAAGCAGCATGATGTTTGGGGAACAAGGTCAAATGTCAACGTCACTTTGAACTTGATACAGAACTCTGCTTTTTCAACATTTAGCCAAAACTTTCAGCTTATATTTCAGGATTGGTTATGCCTATTGCAATTAAACTTGGATACCTATAATGTTAGAAAGCAGCTTAATAACATTAAGGACAGAAGGTTAAAGGGAACGGTAACTGTGACAAACAAGAGACATTTAATTCCGCGGAATTCTTGTTTGGATAAATATCGTAGATTTTATGAAAAATTTCCAGAAATTCTTTAGTACGCTTCTCATAATCAGTAGCCCGATTTTAACCAAATTTGGCCAGAAGTACCCAATGGTGATAGTCTTTGGAACTACCATTAACAAATTAGATTGGTAGATTTTTCCGGCAGTTGCTTTTTATTTGTTTTGAAGCCGAGATTTATTTTATATATATTTTTTTGGTATTGTGATTTCAACTTGTCTACTTTCAAAAGTCTCAGATAAAGGAGTTGGTAGCGATCTTTATTCTGCCAAAAGCTCCCATAGTAAAGCAATGCGAAATGTAAAATGTCATCTCGAAACCCACTGGATGGATTTTAACCAAATTTGGCTTTCACCACATCTTTGCTCCTGTTGCAATGCTGGCCAAAACTAAGTTGAAATGCCAATGTTCCAGGTGAGCGACCCTTGCCCCTTGAACTTCATGTTTCAAATACCAATTCAATCAGCAATGACATCCAATATAGATAAAATCTTTTGCTTATGTATGGACCATTTGCCTATCTGTCAGACTTGGTGTGGCAGTAGTTATCGCAAGCGTTATTAAGTTCAGTCACAAAGCTATGTTTCCCCGTTGGTTAGTACCATGGGTATTTTAATTTGGCGACTCGATTATCATGTCAAAATGAGACTATCTGGTGGTTAATCATATCATATGACAAGTAATATAGACAGGTAAGTTATTGGCAATTCTTCTGAAGGCTCTGGTATCCAACATCAGCATTGTTTAACCCTTACCACTCTGATATCAAAATTTGAAATTTTCAAATTAAATTAAAAGATACTGGTGTTCATTTTTCAAAAAATCTGGTGTTAGACAGCAACAGCGTCCACCAAAATTGTAGAAAAATGTACACCAGTTAGTTTGGTAATGACACAGTAAAAGATAGAAAAATGACAGAGTGTTAAGGGTTAAAGAGGAACAGACGGAGGCATCAAATAGAGAATGAAAAATACCTAGTTCATGAGTAATGGAGGAATCCAGTCTTAGCTATGCCCCGCCCATCTCTAGCCAAGCCCCACCATGCTTTGACCGTGTTGGGATCGATAGCTCCATGCACCCTCTGAATTTCAATTTCCAGAAAATATATAGGTAAGCTGTTGAGCAACAGCGCTCAGTCAAATTAGTTTCAAAATATTCAACAGCATGCTTATTAAATAGCAACGACATACAAAAGACAGACTAATCGAATCGTTCATAATGTAATTAATTATGACATCAGCCTACATACCACTTAGTTGATTATGACGTTATATGATTGACTGAGAAACTGGAATCCTCCATTATTACACCATACACAGGATAAGGAATTAATACCACAATAATTGACAAAAGCGGCACAATCTATACATAGTTCCTCACATTACTCATTACGCACTCCCCCGAAGGCCGGTGTGAGTATTGCAGTTGGTGCCATCTGTTTGTTGGGTTATCTCTGGATTCCAGGAAGTCAGAATCACCATATTTGGCATATTGATTCATAACATATATGGCTAGGCAAAAAAAATGAGTTTGAGGCCAGACAGGCACATATCTAGGTCACAGGGTCACTAAGTGCATCCTGAAATATACATTTTCGCCCCAAATCAGGAACGCAAGCAGGTAGAATAACCAAATTTGGCATATCCATTCATATTATAGATCGCTAGAAGTTCTATGAGTTTCATGACAATGTATCAAATATTTAGGACACGGGTTCAAGGAGTGCATACCGGAATGTACATTTTTTGCAAGGCCAGTGTGTGAGTCTCTCTCTCTCTCTCCGAATTTTTAGGTTGGTGTTAAAAGGTTGAAAAATGATGTCACAGGGTCACAGTGCATAAGAGAATACACATTTTCGTCAATAAGTCTGTAATGCAAGACTGTAAAATCAACCAAATCGATAACATCCATTCATTTTGTGGTTGGCTAAGCACCAAATTTTGTTTCAGCTCAAAAGTTCAAATATCTACATCATGGGGTCACTAAGTGCATCGTGAAATAAGAATCTTAGTCTTAAATCTTGAACGCAAAATAGCAGTAAATATGTAGGTCACGGGGTCACAAAGTGCAAACAGATTTATTGTCTATAACTCTGGAATGTAAGAACGTAGAATCACCAGATTTAGTACACACGCTGATATTGCAATAATTTAAGATTGCTTTGAATTTCCAACTATCTAGGTCACGGGGGTCACATTATACATTGTCAAGACAGTGCGCAAAGGCGCGAGACAGCATCTCCATAGAGTGCATTCTAGTTAATAGTTACAATTGTCTGGTTGCTATAATACTAGACTAGTCAGTGTTGACTGTTTTGCGAAACCTTTGCTGGTAATATATTGGTAACGGTAATACAGAATCCATTAATTCTGATCATGTAGATATGAAATCAGTTAATATATCAAATGAAGATGGGGAACATACATCACAGAATAGTAAGAATTTGCAATTTGTGAGGAGAGTTACAGCTATCCTAAATCCATATAATCAATACTGCACGAATTATAAGTTTTAACTGATCGACTTTGACTATTTAATCGTTTGAACTGCCATCGTGAACATTTGACAGCTAGCTAGCTATAAACCTGCCAATTTAAAGTAGGCCTACCCTTGAAATAGTAAATTCATTTAGCTTTGAATATTTCACCATATCTGGCAGTATTTGGCAATATATATATATATATATATATATATATATATATATATATATATATATAAATACTGAACCAAAAAAGTTTAGCAACACTGAGAATATTACTGTATAAATGTTATTTAACAAAAACAATAAATTGATTCAAATATATTTTTTAATTGATAGGTCATTTTCCAATTTGAACAACAGTCTCTTGTTACTGTAATGCTAGCATCGCGCCTTTAACACGGCATCATTCAACGGAAGGGTCCAATTTAAATAATGACACTGAGCTGTCAATACCGGTTGTGACCACAGCGCGCATTAACCACCGCCGTACATCGCTTTCTCATGCTTCAAATTAAGCACCTGATGTCACGAAGAGGAATCGCATCAAATTCCTGGAGCAGTGCAGCTTCCAGCTCCCGCACATTGTGAAGATGTGGATGGTTCTCACGCACCATACGGCCAAGAATGCCCCACACGTGTTCGATAGGAGACAGGTCCGGTGATCGCGCTGGCCAGTCCAACACCGGAACGTTGTTAGCCTCAAGGAAATCACTGGTGACCCTAGCTGAATGAGGACGGGCGTTGTCTTGCTGGAACATAAAGTCTGCATGATGCTGCATAAAAGGGATGACAACAGGGGCGACAACTTCTTCACGCTGATGTCGAGCCGTTAAATTTCCGCAAATCACAATAAGATCTGTTTTGCCATTTTCATGGATTTCAGCCCACACCATGACACTTCCGCCACCGAATCTGTCGTGCTGAATGATGTTGGCTGCATCATACCATTCTCCTAAACGTCGCCAACCCCGTTGCCTACCATCCGCCACATCCACACAAAACATCGACTCATCACTGAACAAAACGTGGCTCCATTGTTGAGCGCGCCATCGCTGATGAGTTATTGCCCATGCAACCGATTCTCGATGTGACGCTCTGTATGCGGAATAGCAACAAGTGGACGACAGGCATGCAGTCCAGTATCATGGAGTCTGTTTTGCACAGTTTGTGCATGCACTGTAGTGCCGGTAGCGGTGTGCAAATTACGGGACAGCCGCGGCGCAGTCTCAAACCTGTGACGTCGTGATGACGTCACTAATTAGTGGTCTTCTCGTGGTGTTGTTGCTCTCGGTCTTCCAGATCGTGGTCGGTCATTAACATGTCCAGTTTCCTGCTCACGTTGGCGGAGACGGGAAATGGTTAGGGCGTGAACATTAAAATGTCGAGCAACAGCGCGAACGCTCTGCCCAACAGCGAGTCTTCCCATTGCTTCATGGCGCTGAGTTTCGGGTAGCCGTGGGCGGCGGCCCATGTTCGGTAGGGTAAACTTTTAAGCATTTTCTGTTAACGTTCGTTATCTGCTTTTGCAATATGGTGAATTTTTGCCTTCGCTACCCGCCAATGTGGGCCAGTGCATGAAAAATGCATTTTCACATGCAGTAAGCGTGCGGCCGAGAAACTCAAGAAATGGTTTGCATTTCTTCATGATCAGCGAGACATTACATTGACGAAACATGCCTGCAAATTTGGTTATAAATGGATGCATAGTTTTAATACAACAAACCAAACTTCACTGTTGCTAAACTTTTTTGCCTCAGTATATATATATATATATGACAACAGTTATTAACTATTCTGTTCTAATCATAAAAGCAAAAGCACTGATGATGAATTTATGATTAGAACAGAATAGTTAATAGCTGTTGTCATTTACATGTACAATACATGCACTATATATGATGAAAAGTGATGAATACTGCCACTACCTTTGCATTGAGTCTCTTCGATGGCGCCCTCCTCCTGTGTAGTGAAACCATCTTTACAGCGGATACATCCTGTCTGCATAGATACAGGTTGATACGAGCCACGTGGGCAGGCTATGCACATGCTGCTCTCTAGATAAGTACCTCTCTCACAGAAAACTGAAATAAACCAATTAACTCTGGCTTGTATTCACCTGAATTGCTTGGGTGCAGCATTGCTGACTGATTCAACCTAAATAAAATCTCCAAAACCAGTGCATATTTTCATCTGTTCATATACTACACGGCACTATTTGGTTGGAAGGTGCCTCGTTATTTTCAAGTGGGTAGGGAATTATTGTTTCTCCTCCCTCCCATTCACGTAGACTTTGGCTATCATTCTATAGCTTGAGATTAGAATGATGCCTATTATTTGTGGTCAATCCCTCTCCCTCCCTCCCTCCCTCCCTCTACACACGCGCAAAGCAGCAGCAAATATGTACGTCATGTGGTCACAAAGTGCATACTGGAATACAGATATGTTGTCCATAACTCTGGAATGCAAGAACGTAGAATCACCAGATTTAGTACACACGCTTATATTGCGATGATTTAAGATTGCTTTGGATTTGAGGCCAACTATTTAGGTCACGGCGGTCACATTGAACATTGTCAAGACAGCGCGCAACGGCGCGAGACAGCATCTCCATCGAGTACATTCTAGTTAATAGTTACAATTGTCTGGTTGCTATAATACTAGTGTTGACTGTTTTGCGAAACCTTTGCACGTAATACATTGGTAACGGTAATACAGAATCCATTAATTCTGATCATGTCGATATGAAATCAGTTAATATATCAAATGAAGATGGGGAACATACATCACAGAATAGTAAGAATTTGCAATTTGTGAGGAGAGTTACAGCTATCCTAAATCCATATAATCAATACTACACGAATTATAAGTTTTAACTGATCGACTTTGACTATTTAATCGTTTTAACTGCCATCGTGAACATTTGACAGCTAGCTAGCTATAAACCTGCCAATTTAAAGTAGACCTACCCGTGAAATAGTAAATTCATTTAGCTTTGGATTTTTCACCATATCTGGCAATATATATAAACTGCTCAATATTTTGAAAAATACTTTCCTAAACATTCTTTGCTTTAAAATTCATCACCAGTACTTTTGCTTTTATGATTAGAACATAATAGTTAATAACTATTGTCAGCTACATGTGCAATACATGTACTATATAGATGAAAAGCGAGGACGACTGCCACTACCTGTGCATTGAGTCTCTTCGATGGCGCCCTCCTCCTGTGTACTGAAACCATCTTTACAGCGGATACATTCTGTCTGCATAAATACAGGCTGATACGAGCCACGTGGGCAGGCTGTGCACATATTGCTCTCTAGATAAGTACCTCTCTCACAGAAAACTGAAATAAACCAATTAATTCTGGCTCGTATTCACAAGACATGTTTTGGTGCAGCTTCGCTGATTCAACCTAAATAAAATCTTCGAAACCAGTGAATATATTCATCTATTCATACACTGCACGGCACTATTTGGTTGGAAGGTGCCTCGTTATTTTCAAGTTGGTAGGGAATTATTGTTTTTCATCCCTCCCATTCGCGTAGACCTTTGGCTACCATTCTATAACTTGGGACTAGAACGATGCCTATTTGTTCTGGCCAATCCCCCCACCCCTCTACACACACGCACACATGTTTCATAACTTAGCTTCTACTTGGAATATGTTAGTGAAACTTCACGGGTATGATTGCATAGGAAAAATATATACTTTTGATAAATTTGTAATCTTTCCAACAAACAAAATGGCTGCGATAGTGGGTGGATGAGTGAATGAGTTTGTTTAGTTCGCTAATAGAGCTACCACTAGCGTAGTCTTATCATGATTCTGTGTGTGAGCATAATATGACATTAACAGCTCTTACCAATGCATTGTTCGAGTGTGCTTGCACCACGGTCTGCGGTAGTCTGACCACTTGGACAATCGTTACACTGCAGTTGTCGTTCCTGTGACTGGTACGTAGCCACTGGACATGGCACACAGAATGTATTGTTGTAATATGTACCAGGACTGCATGCAACTGTTAAATGAAAATAACAGACAGAGACGGGTATAATAACGTTATTTAGATATAATAACCTACACCGAGCAGTTGCCATGTTTGGTTGTTTCTATAACTAATAAATGGAATGCAAGATAGTGATAGAAAGACTCACATTATAATATATAGTTAATTTTATCTTGTCTTATTTGACTACCTTAATTACGCCCACCCCTCCCCCTTTCAGATTTCTGCACATGAGTTTGGCCATCAGAGCTATCCAGAATAATACCCCGGTGCACTTTCTCAATTTTTCATGTATGGGATTGTTGGTCGGCTAACCTAAACACACCGACGCACTCACGCGGTTTTCGCGTCAAAACTAATTTTTGCATATTTACAACACATATGTAACTTGTGTCACTTTTGGAGCTCCCATCAGGCGAACAAACAACCCAATCCACTGACTTGTCGCCAAATCCATCTCACATTTATACCACCACACCACACACAGCAAGTGTATTCATCCCCCATTCCAAAATCAACCACCCCAAGTCTGTCGATCAATCACAGGGCGTCATAATCAACTACATCACATGTAGACTGATGTCATAATCAATTACGTCATGAAGGACGCGATGTACAAATTGTATGGCTTTACTATCTAAAAAACATTATGTATATGAATATTTTGAAACTACTTTTGCTGGACGCTGTTGCTGCAACAGCACCCAGCCAAATTAGTTTCAGAGTTTTCAGTTTCTGGCCTGTATAGTTTTCCGGAAATTGAGATTCAGACAGCGGAGGGATCGATGGATCCCAACACGGGAAACGTGTGCGTGTTGCTTATCTAGGGATGGACTGGGCATAGTTAAAACTGGATTTCTATACAGTGACCAGCTTGCCATGATTTTTAGTTTTGGAGGAGCGAGAGGGCGTGCGATTTGCGCTTTTCAAACATTGAGCGTCAGCGTGCAATTTGTCTCTCCGTGTTTGTATATGTGAGTATGCAGAAATGCATACAAATAATCAATATAAAGCTTACCTGGTTTATTACAAAATGTGAATAACTCACATGGCCTCTCAGACTAATAGGGTCGACTTGCATAGAGGCGAAATTAATCTAACTAACATGAAAACTGGTAACCGGTTTGCATATTTGATGAGTTAATGAATATCAAAATTGCTGATTGTCACAGTTGGCAGATTTAACGAAACGTTTGGCAACATTTTCCTTTTGAACAAGGTGCAGGAAAGAATGCGAGTGTAGGTAATAGTATTAAACCCACGGCGATGTCAATTTTCAAACCGGTTTGAACCGTATATTGGTTGTATAGGGTGGGGTGGGAGTCAGTCATGTGTGGTACTGTTGTTACAATTATTGTATGTAATTCTTTTATGAAAGATGTGTAGCAAGTATACATGTGTTTTCGTGAACGTTTGAAACACGCTCATGACTTAATTTCTGTATAAGCATCAGAAATAAGGTAGGCCTATCCATCCATTCTAGGACTTTCATCTCTGATTACGCCCGTAATAATTGTTAAAATCTAGACGCGTACTGACTACCAATAATATGGGTTCCATTTCAATTCGATTAACTCTAATGTATGTGTGTAGTAGAGTAATTGATTAATTAATAGTTCAATCATCAGATTGATCGTAGCACAACTGGATATATACCTTTGTTAACCCGGTAAATAAAATTTAAAATGCTTGGTGAAAACTCTTGGAAACCAAGGACAGCAACAACTTTCAATCGATTAGCCTAAAATCTTGATGGCGGTATCGTTTGCATTGGATACCATACTTTGGTTGGCGTTTGGGTACCTGATAAACAAGTCCCATTCACGGATACCATACCTCCATATAATGCTCATTTTAGCCTGTTATAAAACGGGGGGGGGGGGGGGGGGGGTCAATCGATATATGGCCGTGGTTGAATCATGTATGCCTATAGAAAAAAGCCTGTTGTATAAGACGAACTGACTGGTCAAGGTGATGATTACCTTGTGATCTTAACTTGAAAGCCTTATCTAAGTATGGGGTGTGTTACTGAGCTTTGTTGTAATAACTCCCACATACTGAAATAAAACAACAATAAAGATGTTTATTTTGTATCTTCATTGCGACAATTTAAGATCACCCGCGATGTGGACACCCTGATTAGAATAGCCGATGGTTACAACAGTCTTAGATATAGGTAATCATGTGATTTTACGGAATTGCGATGAATGATTACACGGTATGAGACTCATCCATTGCACGCCGAACAAGTGTCCATCATGTGTACAAGAATCAAAGAACAAAATCATTTTATACGCATTTAGGTTAGGGGAGACCAGGGTAAGTTGAGCCTAAGGGTAAGTTGATCCACCCACTCTCACGTGATATTCAGATACGTCATCAAGCTATTGGAGCCATTGTCCTGTTCATTATTTGATTACTACACAAGACTGCTGTTTACTAACTGGATATTATATTTATTGATAGCTATCTATTGCTAATTACTACTAACTATGCTATGTGATATATGAGACACGGAGTCCAACATCTACACGTCCATCCCTGGTGATGGCCTGTCTGTGACTGATATAGTTCGGGTGTTTCCGGCAGAAGTCGAGTCTCGTCGTAAGTCCTAATCTAGAACGCCACATCCCTCCTTTCTTTCAGTTGAATGATAACGATTTATAATTCATGGATGATACAGAATTATAATTGTCCACGGCATGACACAGAGTCGTTGATGGTATGACAGTCATTCGTTCACAAGATGGCACATATTATTGATGATCTAGGGAACATAAAATAAATCACATATCCACGGGAGGGCACGCTGTACTCCTGTGCCAGTGGATTCTTATATAGAAAACGCATTTATTATGAACTTAAACATGCTTTATTACCTTTGCTGATTTCTCTATGTTCTTGCTTATTACTCAACACCTTGGCTTGTATTTTACTATATTTATTAGCTACTAATTATCCTACAAACTGGTTTAATACTAATACTAGATTGGTTAGACACGAAGTCAATATATGTATGTCCACACAGATTGCTTGCCGGACCTCAACTGATGATGCTCGTGCATGTTCGGGTGTTTCCGTAAAGCATCGGAACAATATGGAAAGCTTGGACATCACAGCCATCTGTTGGATGATTAAGACACTAAGCCTCTCCTGTGGTCAAGTCATTATTATACTGCGCACTGTAAATTCACAGCATCAAATAAACCGATTTTGGCCAATTAAGGTATTCTGTTAATATAAAAAATAATTGCATTTTATATCTTAATGGGAGGGTGTAAATTTCGCACTGTAGTCTCTGTTTGTGGTACTTAGGTGCGCTATATTGCAGCGACATGAACCAGACCTGATCGTATGTTGGTGTCAAATGTATCATATTATCATTCAAAATGGTGGGTGTGGGGTAAGTTGATTCACTAGACATGGGGAAAGTCGTGTCATTGATCAACTTACCCCATGGTGGCTCAACTATCCCCACGCTGTGATAACAACTTAACCCAAGGTGGCTGAACTAACCCCATCGGGTTGATTTAAAAATAGCAATCTAAGCATACCATTTTTATTTGTCACCTGCTTATTTAACAAAGATAGCCTACTATATTTCATGTTGTGTATTAAACTAGAAGCATGCAGAGACTAGACAAATGAAAGACAGACCGATGTGCAAAACAGCCAGTATTTATGACATCCCAACACTGCTAAACACAGCATTCGTTAGTGCTGTGACACCAAACAACATCTTGGCAGGATTTAGATCCACAAGTATCTTTCCTTTTAACGGAGATATCTTTCCAGATTCTGAGTTCGAATCATCTATGGTCTCGGATAGACCAAATCCTACCATCGTTGTTCCAGCTAATGATATCCAATGACAACAAACTGACTGTAACGCAGTGTTACCACCAAGTGCTGCCCCACAAACAGTGCCCTCACCTACAGAAGTTCAACGCCATCTGTGTCTTGTGCCACAACACTTCCATCTGCTGATGTCACGCAACAATCATTATCTGATGCCACAACACG
This sequence comes from Chaetoderma sp. LZ-2023a, assembly GCA_034401795.1. Classification (NCBI taxonomy): domain Eukaryota; kingdom Metazoa; phylum Mollusca; class Caudofoveata; order Chaetodermatida; family Chaetodermatidae; genus Chaetoderma; species Chaetoderma sp. LZ-2023a. The sequence continues at coordinate 231,511,588 of CM067369.1, read as the reverse complement.
TCCATCTGCTGATGCCTCTCAACTATGTGTGTCTGGTGCAACATCACTTCCATCTGCTGATGCCCCGCAACCATCTGTGCCTGGTGCAACACCACTTCCATCTGCTGATGTCTCACAATCATCTGTATCACCGCCCGCTGGTTTAGTCACAATAGCCAACACTCCTCATCAAAACAGCTGCAGACCCAATGCGGGGTACATCTCTCCAGCTTATATATTACCGCTTCCAAAAGCTACTGCACGAAAGACTACAGGAACTAGAATGCGTGGTAAAACAAGGATACTAACAGATACACCAGAAAAGGTAGAAATTGAAGCTGCTTTTAAAATACGTGAACAGAAAAGGTGTGGCAAAGCTGCTAAAAGCAGCTTATTAAAAAACCTAGACACAAGAATCGTGTTCCCTCACCGGAAGTGAGCAGCTCAGATGAAGCAAGTGATGTCACCATTTAGGCTGCAATGACTCCACAGACGAGGAAAGTTTAAATAATAGTAATTCAAGCGATGAAGATATGTTTGCGACTGTTGATGATTATGTCATAGTTCAGTTTGCTGGGGAAACCAAGATTCACTGTTATATTGACTTGGTGGAAAGTGTTGATAATGATGAATTAGAAGGGAAATTAATGAGAAAAGTTAGGATAGATCCTATCTAGGGTAAGCCTATATTCGCTTTTGAATCTGGTGATGACTGTTCCTGTCCTAAAGATGATGTTATTAAGATACTTGCACCAACTTTTTCCATCAGCGTAACGGCCAGAAGAGGAAAACAGTTCATCTTCCCATCTAATCTTGACAAATAGCAAATTGAGTAATTTGTGTGGTCATGAACATACATAGCAAGCTGAAATAAGGATGCACCCCCCCCCCCCCCCCCACCCACACACACACACACACACACACACACACACACACACACACACACACACACACACACCACCACCACCACCACCACCACCACCACGACGGCACGCATTAGCACCACAACCCTCCACGTACACACACACACACACACACACACACACACACACACACACACACACACACACACACACACACACACACACACGCACGTACGCACGCACGTATGTAGGTCAATAATAGTAATTGCCGTTTAGTTTGTTAAAGGACTATACTTATATTATTATCTTGAATTTGTGTGCACATGTCTAAAATAGTAATTATGTCAGTAATATTAATTTCATAGTAAAGGCTATGCCAACCGTATAGTTTTCTAAAGGAATATACTTATATTATTATCTTGAATTTGTGTGTGCCGAACTACGTACATTTTATGTGCACATGTCTTTAATAGTAAGTTCGTAGCAAATGTTAGGTTTCTGGTCTGATAAAGAGCTATATTCCTACATATTCTTGTCTTACAGTGCTTATGTGGTAGGTCAATAAAGAATATCAAATTGATGAACACAAGTCGTTGAGTGAAAACATCATAGGCTTAACTGAAGGGATGTATTGATGAAAGAATGGTAGTGACACTTCTTACCCCACACCGCTCAACTTACCCCAGCATTGGGCTCAACTTACCCCAGTCCAGGGGCAAGTTGAACTACAACACAAGCATATTTTATTAAGCGATTGCTACAAAATATGTTGGTGCCTATGGGTCCCTCAATAGCTAAAGTGCATAAATGCACCATAGTCAGAAACAAATATCTATTTGACAAGCAATGATAATACAAAATATGACAAATGGCTCATCTTACCCCGGTCTCCCCTATGTTAACACATTATGTTAGGCTATGTTGAATACGAATAACCAATAGAAAATCAATCATTTACAATTTTATTTATGATATCGAGTATTATCGAGTGCCATTCATCATTCATCTGGCTGAAAGAAATCCGGATATTTGACAGGCTGTCTGGAAATCCGGAGGCCTGTTAAAAATCGGCATTTTCCGGATAAATCCGGAGTGATGGTCGCCCTGTTGCTACATTGTTTGTTATCGCTTATGACAAGAATTTATGATTGTTTAGTTGTTATACAAACAAATTCACCATCCAACTGTAGTCATGTTGCCACATACCATATGCCACACCCATCCTACGCTCATCCCACCATATCATAATGTCACTTGGTATTCTTACCGCACATGGATGCTTTTTGAGCAGTGCCGGGAGGGCACACCAGTTTGCCCATCATAGATGTACTCTTTACTGCTGGGTCGTGTCTCTTACCACCCACCATCACTGAAAGGTTACCATTCTCGCCGTCTTTCTTCAGTTGCTGTCCTGCGAGTTCCAGAGAATCCAAGGCACTGCGAAGCTCTGATACTGAGTGTTCTGCCACCGCCATAATATCTGTAAATATACAGTGGTATAGACTGATAGAAAGATCTGTAAAGTACGCTAGCATCCCTTCCCATCCTTCCCACATTATTTGTGCAATTGGTATAACCTTACATCACTTATCTGTGTCACCTTTCGCTTGAATACATCCAGACATATACGTATCACTGACAAATACAGTACTTAGCGAAAATGATATCTTATTCTATATTCTATATATGGAAATTAAAGACTTGATAACTGGAAACACATGGTCTTGATTAGCAAACTCAGCAAATTATGAATTGGTCGGTGGTTCATGCGTTTTCGAGAATCATAAGTATAATTATGAAATATTTGAATTATTCGTAATGACGGTGTTTTTATGGCGAGGGGCGTGGTGTGGTGTGGGGGTGGTGGGGTGGGGGTGGTGGTGGTGTTCAAGTTATTGGCGCCAGAACGTGGCCTCACGATTCTGTATTATAAACTGTTTCTGATGATGAGCCAAAGCAATTGATCACTAGGGAAAAACTCATTCCGATGACTCTAGATGTGCCAGGACAGCGATTGACATAGTAAAATTAAGAAATAGTAAAAACGTAATAAATTAAATAATTTATGTTGAGAATTATGTTTTCTCAAGTTGTTGTGGTGTGTGATTTAACACTAGCCTCCGCATTTCACTTAATTTGATCACATATTGCATAAGAGCTGACTGACTTGTGGTCAAAGTAACACTACATAAGAATAGTTGCGGTTCACTAACCAAAATAAAAAACGCCAGAATATGGGTTGGATCGGAACTAACATCAAACATGGGAAAAGATACATATAGTTGGAGAATTTATAATAACGGTGACAGGTATTCAGAATATACGTTTTAGGCCAAAAGAGCAGACTTCTAATAGTAAGGACAACTATTTAGTGTGATTGCTTCCATTCTATATCTATTAATTGTACTCTCGTATAGATTAGAATGGGAATTTTGACGCTTATGCCCATCTTTTATGGCCATTTGTAATGGTTCTTCTGGGATCGCTAGCTAAGAGCATGCCATGAGATATTAATGCTATGAGATGCCATCTTCCGCATTATAAGTCATAACTATTGTAAGGCTGAACGGAATTAGGTTGGGGCCTTACGACCACGTGACGCCTATCATGGATCTTACCCGCCATTGTGATATTTCCTGATTCACTTTCATTGGTCTTTAGCTCTGGTATTTTGATCTCACTCGTGACCTCAATATTAATTTGAACAGGGACCGCTGCTCGTTTCCGCCTGCTTGTAAAAGTGGTTATAGCATCATCACAGTTAATAACTGCCATATTTGTTGTGCACGTCCCCTCTTTCATACAATTTAGAGCGTTGTTCACCCCTTGCATGCGCTCAGCTAACTGTGACTTTATCTCAGTGGCATCACTATCTGTGTCACAGGACAGTGACTCATATGGTATTGTCATTGAAAGTGTAACTTTCTCAGGCACCTCCACAACTAAAATAAATAAATAATGAGTGTTTATAGTTATGTATTGTATATAAAAATCAGTCTGATTGATCATTTTGGTAGGCCATATTATATTGCCAAACTTAAACTTTTAAAAACATAAAACATTTGATTGATTTGAACCAAACCAAGGTGGAATGAGTTTAGCATGGTAAGCTGATGCACATAGAAACTCCTATTTGCTATCTTGGTCTGTGGACATCTTATTACATTACAATGGACCTTTCCAAGTTTTTCCATCCATCATATGACTCCATATGACGTCACAACCAACTACGTGACGTGTAGGATGACGCTATAACCATCACACGTCATGAATGATTCGATATAGTCCATCTTTAACGCTTAATAGTCCGACACGTACGAATTGTATGTTTTTGCTATTTAATAAACGTGCTGTTGAATATTTTGAAACTAATTTGACTGGGCGCTGTTGATGCCTATGGCAGCAACAGCGCCCAGTCAAATTAGTTTCAAAATATTCAACAGCCGAGACATGGAGGTGGAGCTTAGCTAGAGATTAGTGGGCAATAGTTAAAACTGGAAAAGTCCATTAAGTATTGCAAACACTATTCTTGATACGCTAGCCACCATTGGAGGCAACCTTTACTTGGGGTGGCGGTGGGACATATAAAAGAGCGCATCTGATCATATATATATATATATAGCAGCAGTGCGTCAACCGCAAAAAGTCCAGCGTTTGTGCAATACGCCGACAGCAGCAATTTTACCAATTTTCTCAATCATTCAAAATGTCATTTTTGCTGTTTACTGCTTCGACAAATCCGCCATAGGTCTCGATGCTTTAAAACATAGCAAGTGCCATAACTCTGGTATTCGGAAGAACACCTGCGCCAGTGTATGCACAAATCACTATTCACTGTCAACCCGCTATCGCATCACTGCTGACGTACAGGGCCAGTGGGGTCTGTGATTTAGAATACAAGTGGTGAAATTATCAAACGTTAGGTCTATTAACCAATTTAACAGTCATGTTCTGCCTAAACAGGACTAAAGGATCTATCGTGTCTGGTCTGTACAGGGAATAGAAAAGGACCTGCTAGAAAGAGTTCAGTGGCTTGCCACAAAATTAGTTTCAGCACTATAAGACGTATCTAACAGTACAAAAAACTACATCGATTAAAGTTACGAACCATAAAATACAGAGGAACTGGGTGAGATATGATCTGAAGAATTGATCAAGTAGATATGCCCAAAATGTTTGAGATTGTTGAAGATCTAAAACATGTGGTCAATGTAACCGTGTGAAAAATTAAGGACCATGCATAGGGGATTCAAGATCAGGAAACAATATCTTTTCAAAGCGAGTGTCTAATAGTTTGCTTGGTGAAGCAGTTATCCAACAAACAGCCTTGGGATTCTAAGGAGAAGTAGACAAGGCCCGGAAAAGGAAAGGAGCAGTTCCACTAAGCACAAATGGTAAAATATCGTATCCATCCAGGGGAATAGAGAAGACGAGATGTGGTATCTGCATCAGTCCGCTTGTTATATAATAGCATCTAATGTAATTAATGTAACTAATATTCTTATAATGTATTTATTAGCTCAGCTGGCTCGAAGGGTTAAGTGAACTTATGTCATGGAGGCCATCCATCATCAGTACGTCATTTGTCCGTCCATCATCTGTCCATCGTCCATCCACCAAATTGCATCTTAATGCTTTGACAGATTTCAGCCAAATTTGGCTGGAAGGATCATATTGTGGTAATGTAGCCTCTGGACGTGCGCGCTGGTCCACCGGATACTCTCACTCCATGGCACCGCAAGTACATAGCAGGTTGGGGCAAGGCTGCTGGTTAGCTGTGGATCTCCGTGTTGTGGATCTGGTGTTGCGGGTTTCTGGATTATACAAAGACCGACATCGAGAGCTGGTGGAATTTTCACGTTCCAGTGGGGCCGTGCGACCATCGCCGCGGAAGTTGAACCTCATGGTTTCATCCACGCTATGTGTGTCACCAGTGTGACGCTCCATTAGCTCCATCTAGAGCCTAGACATAATTAAATACATACATTAAATACAAAGTACCAGAAAAACAATGGTACTCGTTTGCTGCTATAAGAGAGAAGTCCAGTACATAGGGTCACGTTGATGACTCGTCATCATGGCCCTCGCCAGAGGTACCTCATAGATCATAATCCGTGAGGCATCCCCGCAAAGGAGGGTGCTAACATGGCTACTTAGGAAGTTTAATATAAACTATGTTAACCCCTAACACAAACTTTATTTGTTGCGAGAGGAAAGTGCCTCACACGGGCCTCCGTCACAGGAAAATGCCTACAACACCGAAGCGGAGGAAGAGAGATGGCAAAAGGTGCCACTCTCTTGTTCAATCTATGCTATGTGAAAGAGTCAACCTCATGAAATTATAAGTTATTGTGACGCACGATGTATTACCTGATGATGAGGTGGATGATTTCTGTGGAATTCAACATCGGCACCTTATATAAGTTCAAAGATACTGAATCAATAGTTGCCACTTTATGTATCACGGATCGACTGGATGGGTACCAGCCATCCCAGCTAAGCTGGGTACGGACTGGCCATTCCGGATTCGCTCCAAGCACACACCCCTGGGTAGGATGGTACACGTATATAAACCCTATAAGAGGGGTGTTCATTATAAACAGCTAAGTCAGTTAGACCGCGTGTTGCGCATGCGTGCGTGCGTCAGAGCTTCCCTGACAACACGTCTCGGAATTGGAAGCGAGTGCATGCTTATAGGGTGCCTAGAAGGTACCCGTAAATAACTTTACTTGTATCATCCGCGTTGTTCTTGGTACTGATCAAGACCATAATAAAACAAGGATTTCAGAACCGTTTAAATTATTGAAATCGGCCCAGAAACGGCTGAATTATCATCGGAAATCCCCCTAAATTATCTTCAAAATATTTCTCTTGACGTCTTAATCGCGTGTATCTATAAATAAATAATGAATGTGCTGTGTACTTAATGGCCACGTCACCTCTTCTGTCTGCACGCTGATTGGCTACTGCTCGGCCGCTGATTGGCTGAGGCCCATGGCTCTGACGTCACGAGTAGTATAAAAGGGGTGAAAAAACCGAGAATCAGAAGCATCACTGGTGTGGAAGCCGACCCGCGCAGGATGACTGGACCATCGGGATAGACGTGTGTAACTGTTTACCTATGGTGATACCTACATCATTCGGTGCCAATCAGATTTCAGCTCATCCGTGGCCATCCGGGGGGTAATAACCTAACTTAAAGTAATAATCTCCTGCATCCAGACCTTTATAACGGAGTGTTTCCGTCAGAGGGCTGTACGGGCCCAGATGTAATTCTATGGAATGTAGAGCTGATAGTGATTCTTGGTGGATGACTCGCCGGATCTGCCAACCACACTGAAAAGTGGACTTCAACTTCTGCACTGCATGTCGTGTGTGTAATAATTAACTTTTCGACCAGTCTGGGTGAACTTTTCCCGGTGCGCCGCAAGAGCTATGCGATGTACGCCACACCGTGTGCCAGTTATTGTACATGCATAAATTATATAAGCAGCCCTCCCTGTTAATGGGTTGCACTCAACTTTCATAGTACCATCGCCGGATGGAAACTTTGCAACACACCGTTTCTATCCTGTATGAGTTAAATGACTATCTAATGGACATCTCTTGGAACCGTTCCGTTAGGAATCATGCCATCTCGCGCTACTCATATGTTAGCGCCTCAATTTCAGTAACTTGTGGATTTGTTCCGCACCGATGGCTATTAGGTACTCAAGTAGCTATACTATTGAACCTTTAATTATTGTTTCCGCATAATGGTACTGATGACTAATAGGTACCTTACCGGTCGTAGGACCGCATCTTTATAATTTCTGTTAATGTGAATATTATCCTTAGCCGCACCGAAGGGTCCAATGACCCGTGATACTATAATCTTTATATTCGTTAAATTGTGTATTGGTTAGTTGTGCATATGGCAAGTCGTCATCTGGTTAATATGTTTTGTTTATTTATAAAATCTCTAGACCGCAGGATGCTAGGAAATACTATACAGCACCATTATATACGGCTTTAGAACATTTTCTTTCTCGGCCGCCACTGAATGGAACAACCTCCCTATTCATCTAAAATTGTCAAAAAATCTTACAACATTCAAATCAAATCTTAAAACTCATCTCTTTAAACAAGCGTACCAGAATTTAAATTAATGTTTATATTATCATTTCATTGTCTTGCGCTACGAGCATGCTTGCGTGGAGTTTGGCGCGTTATAAATTCACTTATTATTATTATTATTATATCCGCATCAAGATTCTCGCCAGCATCAATTTTACACTGAGGTCGCTGATCATGCTACATGTTACCAACTAAACCTGGCTATTCAGCTCGATAGGATATGTTTAAAGTGGTTAGGGACCATTTTTCCATTTGAGACGCATAGTGTACGCCTCTTTTCTGGTTGTTGTGGTAATGTAGCCCGATGCACCGGCAAGGTTGTGTAAAATTGGCCAGTTACCTATAGCGCCTCGTATATTTATTGAGTGATTGTATCTTTCCACGATCCACCAGCCGTATGGCTTATTAATTGTCTTGATTCCCAGTCGACACGTTGACCGGATCCGACCCTGGGAAACTATCAGAGGTTTCCGAGCGGTGATAGTTAAAGTGCCGATTTACACCCCCCCCCCCCCCCCGCCACCCCCCGCCGTGTCTTCGAATACTTATTAGGCAGATCCCCCTGCCAAAGTAGGAAGCACTGCGAAATAATAATATTAATTTATATATTGTAATACCGGCCTGCACTGCATCTCTGGGCATCATGGAAAATAAGCCAAACGACAGGTCAAAGATTAGCCCCGTAGCACTCGGTGACGGACGAGATGTGGATCTCCATCCAATTCGTTGTAGTGTCTGGTTGAGGCCTTAGAACCCACCACGCCCTCACGGGAAGGACACTAGCAATGGATATCCGACTCTCCATTCCCACCATAATGACATGTCAGTATTTAAATTTACTTATGTGAACTGTGAAACTCGTCTAGTGATGTTATGTATGGTTGCGGAGCTGGGTAGCCAGGTCGTTATTTGATTCAGAGCTTTGTTCTGTGACATGTATGCACGCTATCCTTGGAGGTAGATGCTATGCGGGGCAACCTTAGGGAAGCCGTGCATCTGCGGCCAACGGATAAACATATCTAAAAGTTAGGTAGTAAACCCTGCCACTTGCGACCAAAGCTTGTTTCCGTTAGTAACAACCAATTGGTAGGTTAGGATGTAGCAGAAGGCCCGCACAAATAAAGCGGCAACTACCAATGCAGTAACTTTGGAACTACATAAGACGGTGACCTGGGATTTCTTCGGAAATCGTTCATCCCGTCGTCATGTAAACCAGCGTGCAACACCTTGGTGGTGGTGGGGGGGGGGTGAGGGGTTTGGAATTGGGGTGGTCTCCTCTTGACCTGCGAATTAACATATTTCCTTTCTGAAATGTAAACTGTTTATGTGGATCAGGGGTCTAAGGGTTAATAAGGAAGTAGTAAATGTGTTGTCTGAATTTGCTATTGTTTGTGTAAGTTCTGTCTTGTCTACTTTATATATGTCTGTATATATGTGTGTAACGTGTCTGCCATAACAATAGGCACTGCCTTAGGCGGACAACCTGGTATGATTCGTGAATATGTTTATCTTTGAATTATTGAATAAATAATCTTGAATCTTGAATCATGAATCTGCTCTAGAGGCCGGTTTTGTACCTTCCAGAGAGACGTGATACAGGATCTGCAACCACGAGATCCGCAGCTAACCAGCCCTCCTGTACATCGTGCATTTGCGGTGCGATGGATGGGAACGTCATAACGGACCAGTGTGTACCCCCACAAGCTACAGGTGGTGCCCGATGTGGTGCTCGAATGAGAAGCGAACCCACGCCAACAATCAACACCCACGATTTTCAGTCTCCTTCATCTGACAGTCAGCTCTCCCTTGACATGGAAGTAGCATCATATGACGGACGTACTGCTCCCGTGCTCACCGACAATGTCAATAATTTCCCCGCTGTGGGACAACCAGCCCCGCCTCTACACGATTTTTCACCAATTAGCGAGGGGATATTCCGCGATGCCTCACAGGCGGCAGCTCAATATATTACCCTATCAGATTGCCATGATAGGCCATCACCAGCTACGGTGGATCACAGACGACCTTGACTAAGACCCCCACAGGGGCAACAACATCCTTCACGACCATTTTGTCCACCAATGTCATCAAATGGGTGGCCAGTGGTCGGACGCTCATGTACCATACCCCGCATCCACACCTCTTCGTGCGTCTTCACCTTACTACCCAACAGGACTGCGTTACGAACCAAAGGATGCGGCTACACCTTTTCAGCAATACATCAGGAGACCTACACATCACACACATCATTCGCGTCAGTGACCTGTACCGCCACCGTATGAAGAACATCTGTCACAACCACCAGCTGAACGTCCACGTCGTCTTCATAACACGCCACCACCAGTCTCTAGACCTACACCTGTCTATGGACCCGCATCAGGGCAGTATTTGGCAGAACCACCATATCATGCGCAACATTATCGACGGGAATCCCCTTCACGGACGCGACATCATCAGTATCGACAGGAGACACCACCACTACCACCACCACCTACACGCTGACCACCATCCACATTCTCTTCAGTTTCACCAGCACCACCACCGCGTTTTGCGCCCATTGCTTCTCCACGAGGATCTGGCTGGATCATTCTCTCCCCCCCCCCCACCCAGAATTCAGCAGGGAGACTGATTGGACCAATTATAAAGTGTAGTTCGAAATCATAAGTAGGACAAACCGGTGGAATAATCGTCAGATGGGAGAGTATTTAGCCGCAAAGCTGTCAGGAAAAGCGTTACAAGTCTTGGCAGACTTAGGCACAGACTACACGCCATCATACACGGAATTGGAGAACACGTTGATGGAAAGATTCGGTGACACAGCCCTCGGGGAAACGAGTCGATTGCAGCTCAAAAACTTGCATCGATGCTCGGAGGAAACATTACTGGAATTATCTAGTCGCATCTGTCATTTAGTTACCCGCGCTTATCCCAGCACCAATCTCGAGGGCGTCATCCACCTACATTTAGACACATTCATCGACGCGTTGAGCGGAGAACCTGCCTTGAAGGAAAAATTGTTTCTCACGGAGCATGGCAGCATCCAACAACTGACGGCCACTGCGGTTTGTATTGAGAACTTCTTGGAGCGGGAGAAAAATAATCGCTACCAACTTCACCCTATAAATGAGGTAAATCATGTTAATGTCGTCACCACCAACACAGAACCCAACACTGCAACCGCAACTGCCTCATCATCCTACACACAAGCACAACACCTACAAAACAACAGTCAGAATCACGTATCTAGAGGAAGAGGGCGTGGTCAATCCCATCGTGGAGGCCACAACAATGCCCAAGGATGCGGGAACCAGCACAACAACAACAACTGTCAAAACATGCATTAATCTAGTTACTACACTCAGCATGACGGTGGCTACACAATCCATCACCAGACCACCAATCACTACAGCTTCAGCACCGCCACCAAACATGTGTTTTGGATGTGGTCAGCCAGTCCACTGGAAGGATCAATGCCCTAACCAACCTCCATCAACACCTCCGACCGCTAACCAACGCACTGAGAATCTGTCAAACTAGCAAGGGCACTGATTACAGTGTCGCTTCGGTGCCCATTCATGCAACCTGGCTCAACTGCGGCCTCTGAACCACAATGTCAGGCAGCCATTACTAACCATCACTCCTCTACTACACCATGCATGCACCGGCACCCGGCTTCCTCTATGTCAGTACCCACGATGCACACTGCATCCGCAGCACTGACATCTTCCCTCTCCAGAAAATGTGACCCCGCAAATTCCTCTTCTACTCAACCTACTTTTCTATGTAAAACGGCAGTGGTGGGTTGTAGCATCTCCACTGAAACAACGTTTTTGCAAGCACCACGTTCCCCCCCCCCCCCCCCACCAAGGCAATTAACACCAGGTGTCCCTTGGTGGTATGCAACTCACGACCCCTTACAGCATCATCTACAACGTCTACAAGCGGCAGCAGTGATTCCGAAAGGCGCACTCATTCAGCTTCATGGGTTCACAAGAAGAATCATCATACAAAGAACGGGAAAACAGCATGCCGTCATTGTTTCTTCTGTGCTTCGCCTAAACATCCCATGATGCACTGTCAAAAGTGGCTCGTGTAGGTAGCCCTCACCCGCGAGCGTGAAAATCCTATACGCACTGCTGTCTACACTACAAGTCAGCATACACGGAACCAGCAACAACGCCACCACAATTGCTACCCCAACCCCGTCATCGCCTAAGCAATCGCAGCAGCAGTGACGACAGGTTGGCCCTTCCCATACTCAGCCACCAACTGCACTCATGGAAGCCATCCGGAAACAAGCCGACTATATACAGAATGATACTGCACCACCCTTGCTTCTGCAATTGGTATCATTGGAAACTCTTCCGCAGGTCCACCATAAAGTAATATATATATAAGTGCGCTTGCCTGTTTAGCGGTATTTCCACCAGCGCCACTGTTGACACTGGAGCTTCCATCACCGTGTTTAACAAGCGCTTGTATGAGAGCATCCCACCTCATAAGAAGCCACCCCTTAAGCCTACAAACATATTTTTGCAAACGGCTACAGGAGCTGATATCCCCGTGGCTGGTATAGTAAACCTCGTGATACAAATAGAGGAGATGCAATTCATACAGCGAGTTGTTATCGCCTCTATTCAAAATGATGCCCTGCTTGGCTCTGATTTCCTCAGTGCCAGCGAAGCCGTCATACATTGCAGACAACAGGAATTGGACATACACGGCCGACGAATAACTCTTGGACCAGAATCATCATTGTACGATACATGTGTCATGATTTTGGCGTCAACCGTCACTGTTGAGCCGGGCCAGGAAAAAATCTTATGGGCCACTGCACCACGGTTAGGAGACAACACTCACACAGCCATGCTGGAACCCGACACGAATACATGCTTGCCTCACAATGAACCAGTCCCCGTATGATTGTGGACACCACTAACAAAGATCATATACCCTTTCAGGTATTCAATGGTACTGCAGACCCAATAACTCGTGAACCAGGAGTCCATTGTGGCCATTTGGTAGATGTGATCTCACTGGAAACAGCACCCACCGCACGCACACCAGCAGCAACTTCTGATGATTTGCCAGAACATTTACATGACTTATATTTGCATGCCACAGTTGGATTGATGCAATCTCAAGAACATCAAATACGGAAATTACTCAACAAGTACTGCGATAGTTTCTCGGCCAGAGACATGGATATGGGTGAAACCCATCTTGTACGGCACTCCATCAACACCGGAACCAACAGATCCATTCGACAGCCGGTACGACGCCTTCCCATACATAAGGAGGCGGAAGCACACCAACAAGTGAATGACATGTTGCGGATGGGCATAATAGAGCCATCAGCATCCCCCTGGGCCAGTCCCATTGTACTAGCAGGCTAAAAGGATGGATCTTTGCGGTTTTGTATAGACTACCGCCGCCTTATTGATCTTAGCATCAAGGAAGCTTATCCGTTACCTCGGATAGATCAGGCCTTAGATTCCTTGTCCGGAGCCAAGTGGTTTTGTACCCTTGATTTGGCTAGTGGATACTGGCAGGTAGCCATGGATGAGGCTAACATGGAGAAGACCACATTCGTTTACAGAGACGGTCTTTTCCAGTTCCGCAACATGCCCTACGGCTTGTGCAACACTCCTGGAACATTCGAACGTCTCATTGAACAGGTATTAACGAGCAAACCCTATCCAATTTAGACACCGTGCTTCCAAGATTCCACATGGCTAACTTAAAGCTCAAACCCAAGAAATGTCATCTCTTCAGACAGAGCGTCGAGTTCCTGGGACACGTCATATCTGGTGATGGAGTGGCTACTCAACCATCAAAAACAAAAGCAGCGGCGGAGTGGCAGACACCAACGTCTTTCACAGACACCCGGAGTTTCCTCGGACTCTGCCAGTACTCTCGCCATTACATCCGTCATTTCAGTGAGAATGCAACACCCCTATTTAGGATCACCGAAAAAGATCGGCCATTCGAGTGGACGAGTGAGTGTGAAGGTTCCTTCAGGGCACTGAACGAACTCTTGACGACCAATCTGATTCTTGCTCATCCTAACACTAACCTCGATTTCATCTTGGACACTGATGCATCGGCTTACGCCATCGGCGCAGTTCTATCTCAGGTCACGGAAGATGGAATGGAGCAGGTACTGGGCTATGGCTCATGTACTCTTAATAAAACCGGGAAATGTTACGAAGGCCACTAAGAGAGAATTAGTTGCGGCAGTACACTTCGTCACGTATCTACGACTCCCATATGTGCATATGGCATACCACACTTCAATACATTCCATCATGGGTTATACCCCTGCGCGGTTAATTTTAGGCCGTGAATTAGCCTTTCCCTGTATCTGCCATGCCCAGGATTCCGGGAGAGAAAAATTCACGATCTCTACGTGGAGCTCATGTGGCAACGGATAGAACAGACCCATGAGCTAGTGAGAGCAACTTTATCCACTGCACACCGGTGCCAGAAAACATGGCATGACCGGCGGGTGCATGGAATCCATATGAAGCGGGGAAAATGGTTTGGGGTCATGATTTGTGACGTTCTGCAAACGTGCCGAGTGAACTGAGTTACCAGTGGAAAGGCCCCTATGTGGTAGTAGGTAAGAAGTCGGACGTGACCTACCGTATCCGCGCTTCGGATGGCCTGACCTCAGGCATCCACTTCGATCGACTTAACCCCTGTGTCAGTGACGACCCAGTGCCAGAGCTCGGACTGCGCACTCCATGTGACACCGGTACCCAGACAGATGTCTCTATGGAAACAAGTATGCCCGACGTTAGTCCAGAGCACTGCGGTGCCAGTTCGACCTCTCTCCTACCAAGCCAGTCTGGTGAACCGTCAACTAATGCTGAGGACGATGACGAGATACGTACTCGCCATCTCCCTCCTCAGTGCGGGTCTACTCGGTCTGGGAAGTCATATTTGAAGACTTTCTCACTTGTGTTGTCCAAGGAGAAGGATGGAAAAGTTGTTCTGCCGACCTCTTCCCAATCCCACCCACTTCATGGTATTACCCCCATTATAGAGTTACCACAAGTGGAAGCTGAGCAATACCACGCAACTCGGTGTACCCTTCCGACTCCCAAAACCGCGAGCCAAATTCCGTCCCAAGAGGCAACCCGGCCCATGGCTTCACCAATGCCCCCAATCCAACTCACGTCCCTAGTCTATGCACCAAGTTTGGACATCACCGGTCCTGTCCATTTCACACTCCACTCATCGTCTGATGACTGTCACTCTTCAAATATGAGAGAGGACGCTACTACAGAAGAGGTGAAGCATCCCGCACCGCAGCAACCAAACCCCCCCCCCTGGCTCAGAAACCTAAAAAATTTGGAGGGCCAGTTAGCAAGGTGGCAGGAATCCCTACAGGCCTTCAACTTCAACGTCGTTCTTAGACCTGGAAAATTGCATGGAGATGCCGATGCCTTGAGCAGAATTGGGCTCGAGTATGAGCGGGAAGTGGCTACCACCTTGACACATACTACACAGCCATCTCCGGAGTTCCCCGAATTGCAGTGCACAGAGTGGAACACAGAGACAGTCGCTCACGAACAAGCGTCAGATGCGCAAACACGAAATAAATACGTGTGGATCCAGGAGGGGGTACGTCCTCCCAAGGAATCTGTTACACCATTATCCGCAACAGCAAAATACTACTACCAGCAGTTTGAGGAATGCCACATGCATGAAGGAGTTCTCTACATCAACAACCGCATAGTGATTCCAGAGCATTATCGAAACAGTATATTACAATAACTACACGATAACGTGGGTCACCTAGCTGTTGAGCAGATATTAACATGGATAAAACAGAGATTCCACTGGATCGGGATTCGCGATAGTGTGAAGGCATGGGTCGCCAAATGCGCCCCATGTCAAAGACGCACTGTTGGCCAGCACCATTCTGCACCTCTTCAAATTAAGATAGTTGGTGCACCATGGGAGCGAGTGGCTATTGATGCGCTCGGACCCTTGAATACAATTGTTGAAGGAAACAAGTACATCCTCGTATTGCAAGATTACTTTCCGAAGTGGGTGGAAGCATTTGCTTTGCTAGACCAAGAGGCATTCACAGTAGTGGAGGTCTTGGCAAGTAATGTGTTCTGCCGGTTTGGAATGCGTTATAAACTGCACTCCGATCAAGGAAGTAATTTTGAGAGCCATCTGATCTCCAAGCTCTGCAAATCATTTCACGTCATCAAAACACGCACCACCCCATATCATCGAAGAAGTGACGGGATGGTGGAGAGATTTAATCATACTCTCACAGAAATGTTGACTAAGGAACCACACCTTGATTGTCGAGATTGGGATCTACGACTCCCATATGTGCTTATGGCATACCACACTTCAATACATTCCATCATGGGTTATACCCCTGCGCGGTTAATTTTAGGCCGTGAATTAGCCTTTCCCTGTATCTGGCCATGCCCAGGATTCCGGGAGAGAAAAATTCACCATCTCTCTACGTGGAGCTCATGTGGCAACGGATAGAACAGACCCATGAGCTAGTGAGAGCAACTTTATCCACTGCACACCGGTGCCAGAAAACATGGCATGACCGGCGGGTGCATGGAATCCATATGAAGCGGGAAAAATGGTTTGGGGTCATGATTTGCGACGTTCTGCAAACGTGCTGAGTGAACTGAGTTACCAGTGGAAAGGCCCCTATGTGGTAGTAGGTAAGAAGTCGGACGTGACCTACCGTATCCGAGCTTCGGATGGCCTGACCTCAGGCATCCACTTCGATCGACTTAACCCCTGTGTCAGTGACGACCCAGTGCCAGAGCTCGGACTGTGCACTCCATGTGACACCGGTACCCAGACAGATGTCTCTATGGAAACAAGTATGCCCGACGTTAGTCCAGAGCACTGCGGTGCCAGTTCGACCTCTCTCCTACCAAGCCAGTCCGGTGAACCGTCAACTAATGCTGAGGACGATGACGAGATACGTACTCGCCATCTCCCTCCTCAGTGCGGGTCTACTCGGTCTGGGAAGTCATATTTGAAGACTTTCTCACTTGTGTTGTCCAAGGAGAAGGATGGAAAAGTTATTCCGCCGACCTCTTCCCAATCCCACCGACTTCATGCTATTACTCCCATTATAGAGTTACCACAAGTGGAAGCTGAGCAATACCGCGCAACTCGGTGTACCCTTCCAACTCCCAAAACCGAGAGCCAAATTCCTTCCCAAGAGGCAACCCGGCCCATGGCTTCACCAATGCCCCCAATCCAACTCACGTCCCTAGTCTATGCACCAAGTTTGGACATCACCGGTCCTGTCCATTTCACACTCCACTCATCGTCTGATGACTGTCACTCTTCAAATATGAGAGAGGACGCTGCTACAGAGGAGGTGAAGCATCCCGCACCGCAGCAACCAACACCCCCCCCCCCCCCCCTCCTGGCTCAGAAACCTGTTCAGCAGACTCTCGGCTAGAATATTCCCCGGTACTTAAAAATTATGACAGAGTACCAACCGTCGTGTAACGGGAGATGATGATATTTTCCATCCAAAGGGCACCCCCACCACCACTACCAGACCAAGCCCCCCATGAGCAGTCAGAACATCACACTGGACACAGAAATCCAGAAGCATACAGAACACACTTGCCTGCAAGGTTGGATACGTCAACTCACCGTTGCGCGAACATCACACATACTCGGTTATATAATAATGTAACTCGGACATCCAACATCAGCAACAACATGTGTAGCAATCACCTAGCATTTTTAATTGAAAAAGTTAGAGACATTATTTTCGCAACATTCCCTCTCTCATAAAAACGGAAAGCTCATCGCTTTCCGTAGACCCGACTTCCCACAATCGCAACAGACTCGGCATTCACCTGCCTGGAAACCTGGATATGCCCAAACTGCATTACGCCCACATCACACAGCAGACCGAGAGGGATAGGCTCCTCGAAGGTTTGCTGTAACAGGCAGCAGTGGGCCCGCGAGGGTCTGGAGACACATAAACCAACGTGATACTTATAGTGCAGAGGAGATACTGAAGGCCCCCGTGTCTAACGAAGGATGAATCAACATCCTACTGTGGTACCGTCTAGTCGGCACACTGTTCGGGCTGCTGAACTTCGTAAAAGTAAGTGGATATGCATGGTACGTGGATGATAGTCCACACCCATGACATCTCTAGTAGACTAGAAGTTCGCTGTGTTTGCTAGAGATGGCCTGCAGGCAAGGCCGGGGAAAACAGTCAAAGTTCATATTCTATTGGCAGATAGATCAGACCATCGGTTGCCCCTGAGCGTGAGCTCAGATGGTGATCGCTATCGACTGGGTCACTGACCGGTCATCTTGATCATGTCAGTTCATCAACCCATTCATGGTTATGAGTGGTCAAGATGGCTCAATGTACAGTCAGGCCATGGCAAGCGTTCGTATTGCGAGTCATGTCTCCTGTGATCAGAGGTCATGAAAAGTGATTCTTTGGGAAGCAGGAGGGTTTATGCACGAGATGGTGTAACCTGTCCCTTGCTGGGTGGGTGGAGCGGTCTGTGATGAATGACGTCCAAGATCGATCTACACGGAGTCCGTAGCTAAAATGGCATCTAGCAGGCATCACCTCCATGGTATGGTCCAGCTGGGCTGCGGCCCTCGATAAGATGACCTTAATTGGCATCCAGTATTGTGTTCGCTCGGGTCGGGAGTCGGCAGGGTGAGCCTAGACTCTGTCCCGGATTATGTTTCCCTAACTTGGACAGGTCTTTATCTCAGGCATATACGGAGAGGCACCTAGCCTGGGCTGCATCCTGTGTGGAGAACTGGGCGTCCGTCCATCGTGGCGGGGACAGGGAAACACACCGCGAAGGCCAAAGGGTACAAGTGGCCCTGACTTCCCTACAACAGATCACTACCACCATCAACACGGGTCAACATTTTCCACAACCACATTCTTATCTGGTTTACGGAAAACTTATTATACGGAACGAAGGAACAACACCGCAGCCATTTACAGTACGTGCTACGGGGATCCCCCACTCCCCTCCGGAATCGTTTACAGAAACAGCTAAAATCTTACACATCATTCACACGTAATAACAGTCAATATTATTAAGAGAGCAAGATGCCCGCAGTCTGTTGTCCATCTGAATAGAATTTTGCTACCGAAAAGAAGTTCGATAATGGATTGATTCAAGCTATGACAGCACCCTTCTTGGTCATCCGTGCTCTAAAGTAACTCTGTCCCGCCCCGGGCTCGGCCATTACAGAGCGAATTACATCATGTCCGAAAAAGTTGACACTGTACTTCAACCACCTCCCCACTCAAAGTGGTAATAAAAATGGCACACTTCACGACAGTGCAAGAGTTATCCACAGATAAACAGCCACACGTATCAATCAAAATCATCAACACAACAGAAACACAGACACTCAGGTTGACTGTATTCACAATCTCGATACGACGGAATCGTACCTGTAAAACTGACGGATGCATTTTCTGAGCTGTATTGTAATACATTAGGTTTGGTCAATGTAGGAATGGGACTAGTCCTACCCACAGACGAGGATGCTTGGCAGTCCACCCACCCAGAAAACACAGTCCAGCTTGGCGGAATTAGTATACTTAATTTCCGCAAGACATGGAGCTGTTTCAACCAAACGATAATTACAGACAGCTACATTGTCGTAATTTTGATCAAGAACAGCATCATTCTACCATGTATACGAATCATTAACACACGGGCTGGTAAAGCGGCATCAACACTTCGACAATACAATCTCATGGAGAATTTCGAATATTCTCATACCAACATATTCCAGTCACCAGATCAACATGTTGGAATGCACCTATTACAGACGACAAGCGAAGCATGCAAAAGATCACGCGCATACAGGAACACTGTTCCAAGGAACAGAATTGAAAACATATATTTCCGTTTTTCGCACTCACTACAGATAATCAGCAGCATCAATAATCCGCCATTACATAAATATTGCCTAAGTTTCCGATCAACCACATGCTTTCGCAACAAGAAACCACGTGATCTTCACTTCTATTTCCAGTAAATTGGATCAAAGAGCTATAGACAAAAGAACCACCCAAACGGGCATCTACCACAGCATGATGGATGAGGAGAGAGGGGGTGAGTCAGGGGAAATTGCCGCTGACGTCAACGCGCCCTCACACACACCCATCGGGCGCTCCAGCCTGACATTTAAACAGGCGAGTTTATAAGCATCCAATCTGAAAAACCATTTCACAAAGGTGAGCTTTCATGGGAATAAGTAGTTCCGGGTTTTCACGTTGATCGGAGACTTGTTATTCCTTTGAGTGGAGACGAAAACGGCAATCCTTCCTTGTTATATTTATATTTACTTCCTTTATATGGGAGGAAAATTTCATCGGACTCCAGGAACATTAAAATTAACACTTTCCGTGTATCCTTGTATAGCTTTACAGCATAACGGACAGCCATGTAGGCATTCGTTCGCCCGTAATTCGGACTTGACGCTTCATGTTAATCGTGATCATCTTTTTTCAATGCACATTCTGCTCAGACTGCAAGTATTTATATACAGCTACTCGTTACGGAGTGACACACATGTTAGTGGAAAAGCATCGTGTGTTAGTAGTAACCTTAAACCCTGGTGAACAAAATGAGGACATAGAAGTTCTAGCTAGCCATTTTGAAACTAGACTTCCAATTAAAGTACTTTCTACGGGGAAGATGGCTAAGATCAAATGTACCAAGCGGAGACAACCTGACTTTCCGCATTACATCAGACCAACAGCACAAGCATCCGCCACACAGCCCGGTCCAGTCACTACCGCGAAGGCAACACAAGCACGAATGACACTGGCAGCACCTGTAGTACTGATGCCTACATCGCCTGCAGATTCCACTCTGGCAGCACCCGCAGTAACACCACCATCCGCATCACGCACCACCGCAACATCAGCATCCGTAATCGGCCAGTCAATATCAGTCGCGATTTCCACACCAGTGACAGTATCCGAACAGGGGTTACAGGACATTTCAGATAGATCAATATCTCCGTGCAGTTTAATAATAGATGATGAGATCCGCCCTACAGAAGCAGTCGCGAGCATCACTGCAGATGCATATCCATACATCTGCGCAGCAGTACTCCCACAGATCCCACAGTTCGCAAGGTGACTACGCCAGATCGTCCCTATGCTGGAAAGAAGAGGATTGCCCATCCAGCCATCCGTGCAGTTCCGAGGACGACCGCCAGCAAGTTACTGAAAGCAACTAAGATTTGCAAGCTATCTGCCAGCACTGCCTCATCATTTTCCGCCATGCATCGACCACTCATCACCTTCATGGCCCTTAGCCCACCATCATCGCGCATGACAACCACCACCTCCACGACAACCGTGATGTTAGGAGTTTCCACACCACTACCAGTTCACACTTCACCCGTCATCATCTCTGCCACCACCAGTGCTTCGATGGACATTTCCGTACCTTCCTCCAGCATCAGTATACCCGACCTAGGCCTAATTAGTAGTGACATTTGGGCAGCGGAGGACCATCTGCCGTATCCGTCCCGTACGAGTCTGGGTACCCAGACTCCCTGGGGAAACTTTACAGTGGATATTTGTGGACACTATTGCCGAGGTTGGAGCAGGATTTATAAATAGGTGTGTGGAAAGCGAAATGTTTTTATTGTTTATTTTTTAAATACTTTTCTTATTATTATATGTTTTTAAAATTGAAGCCCTCGTCCCTAGGCTGACTATGGTCATCCTACACAGCTGCGCAAAATTCTTGCATAGCTGTGTCTCACATTAAATAATTGCTGCAGATCCCTGCATTGTAAATACGTCGTGTGCGTCGTAAGTACACAACGCACCATAGCGAATATGTCCCATTACCGTCATGCAGTCTCAGCTACGCTGGGGCTGCCTGATAAACTAGACTTTTTCATTTATTATTATGACTATTTTTCTTCTTATTTTTTTCCCCACATCAGAACTATGGGACGGATTGTGGGTTAGTGGAAGCTACCCATGGGGATCCGCAATAACAGGCTGCATTATTACTAATCAATATACATATCTGTGTGCAACACTTTATTTACCCGGGGTGCACAGTCAATTACCTGTGATATACTGTGATAAGTATATATAATGTAATATATTCTACTTGTGTAATTATGGTACGTTGGAGAGTGGGTGTTCTCTGCAGAATTTAATTATCCGCATCCGAGAGAACACCCATGCAAGCTATTGTTTAGTCTATCAGTGTGAGGTTAAATAATAAAAATAAGCACGCACCACGACAATAAAACAAAACCAAAAAAAATAAGACCTGGAAAAATAATTCCAGGTCAAAAATCAAAACTAAAAGTATGCCTCCCTCCCAAGCTCTTTCGCACCCTATGGTGTCTTTCTTATAAATACTCATCTCTCGCGTCACTCTCCTCGCGGCTACGTGCCTACTCAGGAAGTCTATAATTCCCGACTAGCGTGCTCCCATGCGTTCGATCCGCGATGCCTTGATCGTTTGTCACGGGTGTCAAACTAGGAGTGGGTGGTGTAGCACAGATCGACCGGACATGTACCGGCCATCCCAGCTAAGCTGGGTATGGACTGGCCATTCCAGATTCGCTCCAAGCACACACCCCTGGGTAGGATGGTACGTGTATATAAGCCCTATGAGAGAGGTGTGCGTTAAAACAGCTAAGTCCGTTAGGCCGCCTCGTGCGCATGCGTGTGCGTCAGAGCTTTCCTGACAACACGTCTCGGAATTGGAAGCGAGTGCATGCTTATAGTGTAACGAGTAGGTACCCGTAAATAACTTTAATTGTATCCTCCTCGTTGTTCTTGGTTATGATCAAGACCATAATAAGACGGGGATTTCAGAACCGTTTAAAATATTGAAATCGGCCCAGAGTTATCATCGGAAATCCCACTAAATTATCTTCAAAATATTTCTCTTGACGTCTTAATCGCGTGTATCTATAAAAAAAAAAAAAGGAATGTGCTGTGTACGTAATAGCCACGTAACCACTTCTGTCTGCACGCTGATTGGCTACTACTCGGCTGCTGATTGGCTGAGGTCCCTGGCTCTGACGTCACGAGTAGTATAAAAGGGGTGAAAAATAGAGAATCAGAAGCATCACCGGTGTGGAAGCCGGCCCACGCAGGACGACTGGACCATAGGGATAGACGTGTGTAACTGTTTACCTATGGTGATACCTACATCATTCGGTGCCAATCAGATTTCAGCTCATCCGCGGTGCTAAGGAGCCCTCGGCATCCACAGTTTTTGTACACCCTAGGGCGGCCATCCGGGGGGTAATAACCTAACTTAAAGTAATAATCTCCTGCATCCAGACCTTTATAAGGGAGTCCTTTCATCGGAGGGTCGTGTGGGCCCAGATGTAATTCTATGGAATGTAGAGCTGATGGTGATTCTTGTGGATGACTCGCCGTATCTGCCAACCACGCTGAAAAGTGGACTTCAACTTCCGCACTGCATGTCATGTGTATAATAATTAACTTTTCGACCAGTCTGGGTGAACTTCGCCTGGTGCGCTGCAAGAGCTATGCAACATACCCCACACCGTTTTACATGCATAAATTATATAAGCAGCCCTCCCTGTTAATGGGTTGCTCTCAACTTTCATATTACCGTTGCCGGGCGGAAACTTTGTAACCAACCATTTCTATCCCGTATGAGTGAAATGACTATCTAATGGATATCTCTTGAACCATTCCATAATCTGTCCAGAGACTGTGCCGTATCCATCCTGTCTGGAGAAGTCAGCTTCTGGAGACCTGCTTGCAGAGACCTGCCTGCAGATGTCTTCCTGCGGAAATCTTTCCAGCTTTAGAGATCGTGCCATCTCGCGCTAGTCATATGTTAGTGCCTCAATTTCAGTAACTTGTGGACTTGTTCTGTACCGATGACTACTAGGTACTCAAGTAGCTATACTATTGAACCTTTAATTATTATTTCCGCATAATGGTACTGATGACTAATAGGTACCTTACCGGTCCTAGGACCGCATCTTTATAATTTCTGTTATTGTGAATATTATCATTGTTTACTATGGGTGCTTTCAACTAGCCGCACCGAAGGGTCCAATAACCTGTGATACTATAATCTTTATATTCGTTAAATTGTGTATTGGTTGGTTGTGCATATGGCAAGTCGCCATCTAGTTAATATGTTTTGTTTATTTATAAAAACTCTAGACTGCAGTACGCTAGTAAATACTATACAGCAACATTATATACGCATCACAATTCCTGCCAGCATCAATTTTACACTGAGGTCGCTGATCATGCTCTAAATGTTTGAGCCTGACATGTTACCGACTAAACCTAGCTATTCAGCTCGATAGGAGAGGTTTAAAGTGGTTAGGGACACTTTCTCCATTAGAAACGCATAGTGTACACGCCTTTTCCGGTTGTTGTGGTAATGTAGCCCCATGCACCAGCAAGGTTGTGTAAGATTGGCCAGTTACCTATAGGGCCTCATATATTTATTACGCCCCCACCCCCCACTGTGTCTTCGGATATATAGCATGGACCGACCGGGTACTGACCATCCCAGCGAAGCGGGGTACGGAACAGCCACTCTAGATTCACTCCAAGCACACCCCCTGGGTAGGATAGTACACGTATATAAGCCCTATGAGAGAGGGTTTCGTTAAAATCGGCTAAGTCCGATAAAAAGTATGGTGTGCATGCGCGCACATCAGAGCTTCCCTGACAACACGTCTCGGAATTGGAAGCGAGTGCATGCCTATAGTGTACCGAGTTGGTACTCGTAAAAACCTTTAATTACTTCCTTCTCGTTGTTCTTGGTACCAATCAGGACCGAAATAAAATGAGCTTTATGGAACTTTTTACTATTTTAAAATCGGCCCAGGAATGGCGGAGTTATCCGCGAAAATCGCCGTGAATTATCTTCAAAATATTGCTTTTGACGTCGTAATCGCGTGTATGCATAAATAGATCTAGAATATTCTGTACACGTGATAAATACGTCACCGATCTAGCTGCACGCTGATTGGCTACTGATCGGCCACTGATTGGCTGAGGCATCTGCCTCTGACGTCACAAGTAGTATAAAAGGGGTAAAAAAGCGAGAATCAGGAGCATCACCGGCGTGAAAGCACAGGACGACTGGACCATCGTGATAGACGTGTGCAACTGCAAACCTACGGTGATTCCTACTTCATCCGGTGCCCTTTGGATTTCAGTCCTTGGCTTCCACAGTTTTTGGACACAGGGTAATAAACTAAATTTAAAGTTATAACTCCTGCATCCGAACCTTCCTAAGGAAGTCTTCCTACGGATGGGCCATGCGGGCCGGGATGTAATTCTACGGAATGTAGAGCCGATGGTGATTCTTGGTGGATGACTCGCCGGATCTGTCAACCACGCTGAAAAGTGGACTTCAATTTCCGCACTGCATGTCCTGTGTGTTATAATTAACTTTTTGACCACAGTCTGGTGGAACTTTGTTGGTGCGCGCAAAAGCTATGCTACGCATCCCGCACTGTGTGCCAGTTATTGCACTTGCTTAATATTATATACAGCCCTCTCTGTTAATGGGCAAACTTAAACTTTCTTACTTCCATCAGCTGAGAGACTATCTAATAGACATTTCCTGAACTGCTCTGTTTCACTGTCCTGAGTGTGTACCATGTCTACCCTGCCTGGAGAAGTCAGCTTGTGGAGACCTGCCTGCGGAAATCAGCTTGCGGAAATCTGCCGGCGGAAATCTTTCCAGTTCCAGGGAACGTGTTGGCTCGCATTATGAATATGTTAGTGCCTCAATTTCAGTAACATAGTAGCCTGTTCGTACCGATGACTATTACTGGTACTCAAGTAGCTATACTGTTGATTATTTAATTATTATTTCCGTATATGGTACTGATGACTAATAGGACCGCGATTTATAATTTCTGTTTAACTGTGAATATTATCCTCGTTTACTGTAGGTGTTTTCAACTAGCAGCCCCGTTTAGGTTTATCAACCTGTGATACTTATTTAAGTCATTCATTTATATTCTAATTATTATATATATATATATATATCATGTGCATTCGTTAGTCGTATATGGCAGTTAGCCATCTAGTTGATATGTTTGGTTTATTTGTAAAAACTCTGGACCGCAGTACGCTAGGAAAATTAAACAGCAACACATATACCCGCTCATCTTATTCCCACCAGCATCAAATTTACAATTTGATCATGCTCTAATTATTTGAGCCTGACATGCTACCGACTAAACCTTACTATTCAGCCCGATAGGATAGGTTAAAGTGGTTTGGGACACTTTCTTCGTTTAGAGACATATAGTGTACGCCTCTTTTCCAGTTGTTGTGGTAATGTTGCCCTGCTCTCCGGCAAGGTTGTGTAAAATTGGCCAGTTACATATAGGGACTCATATATCTATATCAAGTTATTGTCTCTGTCCACGATCCACCAGCCACAAGGCTTATTAATTGACTGGATTCCCCATCAGCACGTTGATCAGATCCAACCCTGGGAAACTATCAGAGATTTCCGAGCGGTGATGGTTAAAGTGCAGATTTACATACACCTCCCCCATATCTTCGGATACTTGTTAGCTAGATAACCCCGCCAATGTAGGAAGCACTGCGAAAACATATAGTTAGAAATGTGAGTTAGTTAGTTTATATACCGGCCCACGGTGAATATTTGGGCATATTGGAAATTAATCCTAATGACAGGTCAGCTGTTAAATCCGTAGGACCCGGTGACGGACGGGACGCGAATCTCCATCCAACTCGTTGCAGTGTCTGGGTGAGATCTTAGAATCTGCCCTCACGGGAAGGACGCTCATGATGGATATTCGTCTCTCTATCCCCACCTTAACGACATGTTAATGATAAAACATTTGCTTGTGTGAAATGTAGCCATTGTCCAGGTGATGTTATATGTGGTTATGGGACAAGGTAGCCGGATTTTCATCTAATTCAGAGGCCTTGTGTCGTAGCATGTACGCATGCTGTCCTTGGAGGTAGATGCTAGGTAAAGCGACCTATGGGAAGCTGAACATCTGCGCCCATTGGACAACTGTATTTAAAGATGGGTAGGATTCCCTGCCACTTGCGGCAAAAGCTAGTTTCTGTTTCCAACAACTAAATGATAGGTTAGACTGTAGCTGAAGGCCCGCATAATACAGTATCTTTGGAACTACATAAGACAGTGACCTTGGAATTCCTCGGAAATCGTTCGTTCCATCTTCATGTAAACCAGTATGCATCACATTAGTTATGGCTTCACTAGGATCTTCAGCACTTAGCATTTTCTGTTGAACAAAAGAGTAGCCCCTTTTTGCCAGCTCTTTTCCTCTGCTTCGGCGTTGAAGGCATTTTCCTCTCGCAGTAACAATATTTCCTTTGTGTGTGTTAAGGGTATATTAGCTTATATTAAGACCTCCGGTGACACCACGTGGAAAGGACACCGGATGGCTCTATGTTGTGTATTATTGTGCTCATTTACTGTCAAACTAAACACATTGTTTGTATAGTATATTAATATTTCTACTGTTTAATTATACTTGTTCCATATCTCTAATTTAGTGTGGATAGACACACCAGTGACACAAACAGTTAGGATGACACTGTTTGGTTCAATCTTGGCAGCAATGGTCGCATGGCCCCATTGGAACATCATTGTTCCACCGGCTCTAGAAGTCAGTCTTTGTATTTCTCGGAGAGACGTGATACAGGATCCACAATCCCGAGATCCGCAGCTAACCAGCACTGCTGAACATCGTGCACCTGCGGTGCGATGAGCGGAAACGTCATGGCGGAGCAGCGCGTACCCCTGCAAGCTACAGATACCTATTAGGTAGACCCCCCTGCCAAAGTAGGAAGCACTGCGAAATAATAATAATATTAATTTATATATTGTAATACCGGACTGCAGTGCATCTCTGAGCATCATGGACAATAACCCTAACAACAGGTCAAAGGTTAGGCCCGTAGCACTCGGTGATGGACGGGATGCAGATCTCCATCCAATTCGTTGTAGTGTCTGGGTGGTCGCACGGCCCCACTGGAACACCAGTGTTCCACCGGCTCTAGAGGCCGGTTTTTGTACCTTCCAGAGAGATGCGATACAGGATCCGTAACCCCGAGATCCGCAGCTAACCAGCCCTCCCGTACATCATGCATTTTCGGCGTGATGGATGGGAATGTCATGACAGACCAGCGCATACCCCCGCGAGCTACATTTATTTATGTGGCCCTTCTGCTGGATCCTAACCTACAATATAGTTTTTGGGTCCAGACCAGGGTTAAGCCACAAATGGCAGTGTATTCTATCTTTAATATATAAGCCTGACTGGCGAGAATTCTCAGTGACCATATGGTCACCCTCACGGAGCATCCCCTCAGTTAGACATCGTGCGGATATTTCACGAGGTGGCAGCTCCAGAATCATATGACGATCCTGTCACCACCGCACCATGACCACATATAACAGCACAGGGACAAGTCACATTGCATAAGCATTGGAAAGCACACATAAGTTTATGGTGGGGACAAAGAGGCAGTCATCAAACTATAGTGACCTTCGCATGAGGGCGTGGTTGGTTCCAAGACCGCACCTAGTCACTTGTAGAGTTAGATCGAAAGCTGTGTCCTGTCCATCACCAGCGTGTCGGGGGAAAATCATGTGAGATCCGCACCCAGGAACTAACATTTTACCTGTCATTAGGGTTATCTGAAATCGCCCAGAGATGCACTGCAGGCCAGTAATTAAAATATTTTCACAGTGCTTCCTACTTTGGTGTGGTTATCTAACTAACTAGTATCCGAAGATACAGGGGAAGTGTATGCGGTCATCAACACTTTGTTTCTAACTGCTCTGAAACCCCAATAGTTTCAAAGTCAGCTCTAAACAATGTGGCGGAGGGAGGTCACACAATTAGTAAGCTCAGAGGCAATTACTCTTATAGTCGCAAGAATAGGAGGCCTTATGGTATATGGCCAATTTATACAATCTAGCCGATGTGCGATGTTACATATCCGCTACTCCCGGAAAAGAGACATACACAAAATGTCTCCTACAGAGTAATCGTCCCTACTACAATAAGCCTATCTTATTGAGCTAAAATAGCCCAGGTTTAGTCGGCCACATGTCAGGTTCGCGTAGTGAGAACATGAACAGCGACCTCAGTGAAAAATTGATGCTGTTGGGGAACAAGGTGGGCCAGGCGTTATTGTTGTATTGTGTACCATAGCGAGCGGCAGTTCCAATGTTTTTATATAAAAATAAGCAAAACATATATACCTAGAATGGCTACTGCCATATAGCTAACTATCAGAGTACAGTAAAATGAGAGGTCACACGACCTTGATGGTGCCTGTTAGTCATCGGCACAAAAATAAGAATAATATGTACAGTTAAAAGAGAAACTATAAAAATGCGATCTCAGACGACCGTGCGGTACCTGTTAGTCATCAGTACCGGTTCCAGAAAAGTAATACATAAGTATACTAATATAACAATGGAGTACCTATTAGTCATCGGTATGGAAAAATAAAGTTCTGGAATCACTGTAGTTGAAGCATCACATATTTGGAATGCGAGATGGCATGATGCGGAAGTTAGCTGCTAGGAAAAGATGCAGGCGAATGGTCTGATGCGGCTCACTCTCAGGAACGGTGAAGAAGAACTGTTGCGGATGTGGATGCCTAGTAGTCTGTCACGTCTATACACAGAGTAAGTAATTTAAGCGGTGTTTAGAAAGTTCCATACTGGCGAGGAAGATTGAAGCTGCCCTGTAGCTATGAAGGGCTACAGTTGAAGGTTAATAAATGCGGATGCATTCTGGTAGATCAGAAGACGAGATGCACCGCATGGCTCGTGCGGTGCATCGGACAATGTTCCTTGACTGCGGTCGAAATGTCTAAAACTGTGCATGACACATGTGCGGATTTGAACCTACCACTGGTTGGCATGGTACGGCAGATCTGGCGAGTTATCCATCGAGAACATCACTCTCCCTACATACTTCGATGAGCTTTACATCGGGCCCAACAGACCCATCTGCAAGAAGGTCCGTCTGCGGTGTTGGGATGGCGGTTGCCTTACTTAAATTTCGTTATTGCCCCGGGTGATATTGCGCTGGGAGCGTACAAAA
Source organism: Chaetoderma sp. LZ-2023a (assembly GCA_034401795.1). NCBI lineage: Eukaryota > Metazoa > Mollusca > Caudofoveata > Chaetodermatida > Chaetodermatidae > Chaetoderma > Chaetoderma sp. LZ-2023a. The sequence continues at coordinate 231,481,472 of CM067369.1, read as the reverse complement.
ACAGGGTTGCGGATGCGGCAGTTATGCGCTTACACTAAGTGGAAGCGAGAGCATAGCATAAAGCTACGGCTCTATGTTTAGATTGCCTCTCTCAAATGGCTTTATACACGCATACTGTCCTACCCGGAGTGGGTGTGGGGGTGGGGGAAGACGGGCGTTGAGTACCCAGAGAGGCTGACCGGTTCATACCTGACCGGTCGATCCGCGCTACTGTATTCAGACTATTGAATGACCGATTTTTAAAGTAAAATTCAAAGATTTAAAATTTACCGGAAATTGTCAAAATCTCTCCTCATTAGCTCCTTGACAGATTTCAGCCACAGTTGTCTAGAAAGACCCTATCGTTGTCGACTACAGAAAATATATTCAGAATTTTGATTGGTCAGTGCCTGAGGTGAACATACTTTATGAGATTTCCTAGAAATTATCAAAACATATCGACTCCTTAACCCATTTGTGGATTTTAAACACATTTGGCTGGACAGATTCTATAGTAGTAGGATTTGGAACTTCTATTCATAATTTGCATGTGTGAACACCTTAGATTATGTGGAAAATGTGCTGGAAATTGTTCAAACGCTTCTTTTTAGCGGCTTGACAGATTTCAACTAAGTTTGGCCATTTGGTAGACACCAGAACTTCTATTCAGAATTTGGCTTGGTCAATTTTTATCTTAGACTTTATGAAATATTTACTCGATATTGTTAAAATGCGGCTCTTCCTTAACGTTTTTGTGGACTTTAACCAAATTTGACTAGACTCATTCTATGATGGTAAGCTCTAGAACGTCTATTCAGAATTTAATCGCTCGATATTTTGAGTAAAAATGATAGATTTTATAAAAAATATCTTGGAAATTTTCAAAACGTTTCTTCTGCGTGACAGATTTTAACGAAATTTGGCTAGAGGGACCATAGCAAGCAAAATTCTGAATAGAAGGTCTGGCGCCTACCCTGATATGTTAGGCTCCAGAACTTCAAATCAGAATTTTACTTGATCCATATTTGGCGTGAAAATCTGAGATCTTATGAAAAATTGTCAAAACCCATCGCCAACGTAACCGATTTGTGGATTTTAATCAAATTTGACTGGAAGGATCTTATAGTGGTAGTCTCTAGAACTCCTCTTCAGAATTTGTGATTGGTCATTGTTTTCGCAGCCACCTTAGATTTCTGTCAATTTTCTAGAGGCATTTAAAATGCTACTCCTCCTTAATCAATTTCCCGATTTCAACGAAACTTGGATGGAATGATCCTGATGATAGGCTTCAACATATCAAATGGGGGATTTGATTGGTCTGTTTCTTTGGTGGCTATCTTGGATTTTCAGAAAATTATCCATCACGTCTATTTAAATGCAGATGGTTCAAATGGTCTATGTGAGCGTCGTTGATAGTGTAACATTGCTAGTAGCAGCACAACTGGTGACATTTTCACCCAGAGTAAATTACACATTTTCAGAACATGTTTGTGCTCATATTAAGGCTATTGCTGATTTATTCGCTCACGTGGCCTGAATAGTCAAGTAAGCTTATGCCCTAGCGATGTTGTTCATTCGTCCATAGCCCATCAACCGTTGCTTTAAAACGTAACTCCTCATAAACCAAATTTAGCTGAAAGTATCCTATTGTCGCAGGCTCTAGAACTTCTATTCAGAATTTTGATTGGCCAATTTTTGCGATTCTATGGCAACACTACAGGAGTTTGTTGAAATAAACCGCCTCCTTAGCCGTTTTTTTATTTTAACGGAAAATGAGATTTTTTAATCGTTTATGGAACTTCTTCAAAACATTGTATGATTACTGTATTCTGCGGCTGTAGTAGTAGCAATCAGTCCTTCTTCGATTTTGCCCACTGTGTCTTGTCCTAAGCCGAAATCCGTAACCTACTCAGGTCCTTTCTTGATTTGAGTATACAGAGTCCTGCTTTCTTGAGGTCACCTCGTAGCACGCTTAGCAGATTTATGCAGTGACGTCCTCTTCTGGCTTTGTATTTGGTGGCTCCGGGTAGGGTGAATTCCAAGGCTCTCTATTCCGTGTCTTCTGGCTCCTTAGCACATGGCCAAACATGGACTATCTTTGCAGGGCGACCTTAACAGACAAGGGGGACGTATTGCACATCTTGTACAGTGCATCATTGGAAATTATGCTGTCTGGCCATCAATGTCTAGTGATGGTGCGTATGTGTTTGCGGTGGCAGGCATCAAGTTTATCTAGAGCTGCCTTTGGAGCTATCCAGCTGTTACAGTTATACAGCAACAAGGATACGCAGGTTGCATTGTATAAACATAGTCTTTTTATCAAGGGCATTTTTGATCTACGAATCCATAGGTTCCAGAAGGACTAGAAAGCTATGTTCTCAATGACGCAGCGTGCATCAATGTCATCAGTACTGCAAAGCGGTCAGCCCAGGATTGTACGTTTTCTCCATGGTTTGGCGCCACGAAGTGGATCGTCATTTTCCTTAATTCCACGCTTAGTAGATAGGTATATGTGGGCGAACTCTGTTTTGGATTCATTCATAGAGATTCTCAATTTTTAGATTGCTTGCGGTTGAAATGTTCGTCAAGGGGTTTCTTTTCCTCGTCCATGAAGTCCACATCATCAGCATATTCCATCTCTAACGGCATGCCCAGTATTGACACTGGGGGTGGGGGGGGGGGTGTGGGGTGGGGGGGGATGGGGGTGGTGGGGGGGGGAGGGGGGTTCGGTCTTATTGAATTTTCCCGCACGAATTTCAATGCAGCAGCAAAGTAACAGGTGAAAAGCACAGGGGATAGACCATCTCCCTGTGGGGAGCCGATTGATGTCTGAAACTCTACAGACGTCATTGACTTGACTCGAACTCTCAGCTTAGTGTCGGCAAGCTTTAGTCTCTTACTTGTCGTAGCGCATCTTCATTGCAACTGACCTGGCGTAGTACATCTAAGATCTTTAAGCGTTTAATTGTGTCGAAGGCTCGTGACATGTCAATGGCCATTTTGTGGAAATCCCAGTGATTGGACATGACTACACACACAAGCATGCGTTGAGCCAATGCAATGTCTGCGCAGCTGCGTCCACGTTTGAAGCAAAACGTTGAAAAACATTACTTCTCCTTAATCAATGGGCCGAGTCTAACCAAATTTGGGCAGAAGTACCATATTGTGATAGCCTCCAGATCCACCATTCAGAATTTCGATTGATCGATTTTTTGGACGACTTCTTAGATTTTCATAACTTCCAGTATTCCAATAGGAAACGAATGGGAACAGATTTAAATGACTTCTTCTCAAGTGAATTTCAACGAAAGTTGGGTGGATGAACCCTATGGTAACTGATTCCAAGTCAGAATTTTGATTGGTCCAGTTTCCGGTGGCTATCTTCATCCCAAAAATCTTTATTGGTTGGATGGAACGTACCGATCTGATTATGTGGTCAGCGTCCACCATTAATTTCCTGCTGCGCTTAAAGAATGAACCGTTCCATTTTATCCATCCATCATATGACGTCACGTGGCATCATGGATGCCGTTATAATCAATTACAGCAAGAATGACGCGATTTAGTCCGTCTTAAACGCTTAATAGTCCGACACTTACGAATTGTATGTCTTTACTATTTAATAAACATTCTGTCGAATATTTTGAAACTAATCTGATTATGGCAGCAACAGCACCCAGTCAAATTAGTTTCAAAATATTCAACAGCTTACCTGTCTAGTTTTCTGGAAATTGATAGTCATGGAGTTCAGGAATCGATCGATCCCAACACAAAAGAGCTTAGCTAGAGATGGGCGGGGCATAGCTAAAACTGGAAAGGTCCATTATGTTTGTTAAAATGTTAATGGTTCAAATCTGACTGGTCCATGTGAACGTCAATCATGTATTAGATGAAGTACGTAGGCCTAAATGCTAATTAACAGTTGGTGATCTTAAGCGTTCTTTCTAAAGTTGCTGCTCAGACCATCAAACAAATAATAATAATTAACCCTCTCAACACAGCGCTGTAGATGCTGTAAATTTCTCACAATGCCAGAAGTATCACGTTCACTCATTACGCAGGGGCAGCCTTCAGTCAAAATATTCAACAACATACGCCTTCAAATGATGATAGCCTACATGGATCTCAGACACTGTGAAATGGTTAGCACCTTCATTGTGACAGACTTAAGATGAACAATAGCATGTACGAAGTATGATTAACTATCCAGTTGAGAATTGTTAGAAACTAATTGGACTACCGACATTATGTATCTTTCTACTCACGGCTGCAACTTGGAAGAACAAACGACTCCGTGAATTTATTGGCTTGACCAGTCCACACATAACCCGTGGATGGGCCACATGTGTACAGTGTCGGTACTTCCTCCGTGAACTCGAAGCCTGGTAAACATTTTGCTTCACATAATTGCTCCATATCGATGGTTTTTTTACATCCAAAAAATCCGTTCTTTGGAGGCGTAACTGATTGACAGACTAAAAACAGAAAGACTGATAAGCATGAAAGATACACAACTAATAAACCAAATCATAGCCTACGAGTTGTGTTTTCGATCCCACTGACGCGGTCATAGCTAATAAATTTCAGAATGGTGGTGTCGACTGAAAAGTTTAGAATTTATTAGAATGGCGAAATCTCTTCAGTATACTTAGCTAAAGATGGGTGGGGCATAGCTAAAACTTGAAAGGTCCATTCCCATAAAATCCGTTTTAGTTCGGGGTTAGTGGTTCCTGGTCATTTTTGACGAGCCAAGGCAGTAAATGCACTGGCCGTGTTCTTGGCCAAAACACACCCTTTATCATGTATGCATTATTACTCCATGCCCTGAAGTGAACACATAAAGCGATCATGCAAGTTTGTAATAGTGTTTATATGACGTAACCGTTAACAGCATTTAATGATAAATTTGTTAGGATTTACTCAAACATGTGTTGAATCCTTGGCCAAACGTTATTTGCTAAAGCTATAGCTACATGCTATTAGCTGAAGATTATATATAAAGCCTTTTAAAGTTTCCATTCAGACTATTTTTCTAAAAGTGAGTTCTAGGCCTATTTGAATATCTTTTAAATTGAAAGTCCTCTCCGCATAGGTAAACACTATTTTCATTCAAACTTTACAAGGTAAGATTTCATATACATCTCCGGTTGGAACCTATTGAGTAAAGCGACAGGTTACTTACCTGGGCAATCTTTTTCATTACACGGACTTTGATCAATTGTGTCACCATGACATGCTGCTCCACCATTTGCCGGGACAGGCTGGTTACAGAAGCGGTTTCGTCTCTGAATGCCTCCATCACATGTTCTACTACAAAGACCCCAGTCTGTCCAGGCGCTCCAACCTCCTGCGACTGTTAACAAAGTGTAATACATAAATTAAACTTGATTAAAACAGTTGCATTCCCTATAATTTGGGTTCGGTAGCAGTAGACCTTTCCAAGTTTATCCACCGATCATTTTACGTCATATGATGTCATAATTAACTAAGTGACGTGTATGCTGACGTCATAATCATGACACCATGGATGATACCATACTCATGACACCATGAATGATACCAAATAGTCCGTCTTTAACGCTTAGACATGGTGTACGAATTGTATGTCTTTGCTATTTAATAAACATGCTGTGGAATATTTTGAAACTAATTTGACTGCGCGCTGTTGCTGCCATAGGCAGCAACAGCACCCAGTCAAATTAGTTTCAAAATATTCAACAGCTTACCAGCATTGTTTGCTGGAAATTGATAGTCAGGGAGATCGATCGATCCAAACACGAGCGTGGTGTGAGTGAAGCTTAGATAAAGATGAGCGGGGCATAGCTAAAACTGGAAAGGTCCATTACGCATTCAGGCCTGTGTAGGCCTACCTGTAAATCTGAATTTGTGAGTAACGCATGTTAGGAATTAGTATACACGAAATAGCAACGATGAGGGGCTCAGGGACATCGCTTTATTAGTAACTATGCTTACATATCCGATTTGAAATGTTCCACCTCATCCACACCACCTGATGCGATCGATGCTGGTCGAGGAGAAATAAAACAAAGCTCAATAAAGGTAGCTAGAGAGGCTGCCTATGGGCTTGTTAAGTATGACGGTTGTGATTCACAACCCGGAAGTGTGTATTTTGCTTTATTACACCATAAGTACGTGTTTATGACGTCCAATCGATCTGAACCCGGAAATACGTCATCGCTTAACAAGCCCATCAACACGTGTTATCTCACCATAATTATGCACATAGCCGTAACCAAAACAGTGAAAATCCCAAGTAATTCTATTTAATAAATATGCTTTGAATATTTTGAAACTAATTTGAATGGGCGTTGTTGCTGCCTTAGGCAGCAACAGCACCCATTCAAATTAGTTACAAAATATTCAACAGCTTACATGTGTAGTTTTTTGGAAATTGATAGTCAGGGTGTTCCGAGATCGATCGATCCCAGCACGAGCGAGGTGTGGGTGGAGCTTAGCTAGAGATGGGGGGGGGATAGCCAAAACCGGAAAGGTCCATTGCCAATCATCTTTAACGAGTAACATATCATGTCTCTCATCGACCGATACAATCTGGCTTATAGATTCATTCTTATCCTGTCAGATCCCCTTATCCGTATTACAAGTATCTGATTTGTAATATCGTGTAAATGTTGAACAGTGACCGCCACTATTTTGTCTCCTCAAGCGATAGCGTGTGATGTCATGTAAGCGCCAAAGCCCTACATTCCTTATTATGTAATATTCATCTCATTGAATATTTTGAAACTAATTTGATGGAAGTCGTTTCCGCCTATGGCAGCAACAACATCCAGTCAAATTACTTTCAAAATATTCAACAGCTTGCTGCTATGGTTGCTTTTATACCACATTGCCAAACTACAGCTGGCACATCTATGACTGAGCTCATATACCGAGGCAGACGCGCTAGATTCTTCTGATTGGTTGAAAAGTAAATCATGACAGCCATCATGTGCTGTAGAAATGTATCGACATTCAGCTACTAAAGCCTGAATACCTTTCGATGTCGGTATGATTCAAAGCTGAAATGTCAGTTCTAAAGAAAGATATTCAGGCTTTAGTAGCTAAATGTTGATACATTTCTACACCCTATGATGGCTGTCATGATGCACTTTTCAACCAGTCAGAAAAACCTATTGTGTCTGCCTCCGTATATACGATCAGTCATAGAGGTGCCATCTATAGTTTGAGAATGTGGTGTAAACGCAAGCATATAGGTAAGCTGTTGAATATTTTGAAACTAATTTTACTGCAAGTTGTTGCTGCCTTAGGCAGAAACAACTTCCAGTCAAATTAGTTCCAAAACATTCAACAACATGAGTATTACATAACAATGAATGCAATGCATTGGCGCTTACAGGACATCACACAATATCGCTTGAGGAGACAAACTGGCGGCGATCACTGTTCAACATTTATACTTGATATTATAAAGCAGATGATTGTGATACAGATAAGGGAATGTGACAATTTGAATGCTATGCTATCTACATAGCATAATCTATCGGTGCAGTACAACATTTGAAATGATATTAGCATCCCTTTAACCACGGCGTGTGTAATATTTATATGTAAGTATGCATTGCGAAGCTGTTAGCTGTTCAGCAGCAACAGCTATACAAGCAAATTAGCCTCAAAACCATTATACCATCTGTATACTTACTTAATTTGAGTTCGCAGAATTTGCCAGTATAGAACACATTACAAATGCATAAGTAAGATGCTAAGCCGTTAACACAGGTGGCATTATTACGGCATACATGTGATTCACACTCGTCAATATCCTCATCACAGCCAGCGCCAGTGTATCCAGGCTCACACGTGCATTTAAATCCATCCAGCATATCCGTGCATGTACCATGTATGCACGGGGATGATGTACATTCGTCGGTATCTGGAGAATTGGTCAAGAGAATGAGAATTTCGTCTTGAGATAAGATTTATGCCATCTGTACAAGGATATCGTATTAATAGAAGGACCAATCGTTTAGCTATATGCCGTCCAGTCCATTTCTAGCTATGTCCCACCCATTTCTAGCCATGCCCCGCCTACTTCTAGCTATGTTATGTCCATTTATAGCTAGGTCCTGTCTATTTCTAACTATGTTCTGTTCATTTCTAGCTATTTTCCGTCCATTTTTATAGCTATGTCCTGTCCATTTCTAGCTATGCCCCGCCCATTTCTAGCTATGTCCCGGCCATTTCTATCAGTTTCCAATCCATTTCTAGCTATGTCCCGCCAAATTCTAGCTATGTATGCCTACCGTCCATTTCTAGCTTTGTCTAGTCCATTTCTAGCTATGTAACGTCCATTGCTATCTAGGTCTAATTAACTGTTTGCTATTTCCTGTACATTTCTAGCTATGTCCAGTCAATTTTTAGCTATGCCACGCCGATTTCTAGCTATGGCACGCCGATTTCTAGCTATGGCCCGTCAATTTAAATCTATGCACAGTCCATTTATAGCTATTGCTAGTCCATTTCTATATACATGTATGTCCAGACCACCTCTGCATATGTTCCGTCCATTTCTAGCCATGCCCAGCCAATTTTAGCACTGTCCGGTCCATTTCTAGGCAAGTCCAGCCCACATTGTATGAGTATTTTAATCTATTTGAATGTATTTCCAGAATCATAATTTCAAGCTATACAGATAACATGCTGAACATTTTGAATCTACTTTGCCTAGGTATTAACTTGTAAATTCACCAACAGATATAAAGTTCAGACGCTTACTGTCGGACCTTTGCCACTTTCGTGTCGGATCTACATTTAATTGTGACGTCAGTAGACATAGTATCTGTGACGTACATGATTATGACGTCAGGTACTTGAGTGAGAGATCTGATTCATGCATTAAAGTGGAATGGCAATGGGTGTGTGCCCCCGGTTTTACACATGTAATACTGGCAAAGTTCACTGAAAACAAACAGCTAAAAAGATAAGATATATACCTCCATGCTCAGCAGATGCGTATTTCTTGTTGACAAGATTTGTCACATTCATGATGATTGGATGGATCAGATCTGTCACTCAAGTATATTGTGGCATTATGAATATGTCACATGTAGGCTGACATCACATGCAATATGCATAATGAATGACGTATCTAGTTACGACATAAACACTTAAAAGTCAGCCAAGTCTAGGAATCGCATGCCATTGATGGATTTACTATTTAATAAACATATTAATGAAGATTTTGAAACTAGTTTGACTGGGCGATGTTGCTGCTATTCAACAGTTTATCTGTATAGTTATCTTGAAAATGGTATTCTGCGAATTCAGGATTCAAAGTATATAAATCAACCCCGAGCGCAAAACGTGGGCGGAGCGTAACTAGAAATGGGAGGGGCATAACGAGAAATGCCTACCTCTATTTGTCACACCCGTGAACAATTCGCTACATGATTTAATAATAAAACCTAAATAAATCGCACTACATGTTATGTGCAAATGGTCAGTTAATTAATGCATGTTCGTAATATGTTTTATCATATAATATCTTGGCACAAGACAAATTGAACGACAAAATGTAAAACGATTGCTTTCACCCTTTTAAAGTTGAGCGTAATAGACGTAGAAAGTAGAAAGTCCCAATGTGAATTGTGCCATGCACACATTGTTATGTGGGACTTGTGCAGAACGGATCTCCTTTATTTGGTACCTATGCCTGAGACATACTCAGTAACACATAACGGCATAGGCCTACACGGCATATCCATGGTATGCCATTATACTTTCCATACCACAGCCATACTCACCATCACATTGTGATCCATACACAAGGAATGCCTCGCTCTCAGGCCGATTAATGACGTCATGCCATGACAAAACATCTCCTGCGATACTTATGTGGCACTGAAGGGACAATTCATTCAAATCGCTATCGTCAAGAACACGTGACCAAATGTTCAACTGAGTTATATCTCCTAGAATATTCACAAATGCCAAAATAATGCTTTAATTTAGGTAGGATAGGATGTGCAACACCCACTCATCCATCCACCCACCCACCCACCCACCCACACACTCACTCACCCAACACTCAAAGCAGCAAGTGTTTAAAAAAAAGATTTACCACTGGAATGACTGGATCAGCTATCAAAGTAGTCATTCCAGTGGTAAAACCCCCCAAAAAACCCCACCTTTCTCTTGGCATGCAAATGGGCATTCCTCAAGGCCATTGCAGAGGGTGGCGTTGGGCCTGTTGGTCATTAAATTGTTAAACTATTACCAAAGTAGATCTATGAATCGAAGTCGGTGCTCCAACAATGCAATACTACATATTACCTGTTGTCCCGGATGGAACACGCAATCGTATAGGAGGAGAAATATCCAATTCTCCAGCATAGTCCTTTGCAGTCAAAAGAGTGTCGATGGTGTTCAGAAAATGCACGGCCAATACATGGTTTGTAGAATCCCAAGTGACAGCCAGTGACATCCATGTTATGTTATTAGGCTGTGATACAGTAACATCAGTCTCTCTATAAACAGGTATACATGTACATTAATTTATATTAGTAGCGTGTGTATCTTATTGGACATTCATTTTAATCTAAGTCAGTAGTCAAGGGGCCCACTGTGCGCTATTGTTATGCAAATGAGCTCTTGACCTATTTAAAGACTGCATTCTGATTGGTTGTTCTAAATGAGCGTGTAGACGCTATTGTTCTAAATGAGCGGGTAGACGCTATTGTTCTAAATGAGCCAGTAGACACTATTGTTCAAAAGTGTAGGGTACATGCTATTGTTCTAAATATGTGTCTGCACGCTATTGTTCATAAGTGATGGCTGTGCGCCATTGTTCATAAGTGGCCGCTGTATGCTATTGTTCATGCAGGTGGTCGGTGGTATCTGGTGAATATTTTGAAACTAGTGTGAATTGTAGCTTCCTATGTCAAATTAGTATCACAAAATATTCGCTTGCCTGAGATGGGGGTGGGGCGGCATCTCCCAGTCATTTAATTTCCAAAAAAAATCAGAGCGATGTAGTGTTACACGCGTAATATATAGGTGAACTAAGCGATGTTGTATGTATAATATTATATAGATAATAATCATGTATCTATCGTACTTAAGGAGATGTATGTCTTTAAAGTGGCAGTCATTTAATTATAAGATTTTCAAAAAAATGTTGCGGCCACAATTTTATACAGGCAGCTGTACATTTATGTGTATGTACATGTCCGGACACACATGCACGCCAAAATGCATGCATAGATGTGCGGCTGCCTGTTGCGCATTTGCGGCCACAGTACATATAATACTATAAAATGGTTCAAATTCACTCCTTTTTCTCACTCCAGTTTAAACATCACAAAGTGGTTGGATGTGTATTTTAACTGCAGAATAGTTAGGTAGCCTTAGGCATTCAGAAGATTTCTTTGAAGAACCTTGTAACTTTAATGCTTGCTAGATTTATCCTATAATCAATATGCCGATACGTAAATGTTTTGAATGTGATTCAACTTTTGATAGGTCAAATGACCTGAAGCAGCATAAGATCCAATTCCATAATGATGAAGATGTCGAAAATCTAGACAGTGAAGATGAAGAAATAACAGAGATGAAGAGTGAAGATGATGAGCCAAATGAGTCGGAGAGTGAAGCCGGCAATGACTCAGCAGAGTCTGAGAGTGAAGATGAAAAAGATGCCATAGGCAATCCGGAACTATTCACCATACTCCAAAATATTAAGCGGGTCTTAGACGCTGAACCATCAGGTTTAGAAGATGAGGATGGTGAAGTGGACACAGACCCAAATGGTGTAGGCAATGTGTCTATTTCTGTATATGATGATGCTTTAGTTGCAAAGTGCATAGACATAATGTTCCAGTGGAGAAGATTACAGAACTCCACGCACATTAAAATAATTCGTCGGGAAACTAAAGATTTTATCACCAAGGTGTATGCATATGATGAAGCAGTCTTCTTAGCTTTTCGAAAAAGAGAGTTTCTTATCAAGAAGTACATAAGGAACAATCTAGATGCTGACGATAATGATGATGATTCCGGTGGTGCTGGATCTGATCCATAAGGAATCAGTCTACTTATCGATAAATGGATCTCCAGAACATTGACCATTTGTTTACGCTACAGAAACTATATGTTTTATCATATGTAATAGTTTCTTCAATGTAAAAATATGGATACAAATAAAGCATTGGTTCTTTATGTGCATGTTGATTTGATGATTGTAGCTATATATCCATCCGGGTCCCCCACATCCCTCAATATACAAATCAGAGTGGGCGCTGTTGATGTTGGTGGTGGGGTTGGTGGTTGTTGGATGTAGTGGGTGGTGGTGGTGGATGGGTGGTGGTGGATGGTGGTGGTGGGTTAATGCTTAGTGGTGGGTGTTGGTGCTTAGTGGTTGGCGATGGCTGTTGGTGGTGGTGGTGCTAGTGGCCTTTGTGGTGAAGGAGGTGGGTGGTAGTGGTGCTATGGTGGTAGAGGGGTGGTGGTGGTGGTGGTGGAGGTGGTGGTGGTGGTGGTGGTGGTGGTGTTGGTGATGGTGATGATGGTGGTGATGGTGGTGATGGTGGTGATGGTGGGTGTTGATAGTAGGTGGTTGCGGCCACAATGTCTAGACAATGGATAGCCAGCTATATTATTTTTGTTATCGGGGCCTCATTAACTAGGTACTCATAATGCATTCATGCTGACATAGGCATGTGTGCATACAGGCGAGACCTTTATTAAACCCTCATTGACATACCCTCTCTAACCTATATGCCATTTTTCACACACCACGCTCTCACAAATTCCGACCACATTGTCTAGACAAATGGATAGCTGTCAGAGTCAGTCATTCCAATGATAAATGTTAAAAAATAGTCTTTTATAGGTCTGCAAATATGAATATGAAGAAGTTCGATATCGGTTGGTGGGTGGGTGGGTGTTGGTGGTGGGGTGGGGTTGATGCATGGTGTTGGGTGTAGGTGGTGGTTGTGGTGGTGCTTAGTGGTTGGTGGTATGTCGGTACTGGTGGTGGCGCTAGTGGCGTTGGTGGTGAAGGTGGTCGGTGGTGGTGTTGATGCTGGTGGTGGTGATGGTGATGTGTGTTGGTGGTGATGATGATGGTGGTGGTTGTGGTGGTTAGTTGTGGGTGTTTGCTGGTACAATGTCTAGACAAATGGATAGTCAGCAGGGCCAGTCATTTCAATGATAAAATTTTTTATATAGTCTTCTCTTGGTCTGCAAATGGACATTTTCTATGAGAAAATCGAAATACTCTTGAAGAAATTCGAGGGTTAAAGGGTTTAGAAAGTCTATAGTGCCCATACAATGGTGTAACATGAGGTGGTCGCTTAGGGCAGGTTTGACTGAATTATATAGTAAAAAACATGGTTATAACGTGTCACTGCTGGGTAGCCCAAAAGGATATAGTTATATTTGACTTGTAGTAAACGACCGTCTATGATTATGCGACTATGCTCGTAATGTGGCTCTTAATTGCTGAAATGTAGTCATGAATGATAAGGCATTAGGTCTCCAACCAACTCCCCACAATGCGCTTACTACTGTTAACTTATGAATACCGTGAATTAAAAATGCGTTAATCTTTAGTGGTAAACAACAGTGAGCGGGTTCACCCATTATTATCGATTTTTAAAAAACTTTATACTCCCAGCAGAGACATTGTAATATCTTATATGTATGCGAGTGCACTCAAATAATCAGGTGCTAACACTCGACTTCATCGCGGCAAGCTGCACGCTCTCATGCAGTATAATTAATGTATTTTATAGTCTGTGATATGAAAGACGTATTTTATTAAAAACATTCAACAGCGATCGGCAGTGTGGTTTCCAAAAAAGAGTAATAAAACTAGGAAAAGATTACTGTGTCCGGGCATGTACATACACATGTTGCCGCATGTATAAAATGTCCAGACGCCTGTATAAAATTTTTTTGAAAATTTAATAATTAAATGACTGCCGCTTTAAAGACATATATCTCCTTAAATACAATAGATACATGATTATTATCTATATAATTTTATACATACAACATTGCTTAGTTTACCTATATATTCCCGTGTAATGCTGTACTTTGCTCTGATTTTTTTGAAAATTAAATGACTGGAAGATGCTGCCCCGCCCCCATCTCAGGCAAGTGAATATTTTTTATATTAATTTGACATAGGAATCTTTAATTCACGCTAGTTTCAAAATATTCACCAGATACCAGCGACCACCTGCATGAACAATAGCATACAGCAGTCACTTATGAATAATAGTGCACAGCTGTCACTTATGAACAATAGCATGCCTACGCACTTTTAGAACAATAGTGTGTACCCTACATTTTTTAACAACAGCATCTACCCGCTCATTTAGAACAATAGCGTCTTCATGCTCATTTAGAACAACCAATCAGAACGCAGTATTTAAATTGGTCAAGAGCTCATTTGCATAACAATAGCGCACAGCGGGCCCTTTGACTACTTAAGTCAATAGAGGAATCCATTTCTAGTTATGCCCAGCCCATTTATAGTTATGCCCCAGTCAGCCCCACCCATTTCTAGCTAAACTCCACCCATTCTTTATGCATATTTAGATATATTTATATAATTTGAATCCTGAATTCTCAGAATCCCAGTTTCATGGTAACTATACAGGTACGATGTTGAATATTTTGAAACTAATTTGGCTGGGTGCTGTTGCTGCCAGACCATCCTCTATCCACCCCTCCACCCCACCCCACCTGCGATAACTGTCAGTAACTGATATAAGGCCAGAGTACTAGGCGAAAAGAAAGTTCTTACATCTATACTATGGTAGACAATAAGCTGGATAGAATAGTGCATATTCGATTGACTCTAGTCGGGTTGACTGGTTGTAAGGTGATTGAGGGACAATGGGAAAACAATACAAGAACGGATGACGTCACTCCACTAGTCAACAATCCGACGATAGAATTAAGTTTCCAAACGAATGTACTCATAGATGCATAAAAAGCTGTGATGATATTGCTAAGGTTCATTTATCAACAAATTTTATTCATGTCCGCATAGGGGCTACCTGATGGATTGGATACAATGTACACCAAGTATTTGTGACACTTCCTATGGATTGAGAATTTTATTTCCATTGCTATCTTCCAAATCACTTTCTCACAAAACTATTGTAGTTTATCAGCTAAACACGTTTCTGATGTTTTAGTTTTTTACTCGTGATTGGTATAATGATGATTAATTTAGCAGATATGATTCCATATTGAGATTGTTATTTCTTATTAGACTGAGATTAGATTTGGCTAATTTGTTGCTAGACAGACATTGCAATTATAACAGTTAATACAGGACAACAAGGCAACTGGCAGTGAACATATTGCATCATGCTTTCAGGTACTGATTAAACTTGATTCATTTGTTTTGATCTTCTCTTCTCAAATATAATGCTCGCCTTATGATTGGTCGATTAGCGTCACTGGCAGAAATGGACTTTTCCAGTTTTAGCTATGCCCCGCCCATCTCCAGCTAAGCTCCACCCACACCTCGCGCGTATTGGTATCGACCGATCCCTGAACTCCCTGACTATCCATTTCCAGAAAACTATACAGGTAAGCTGTTAAATATTTTGAAACTAATTAGCCTGGATTGTTTATTAAATGGTAAAGACATACAATTCGTACAACGTGACATCATGCTACATGTCACTTAGTTGATTATGACGTCATATGATGGATGAATAAACTGGAAAGGTCAATTGGTCAAGAAAATTGTGAGTAGCCGCTTTTCATAAGATAAGATTATCTCTTGATGGTGAGTGTTTGGCTGGAATGGTTTCTGCACCTATTAATATCAGCACGTATTTCCCCGTCATCTGTGAGTTCCACGGTGATACCAGAATCGTTGTCCCCGAAGATGAGTATAGGTTGTCTGGAACTATTCAGGTCAGACCGAAGCCAGAAAGTTATTGTCAGATTCTCTAAGTTCAGCGTTGAGGCAAATGGTAAGGTTAAATCTAAGCCGGCACTATGCGTGGTTAGGCTGCTTCGGAAAGACATATCCACACCTAAGAATCAACAGAAAGTTACAAGTCAGCAGCGCCAGCGGCGATTTTGTTAATCTTTTTTTAATAATAATTTTGCCTATGATTATTTTTACATAACATTCTGGTCAATAATTGTTGGTGTGTTTATGCCTGTCGGCGTGCATATGAGATCAGGAGCGAAAGAGTTGTTTAATGACTTTTAATGTGTATTAGGAATTGCGGTTATGCTTGGCTTGCTCGGACAACGGTTTGGTTAATGAGTGCGGAAACTGAAATGATGCGGGTGGCTGCATACTGCGTGTAATACCCCACGCCTGACAATTTTGATAGTAGATCTGAGACACTGACAATTAAACACAATAAATGCCACATATACTAGACCAAACTAACAGCTTATCGTCAAGCACTGCATGGTGAAGTTCCCTTATATAAAAATTAACCATCGTCTTGTGGGATGGTAGGGTGGTTGACTGTGGGCCATTAGCATACTTTCATGTGGGTGGTGTATGGGAGTCATGCATATCCTATTTGAACTGTGACTTACTTATGGGTTGATATTGTTTGCGATTTGACTGGTTAATTGGAGCCATGTGTTTTGGATTCTGATTGAGGCTGATGGGTGGGTCCCGTTGGAGAGGAGTTAGGTTAGGATTGAGACTTGGACGGGTGAGGTTGAATTTCGAGAGATAGGTTGTAATGAAGTGAGGGGTGTGTGTTGGGCAGGACAGACCCACACAAAGAGATGGAGCTGTTGATTTGCCAAATAGGCAAAACACGCTTTAGATGAAGTTACATTCTTGTTAAACAGGCATACAGTTAAGTTACTAAACAAGTATATATACATACGTTGGAGTTGATTTGCCCAACATGCAAACATACCAAATATATAATATACTATACTGTTGCCAGACTGGCAATAAGAACTGTCGCCGTTATATATCACACATTGTTTCGTAACATGTGCTGTATTACCACTCGCTCGCGTGTAATGTGGATAATGGACCTTTCTATTTTTAGCCATGACCCGCCCACCTCTGGCTAAGCTCCACCCACCCTCGCTCGTGTTGAGATTGCTCGATCCCCTGAATTCCCTAACTATCAATTTCCTGAAAACTATACAGGTAAGCTGTTGAATATTTTGTAACTAATTTAACTTGGTGCTGTTGCTGCCTACGGAGTCAAATTGGTTTCAAAATATTCAACAGAATATTTATTAAATAATAAAGACATACAATTCGTACACCAACGTTTAGCCCGTCTTCAAATATGCGCTCGTGACGTACTTATCGACGTCATTCATGACGTCATTTATTATGATGTCATTCTACACGTCGCGTAGTTGATTATGACGTCATAGGATGGATTGATGAAGTGGAAAGATCTATTATAACACTTGTTTGTATTATCTCTCATAATCAATTACACATTGTTGGATTACCACGCGTCTGTGATGAGATGAACTATCACCCTTGTTTTATTGGATTACCATCCATATATATGTGATGAGAGTTATCACCATCGTGTAATGTCGGAGTACTTCTCGTGTGTGATGAGAACTATCACATGTATTAATGTGTAATCACGGTCACCTGTGTGCGCATCGCCGTCAGAGTGTTCTAAAGATTTGTGTTACTACTTTGAGTCATGGATTCGTGGATCACATATTTCGTGGCTCGCCTACTTTGCAGATTAGCTATTTCGTGCATCGTCAATTTCATGTATTTTTTGTATTCGACAGGGAATGCGTAATTGAACATAAATTTCATGTTTTATTGGCAATTATATACAATACGACATTTCACACAATACGATACTACACATATAATTCATCGTTTCTTGCTTAATTACCTTTTGATTGCCTATAGTCATAGGAGGTTAGTATCAAGAGTATATCACTATTATTTTGATATCCTCTTATCATCGTCATTATCATTAGCCATTTTATTCCCTTATCATCGTCATTATCATTAGTCAATTCAATAAAGTTCCATTCATATTCACCTCATCTATATTCATAATTTTTATTAAATATTACCGTATATATTAGTAGTAGTAGTAGTAGTAGTAGTAGTAGTAGTAGTAGTAGTAGCAGCAGCAGTAGTAGTAGTAGTAGTAGTAGTAGTAGTAGTAGTAGTAGTAGTAGTAGTAGTAGTAGTAATAATAGCAGAAGTGATGGTAATGATAGGGGTAGTGGCAATGGTAGTGATAGTAGTGGTGCTGGTGCCGGCGAGTCAGCATCCCATCATTAAGCCTACTATACTACCACCACCGCTACTAAATTTCGGATTTTCCGTTTCTTTTTCGCTGGAAAATGCCAGTATACTGTAACAGCAATTCTGGTGTAAAGGTATTTTAGATGCAGCTTCGCACACACGTATGAACCCAAGGCACGCACGTTCGCATGCACGCACGCACATGCACATACATGTAGACAGGCGAATGGGTGGACGGACATTTGAGGTGATGGTAATAATCGTACTGAAAATTATTTTTGTGTTAAGCAGCAGCAACTGTCAGTGAAATTGTTTTCGAAGAATTTCAGTAGGTTTTATAATAAGGCGTTATATTTATAATCGCCAATGGGATGTCTAGGGGTTTTGAATTTGCTATGTCTAGGGGTTTTGAATTTGCTATGTAAATCGTGCTGGTTATTTGTTTGCAATTCGAGCATTTAATGCAATGCTGGTAGTTGTTTATAGTTTATACTGTCGTAAATCGTGGTCTGTTAATAGTAGACCAATTATCGGATCGTTGGCCTATGGCTATTCATTAACAAAATCCATAGAGCATCAGACTTAATCCGAGGGTCCAGGGGTCGAGTCCCATTCGGGTGTAGTTGTTTAGAACGTAATACTACGGCGTTAGTGTACCGGTCCAGGCACAGACGTTCAAGTGAAACAGCTGGATCAATTGAATATTTTAAAATTAATTTGACTGGAAGCCGTTGCTGAGCAGCAGCAATAGCAACAGCAACGTCTTCAAGTCAAATTAATTTCAAAATATTCAACAGGATAAGTTTTATATCGTAGAGAATATACTTTTTCAGGGATTTTCCGGTGAAAGGGTTAATCAACATTATCCTGGCCTCTACCTACCTATCAGGCTTGTCAAGAACACCTTTCTCCGTATATCGCTCTCATTCCTTGTTTTATGCTTCTGTCTTTGTCATCCACACTATATCAGATATCACTTATTATGGTCGATAATGCCCACCCCTTAAGTGGATATCACTGCGGATTGTATCTATGATTAAGGAACTTGCAGCAACAACTGCAACACATGGTAAATAAGGTACAGTGGTCGTTCATAGCAACCAGGTCAGGTGAATCAAATTTAGGTGTGGCGCCGCAACAACTTGAAAGGACAACCTAATCTGTTCTTATGACATAGAACTGTTGAATCGGCTGTAGTTTTGCTGTTTCTACAGCCAGTCTGCGATTCACTGAAGGGTTAATAACTGTTAATATATAGTGTATGAAACTTAGAGATCTAGCCAATGAGCCGGAAGGTAGTGGCTGAATCCAAGTGGTGAGAGATTTATGTTACCTGCCCTTCACAACAGTCCTCCTTTCTTCACTAATCCGAAACTGGACATGACCCTTGTTATTGAAGACTTAACCAAGTCCTATCGTAAGCAAGTACTGTTAGCTCTGTATTTCATGTGAGCGGTATTTCCAACAGATTCCTTCCAATTAAATAATAATTGCTCGTGCGTGCGTGCGTGCGTGCGTGCGTGCGTGCGTGCGTGCGTGCGTGCGTGCGTGCGTGCGTGCGTGCGTGCGTGCGTGCGTGTGTGTATTACATACAGATGACCGAAAGACTCACATATTTTAGGTTTGCTCCAATTTCCAGTGTCTAATCTTCTAGGGATCGTACTGGTAATTTATCCGTGGCAATATTTTACTAGGCCTTACTGCCTCCAAATCCGTTGTCCCGCCCATACTATATTAATTAAACCCGTATTACTTCTATCCTTACGCATCCGTGCAGATTGGGGCATCCTTCCCAGACCCCTCACGTCTGTCGATGGTGGATCAGCCAGCTGCCTGCTGTGTCGGACTACTTGTCTCT
This sequence comes from Chaetoderma sp. LZ-2023a, assembly GCA_034401795.1. Lineage (NCBI taxonomy): Eukaryota > Metazoa > Mollusca > Caudofoveata > Chaetodermatida > Chaetodermatidae > Chaetoderma > Chaetoderma sp. LZ-2023a. Next base: position 231,461,400 of record CM067369.1, on the reverse strand, counting down.
AGTTACCTGCCCATCTGATGCATTTGATCCTCTGTCGATGGTCAACATTACTACAGTACCGGATTCCACCGTATGCAAGAGAACACTAGATTAGGGTATAGCCTCAAATTCGTTTTTAAACAGAGCTGAACACAGTTTTTAAACTGGATGGTGTGTGATCCGGAATGGTCGTTCAGCTAGCTGCAATCTCCAGCTAGCTGGAAACTCCTGAATCCATAGTTGAGGACACTTTAGGCAAACCTCGCATTCTCTTGGGACAACAATAGCAGTTTGGGAGTCATCCCGATCCCAAAACCAGTCACAGACTGTAGTTGGTCTAGAGACAGACCAAAGACTGAATATGCATCCTGGGGATTCTTTATGATTCTTTTCCTAATTACACAATGTATTTGTAATACTGTGTAATGGTGGGGATTTGTACATACTGAGTAATGGTGGGTATGTGTACATACATTGTAAAGATGGGTATTTGTGTATACTGTGTAACGGTGGGTATTTGTACATACTGTGTAGCGGTGGGTATTTGTACACACTAAGCACTTATCCCATTCTAATACAGTACATACTGTGTAATGACGGGTATTCGTACATACTGTGTAATGGGCGGTATTTGTACATACTGGGTAATGATGGGTAATTGCACATACGGTGTAATGGTGGCTATTTGTACATACTGTGTAACCGTGGGTATTTGTACACATTGTGTAATGGTGGGTATTTGTACAGACTGTATAACGATGGGTATTTGTACACATTGTGTAATGGTGGCTATTTGTACATACTGTGTAATGGTGGCTATTTGTACATACTGTGCAACGGTTGGTGTTTGTACATACCGTGTAATTGTGGCTATTTGTACATACTGTGTAATGGTGGCTATTTGTACATACTGTGTAAAGATGGGTATTTGCACATACTGTGTAATGGTGGCTATTTGTACATACAGTGTAACTGTGGGTATTTGTAATACTATGTAATGGTGGTTATTTGTACATACTGTGTAACGGTGGGTATTTGTAATACTGTGTAGCGCTGGGTATTTGTACATACTATGTCACGGTGGGTATTTGTACATACTGTTAACGCTGGATATTTGTACATATTGTGTAATGGTGGGTATTTGTACATACTGTGTAATGGTGGATATTTGTACATACTGTGTAATGGTGGGTATTTGTACATACTGTGTAATGGTGGGTATTTGTACATACTGTGTAATGGTGGGTATTTGTACGTACTGTGTAATGGTGGGTATTTGTACATACTGTGTAACGCTAGGTATTTGTACATACTGTGTAATGGTGGGTATTTGTACAAACTGTGTAATAGTGGGCATTTGTACATACTGTGTAATGGTTGGTATTTGTACATACTGTGTAATGGTGGGTGGAGGAGAAAGATGACACCTTCATGCCGGTCTCCTCCGTAAGTACCAACTTTGTTGGGAAATTAAGTCATCAAGGATTGCGGGCTGACATCTGCATACAGAGGCAACTCTGATTATGTCTACCCTTCTTCAAATAAGAAACTGTGCTCGACATCCTTGGATGACGCTATCTTCCCAGGAGCTCACCATAGCTACGTGGAATGTGCGTGGTCTGGGTGCAACATCAAAGAGGCAAACCTTAGGTGCAGATTGTGAACACTATAACATCGATATTGCATGCATTCAAGAGACTAAAGTAGCTAAACACTCAGAGCAGCAACTACAGAGAGGTCATCAGCTAGTGCTCATGGAGAAAGAAACAAGCCACATACCGGGGCTTAGGCTTCGTAATCGGACCAAGGATCATGTCATTAGTTTTGGATACGTCAGTGATCGCGTTGCATTCATTGACCTGGCTATATTTACACGAAAACACACCACCACTAAGTGTCGAATTGTTAATGCATACGGCCCAACTACCGAAAAAGCGAAAGAGAATCCAGAAAAAATATTAGATTCCTTCTATGCAGAACCGAGATCTGCCATTAGAATCCCAGCTAGATGGCAACTGTTCGTGTGTGGAGATTTCAACTCCAAGCTGGGTAAACTCTGAATTGCGGACAAAAGGCCAGGACTTGGCTTATGTATGGGATCCTATGGAGAGGGCACACGCAATGAAGCAATGATGATGCACTGGTGGCATTCCTTAGTTCCAATGGCCTATTTGTCTCAAATACGGCTTTCAAACACCCATGTCGTCACCGGACATCATGGACTGGACACATTACTGATCGCAAATCCCCAAAAGATTCTAAGGCTACAATAGCTGTCTTCAACCAAATAGACTTCATACTATGCAAGACAGAAGCAAAACCCTTACTCCGGAACGCTCGTTCGTATGGAGGCACAGACCTCAATTCTGACCAATAGCTAGTCATTACATGCCTTCAGATGAATGATCTCTACCTAATATATAAACACCATACCAGGCAAGAGGGTAGTCACCGACAACCTACCCAAGCTCATCAGCGACAGTGGCACTCAAATGTCATACAAAAAAGCCCAACGATGTCAGCTCCGAGCCATACGAAGCCCTAACCAAAATACTGAAATCTATGGAATCATCCACTACCAGCACCATACGTGTTCTTAAAAAACAACCAAACTAGGTATACCGACGACCCTCTAGTAGTAAAACTGTCAGCAGAGCAGAAAGAGCAGAAAGCATTACGGCTGTGCATCTATCAAAGTTGCCAAAGGGAAGACTACACCAAACTATGCTGGGAGCGCAATATTATTCTGCGCCACATTAGTGAACATTTAAAATATCTTGCTATTCAACAAGCAACCTCCCTAGCAGATGAAATCACTGCAATGGATGACTGTCACAAAATGTTTCGGACAGCCCAAGCCCTGAGAGTTACTGACTACACACCACCACTCACTGTACACAACTCTGAAGAACACTTTATCTGGACTGACCAGGGAAAAGCCAAGGTGATCCGAGAATGGTTCAAGGAACAGTTCACTGACAACGGTGACGAGCCCTTGCACCCGTTCTCAGGAGACCCCAGGTCATTACTAACACCAATTAAAACAGCAGAAGTTGAGAAGGCAGTTAAGGCCCTGAAAAATGGACGTGCATCTGGACCTGATGTCATGAGCAGCGAACTATTCAAATATGCAAGTGATATTATCTCAAAACATATCATGCGCCTAATCAATTCAGCTTTTATGCACCACCTTCCCATCGACGCTGTAGGCCAAGGCACCCTTATCGCACTACCCAATCCCAAGAAGCCACCTGGGCCCCAGCCAATCTGCGGCCCATTGAGCTCCACAACAGCATACTGAAAATTCTATCCAATGTTATGCTATGCCGCATCCGAAACAAGATCGATTACTTCACTGGATCATGTCAAAATGGCTTCAAACGTGGACGCAGCTGCGCGGAGATTGTATGGGCTCAACGCATGCTTGTGTCAGTAGTCAAGTCGAAATACTGGGACTTCCACAAAATGGGCATTGACATGCCACGAGCCTTCGACACAATTAAGTGCTCAAAGATCCTAGATGTACTACGTCAGGCCAGTTGCAATGAAGATGAGCTACGACTAGTGAGACTACTACCTCAAGACACCAAGCTGAGAGTACAAGTCAAGTCGGTGAAGTCTGTAGCTGTTGAGACATCAATCGGCTCCCCACAGGGAGATGGTCTATCTCCGGTGCATTTCACCTGCTACCTTGCAGCCGCATTGAAATCTGTGCGGGAAAGCTCCACAAAACCAACCACACACACACACACCCGCCCAGTGTCAATACTGGGCATGTCGCTAGAGATGGAATATGCCGACGATGTGGGCTTCATAGACAAGGAAAAGAAAACCCTTGACGAACTTCTCCCAAAAACAGAGTTCACCCACATATACCTATTGACAAAGCATGAACCTATAGAAAATGACAACCCACTTCGTGGCAGCGAACCATCGAGGAAAAGTAAAATCCTGGGCTCACTGCTTTGCAGTACTGCTGACATTTCTGCATGCTGCGTCATGGGGAACATAGCTTTCCAGTCCTTCTGGAAGCTATGGATTCGTAGATCAAAGATGCCCTTGATAAAGGGGCAACGTTTATATAACCCAACCTGCGTATCCTTGATGATGTATAACTGTAACAGCTGGGCAGCTCCAAAGGCAGCTCTAGACAAACTCGATGCCTGCCACCGCAAACAGCTACGCACCATCACTGGACACCGATGGCCAGGCAGTATAATCTCCAACGATGCACTATACAAGATGTGTAATACGTCGCCGCTGTCTGTAAAAGTCGCCCAGCAAAGATGGCCCATGTTTGGCCATGTGCTAAGGATGCCCGAAGAGACATCAGCACAGAGCCATGGAATTCGCCCTACTCGGAACCAGCAAATACAAAGCCAGGAGAGGACTTCATTGCATAAATCTGCTAAGTGTGCTACGATTTGACCTCAAGAAAGCAGGACTCGGTACATTCAAGTCAAGAATGAGCCTGAGGAAGCTAAGGATTTCGGCTGAGGACAAGAAACAGCGGGCAAAAGCGAAGAAGGACTGATTCCAGCTGTAGGATGTTTCTACTACTACAGCCGCAGATTACCGTAATCATACATAATGGTGTGTATTTGTACATACTGTGTAATGATGGGTATTTGTACATACTGTGCAATGGAGGGTATTTGTACATACTGTGTAATGGTGGGTATTTGTACATAAGTACTGTGTAACGGTGGGTATTTATACACACTAAGCACTTATCCAATTCTAATACAGTAATGGAACTGCAACTACGTACTCGTGCACTGAGATGCGCCCACACTTCCGGTGTCGGCTGATGTAGTTCCGGTCGGACATGCTAGGCAACTGGCTTGGCCTATGGCATCCTGATAGAAGCCACGGTCACATGGCACACAAGGCTGTACCCCCGTTGGCGATATTTCTCCTAATCTACACATGGCTGCGGAATAAGAGAACATTCGATCCGTGTTAACATATTTATTTATTTATTTTTCCGCACAAAATGCGGTGGAGCGAAACACTGTTGGGGTGATTGTAGGGGCTCCATGGCCCCCAATCGTGCGCTGGTTTAAAGATCAGAAGCTCAGAGAAACTCTTTTAAAATACATTTTAAGTGGTAAATATGCTAACATTCGTAACCCTTTAATCCTTGAAATGTCAGTGTCTCAATGGTCCTTTCCAGAGTATCCACCCATCATATGACGTCATAATGAACTGCGTGATGTGTGCAATGACATCATAATGAATGACGTCATGAATGATGTCGATAAGTACGTCACGAACGCATATTTGAAGACGGTCTATGGGCTGTTGTACAAATTGTTTGCTTTTACTATTTAATAAATATTCTGTTGAATATTTTGAAACTAATTTGACTGGGCGCTGTTGATGCCATAGGCAGCAACAGCACCCAGTCTAATTAGTTACAAAATATTCAACAGCTTCCCTGTATAGTTTTCAGGAAATTGATAGCTAGGGCATTCGGGGATCGATCAATCCAAACACGGCGAGGTGTGGGTGGAGCTTAGCTAGTGATGGGCGGGGCATAGCTAAAAATGGAAAGGTCCATTTCAAGACATGCACACATGTATACTGTTGAACATTTTGAAACTAATTACACTGTAACCTATTGCTGCCATACACAGCAACAACTACCAGTGAAATTAGTTTCAAAATTTTCAATATAATATACCTCGCATCATAAAGAATCTGTCGTTTCTGGTCTGTAAAATGTCTGTTCTGGCTTGTCAAATGGGTTGTCCTATGATTGGAGCTAACCTTTATTTGTTGAATTAAATCCATTTGAATTTGAAATTACTCAAGCGCACCAGCTCTAGTTTGCTTGGGACTTATTACCAGTCAGATGTTCATCGTGTTTTTCCCACTCATAAATATATTACATTAAATGTATCGCGGGTATACATGGTACTCGCCGATATTTTTCAACGCATGTACGATATTTAATCAAATTGCTATCAAAATATGCATCACAATTCACCTTTCCAGCGTATCCATACATTACCTCGCATCGTATGACGTCATAACCAGCTCAGCGCGTGTATGATGACGTTACAATCATTACGTCACAATCATTACATCACAAAGGGTTCCATATAGACCGTCATCAAATAGTCGGACACGTTGTGTGAATTGTATATCTTTGTAATTCTTTGCTATTTAATAAACATGATGTTGAATATTTTGAAACTAATTTGACTGGGCAAATTAGTTTGAAAATATTCAACAGCTTACCTGTGTAGCTTTTTTAATTGATAGTCAGGGTGTTCAGAGATCGATCGATCCCAACACGAGCGAGGTGTCGGTGAATCTTAGCTAGAGATGGGCGGGGCATAGCTCAAACCGGAAAGGTCCATTTTGTCATAGCCTCAAATCATATTGTTTCTGTTGATGGATGTATTCATGGGTGTGCCGTCGCGTCAGGTATGATTCACGGGAATAAACGGATCAAGGTGTTATGACACACGCTGAGCATTGGCTAAAGAATGTCTATGTTCCCTGGCAATCTTAGCGGCTTCCTGGGCTGAAGCTTGATGATGCCGATTGTTTAATTCATTACTGGGGATGGTGGGTGATAAATCACAAGTAGACAGTCCTAGGCACAGTGCAACCCTTGTCAGGGCAGGGAAATTCCACCCCAGCAAGGAAGAAGTTAACTTAGACTGAACTTGCACTATTTCACTATAATGTCAATATAAACTGTTAATATATTTACACGGAAAAAGACACTCATATGGGTGACCATAAACTTACACCGGTCAGTAAATTATTATCCTTTATCAAAAAGGTATGCGTAAATAAACATCGGCACTTACCCACAATTTCAGCAAAGATGTTTCAAATTATATATTGAGAATAAACTGTTTAATATAGATTGAAAGCGTCCAGGGTCCTTAACATTCAAACCAATCTTCAGAATAGATTTTTATCTTCTATGACTATATATTAAGATTAACGACTTACGCTTGCACTGGCTGGGCGATGACGAACCAGTTGCAGCTGTAGACATACTATCTGGGCAGGGTGTGCATACCGCCATTCCGAAATCAGTTTGATATGTGGCTTTTGGACAAGCTGAACACTCACCGTTAATTGTGTTGTGGTAGGTTCCCGCAGTGCAAGCAACTGTTATATTAGAAGACGAATAAATGTATCAGTTTGTTCAATTTATGTCGACTTCGCACAGCTTATTTATACTTTTGGGGAGAGAGAGAGAGAAAGAGAGAGAGAGAGAGAGAGAGAGAGAGCGAGAGAGAGAGAGAGAGAGAGAGAGAGAGAGAGAAGAGACAGACAGAGGGGTTGGGGTGGACAGGTCAGCTAAAGGATATGAGATATTCCTCATAAAGATATAACATTAACCGCAGAGGAGCTATAATTCATGGATCATCATCATCATCATCATCATCATCATAAGTGATTTACAGTCACTGTTTTCTGCTGTACCGAGGAGGAAATGCGTGCATTAATAGATTGACATTCCTCTCGCAGTGACGGTTGTACCGTTTGCTCGGACAAACTATTAATAGATTGACATTCCTAATGATTCCTCTCACAGTGACGGGTCTGCTTTTTGCTCTGAAGAGCAGTCGGACTGCATGTCAGTATTTCGTGTCAATGGAAAACCACATTAATGGGTGGGATGAGATAATTATGAAAATATAGATGCGCTAAGAGGCTTTGCATGATGTTTCAGTCTGCCCATTCTGAGAAAGAAATATTAATACCCCAGATCATTTTGAAAATGTAGACGCTAGGTATCTGCGACCAACTGCTGGCCTGGGGCCTCGTCTCGCGGCACATTGGCAAATGGCTGAGGAGAAATTAATTAGTTTATTGGGATTGCCCTCACAACGCCTGTTAACCATTTCTAGGAGATGCGGTGGGGGGGGGGGGGGGTGGGGGGTGGGGTGGGGGGGGGTTATTAATACACTGGTTTCCGACCCCCCAAGCTCTCAGAGATTTTAAATTTTACTCTTTGAAATAAATAAAAATAGATTGGTATTCCGCACACAGTACCTGTTTTACCGTTTCTTTTGAAGAGGAAATATTTTAATAGACTGAGATTCCGTTCAGCTGCCATCTCAGCGGTGGCAGTAAGGAAGAAACCAACCTCATAGTTTTCATACCATTATTGATGCCATGTATCATATTAAACACTATCAGGAATGTCAGCTCGATATACTTACCACAAGTCGCAGCACTCCTGCTGGTTATGTAACCACTTGGACAGATGAAGCTTACAGTCACATGTCTTTGCCATTCCACACTAGTATCATTGCCGAGTTCCTCATCCAATCCTGCCTCAACAGTTGGGTATAGGATCTGATATATCATCTGCTGTCTTTCTGTATACTGGTCGTGTATCGTGTTAACGTCGCCACTGGTGATCATGCTAACATCAGAGATCTCAAAAGATATATCCGCTACAGTGCTACGTCGGCTTTGCTTTGTCAAACAAGACACGATCGAACTTTCTACACTGCATGTGACACAGGAAGTGCTGACATCAGTTTTAAGTGCAAGTTCGATCTGTGAGAGAACATCCGAACTGATGTCACATGAGACGTTTCCCCGTACATTAAATTCGTATCTTGTTCCGATTGGGTTGCTAGTCGCTACAGCGATAAAACATAAAATAACCACTGAAAAGCTAATGATTATTATAAATTACATCATGTTAAGCTATACTTATATGTATTTTCGAAATAGAATAGCTCATATTATTCAAAATGGATGCATGTAGCTAATATCATCATCGAAACGTATAATGCAATTACTTTTGTACTTTCTGTTTTAAAATGTAGGGCATCAAACAACCTAATGGTATCAAATAATGTGTTAGTATAGTGCTATAATAGACCATTTAAGAGCTAGTTTTAATGTTACACCAATACATCTAAGTAAAATATGTGAAGAACAACGAACAATATAACATAGAAAGTATGTTTGCATTCAAAATGAAAGCGCTTTTATAAATAATATCAATGCGCAGTTTTTTTAGCTAAATGTATTTGTATTCCCAGACTAAACAAACATCAAATACATGAATAAATGAGTACATTTCTAGCTGACGTCTATGGAGTAATCGCCAGCATTTTTTGCATGTTGTATTTGATTTGAAACAAACTTTGAAACCTCAATTCCATGAATCTAAATTTCAAAGTAACTATACATGTAAGCTGTTGACTATTTCAGATTGGACGAAGACCACTAGCGGTGTGCAACAATAATATAGTGTGCAATATATTAAAAATAATAATAATAATATATATATATATATATATATATATATATATATATATATATATATATATATATATGTATGTATGTATGTATTTTTTTATTTTATTGACGCACTGGCAACGTGCGGCTTCAATTTCCATGTGCTAACTTAGCCGACAGTGATGCACCCATTAGTTTGATTTGTTGATCACCATCTCCCGGTCGGGGGATTGAAACGCCATACTGCAACTCCGCATGGCATCAGCAACCAGACATCTTTCCACTGGACCACCGCACCAAGACTAAAAGTCAAGGATTGGCCGACCAGTTTTCACATGTCTGATATACTGATACACTGACGATTCATATGGGACTATCTGTGGATGCACCCGCCACAATTCAATCCTAGGCTTTTACGCCTATTGTACTCTGACTCCAGCACGGCTCTGGCAGTATATGTATTTTTTTAATTTTATTGACGCACTGGCAACGTGCGGCTTCAATTTCCATGTGCTAACTTAGCCGACAGTGTTGCACCCATTAGTTTGATTTGTTGATCACCATCTCCCGGTCGGGGGATTGAAACGCCATACTGCAACTCCGCATGGCATCAGCAACCAGACATCTTTCCACTGGACCACCGCACCAAGACTAAAAGTCAAGGATTGGCCGACCAGTTTTCACATGTCTGATATACTGACACACTGACGATTCATATGGGACTATCTGTGGATGCACCCGCCACAATTCAATCCTAGGCTTTTACGCCTATTGTACTCTGACTCCAGCACGGCTCTGGCAGTATATGTATTTTTTTATTTTATTGACGCACTGGTAACGTGCGGCTTCAATTTCCATGTGCTAACTTAGCCGACAGTCATGCACCCATTAGTTTAATTTTTTGATCACCATCTCCCGGTCGGCGGATCGAACCGCCATACTGCAACTCCGCATAGCATCAGGACATCCTTCCACTGGACCACCGCACCAAGACTAAAAGTCAAGGATTGGCCGACCAGTTTTCACATGTCTGATATACTGACACATTGACGATTCAAATGGGACTATCTGTGGATGCACCCGCCACAATTCAATCCTAGGCTTTCATGCCTATTGTACTCTGTCTCCAGCACGGCTCTGGCAGTATATGTATATTATTTTATTTTATTGACGCACTGGAAACGTGCGGCTTCAATTTCCATGTGCTAACTTAGCCGACAGTGATGCACCCATTAGTTTAATTTGTTGATCACCATCTCCCGGTCCGGGATCGAACTGCCATACTGCAACTCCGCATAGCATCAGCAACCAGACATCTTTCCACTGGACCACCGCACCAAGACTAAAAGTCAAGGATTGGCCGACCAGTTTTCACATGTCTGATATACTGACACACTGACGATTCATATGGGACTATCTGTGGATGCACCCACCACAATTCAATCCTAGGCTTTTACGCCTATTGTACTCTGACTCCAGCACGGCTCTGGCAGTATATGTATTTTTTTAATTTTATTGACGCACTGGCAACGTGCGGCTTCAATTTCCATGTGCTAACTTAGCCGACAGTGATGCACCCATTAGTTTAATTTGTTGATCACCATCTCCCGGTCGGGGATCGAACCGCCATACTGCAACTCCGCATAGCATCAGCAACCAGACATCTTTCCACTGGACCACCGCACCAAGACTAAAAGTCAAGGATTGGCCGACCAGTTTTCACATGTCTGATATACTGACACACTGACGATTCATATGGGACTATCTGTGGATGCACCCGCCACAATTCAATCCTAGGATTTCATGCCTATTGTACTCTGACTCCAGCACGGCTCTGGCAGTATATGTATTTTTTTAATTTTATTGACGCACTGGCAACGTGCGGCTTCAATTTCCATGTGCTAACTTAGCCGACAGTGATGCACCCATTAGTTTGATTCGTTGATCACCATCTCCCGGTCGGGGGATTGAAACGCCATACTGCAACTCCGCATGGCATCAGCAACCAGACATCTTTCCACTGGACCACCGCACCAAGACTAAAAGTCAAGGATTGGCCGACCAGTTTTCACATGTCTGATATACTGACACACTGACGATTCATATGGGACTATCTGTGGATGCACCCGCCACAATTCAATCCTAGGCTTTTACGCCTATTGTACTCTGACTCCAGCACGGCCCTGGCAGTATATGTATTTTTTTTATTTTATTGACGCACTGGCAACGTGCGGCTTCAATTTCCATGTGCTAACTTAGCCGACAGTGATGCACCCATTAGTTTAATTTGTTGATCACCATCTCCCGGTCGGGGATCGAACTGCCATACTGCAACTCCGCATAGCATCAGCAACCAGACATCTTTCCACTGGACCACCGCACCAAGACTAAAAGTCAAGGATTGGCCGACCAGTTTTCACATGTCTGATATACTGATACACTGACGATTCATATGGGACTATCTGTGGATGCACCCGCCACAATTCAATCCTAGGCTTTTACGCCTATTGTACTCTGACTCCAGCACGGCTCTGGCAGTATATGTATTTTTTTAATTTTATTGACGCACTGGCAACGTGCGGCTTCAATTTCCATGTGCTAACTTAGCCGACAGTGATGCACCCATTAGTTTGATTTGTTGATCACCATCTCCCGGTCGGGGGATTGAAACGCCATACTGCAACTCCGCATGGCATCAGCAACCAGACATCTTTCCACTGGACCACCGCACCAAGACTAAAAGTCAAGGATTGGCCGACCAGTTTTCACATGTCTGATATACTGACACACTGACGATTCATATGGGACTATCTGTGGATGCACCCGCCACAATTCAATCCTAGGCTTTTACGCCTATTGTACTCTGACTCCAGCACGGCTCTGGCAGTATATGTATTTTTTTAATTTTATTGACGCACTGGCAACATGCGGCTTCAATTTCCATGTGCTAACTTAGCCGGCAGTGATGCACCCATTTGTTTAATTTGTTGATCCCCATCTCCCGGTCGGGGGATCGAACCGCCATACTGCAACTCCGCATAGCATCAGCAACCAGACATCTTTCCACTGGACCATCGCACCAAGACTAAAATTCAAGGATTGGCCGACCAGTTTTCACATGTCTGATATATTGACACACTGACGATTCATATGGGACTATCTGTGGATGCACCCGCCACAATTCAATCCTAGGCTTTTACGCCTATTGTACTCTGACTCCAGCACGGCTCTGGCAGTATATGTATTTTTTTAATTTTATTGACGCACTGGCAACGTGCGGCTTCAATTTCCATGTGCTAACTTAGCCGACAGTGATGCACCCATTAGTTTAATTTGTTGATCACCATCTCCCGGTCGGGGGATCGAACCGCCATCCTGCAACTCCGCATAGCATCAGCAACCAGACATCTTTCCACTGGACCACCGCACCAAGACTAAAAGTTAAGGATTGGCCGACCAGTTTTCACATGTCTGATATATTGACACACTGACGATTCATATGGGACTATCTGTGGATGCACCCGCCACAATTCAATCCTAGGCTTTTACGCCGATTGTACTCTGACTCCAGCGCGGCTCTGGCAGTATATGTATTTTTTTAATTTTATTGACGCACTGGCAACGTGCGGCTTCAATTTCCATGTGCTAACTTAGCCGACAGTCATGCACCCATTAGTTTAATTTTTTGATCACCATCTCCCGGTCGGCGGATCGAACCGCCATACTGCAACTCCGCATAGCATCAGGACATCCTTCCACTGGACCACCGCACCAAGACTAAAAGTCAAGGATTGGCCGACCAGTTTTCACATGTCTGATATACTGACACATTGACGATTCAAATGGGACTATCTGTGGATGCACCCGCCACAATTCAATCCTAGGCTTTCATGCCTATTGTACTCTGTCTCCAGCACGGCTCTGGCAGTATATGTATATTATTTTATTTTATTGACGCACTGGAAACGTGCGGCTTCAATTTCCATGTGCTAACTTAGCCGACAGTGATGCACCCATTAGTTTAATTTGTTGATCACCATCTCCCGGTCCGGGATCGAACTGCCATACTGCAACTCCGCATAGCATCAGCAACCAGACATCTTTCCACTGGACCACCGCACCAAGACTAAAAGTCAAGGATTGGCCGACCAGTTTTCACATGTCTGATATACTGACACACTGACGATTCATATGGGACTATCTGTGGATGCACCCACCACAATTCAATCCTAGGCTTTTACGCCTATTGTACCCTGACTCCAGCACGGCTCTGGCAGTATATGTATTTTTTTAATTTTATTGACGCACTGGCAACGTGCGGCTTCAATTTCCATGTGCTAACTTAGCCGACAGTGATGCACCCATTAGTTTAATTTGTTGATCCCCATCTCCCGGTCGGGGATCGAACCGCCATACTGCAACTCCGCATAGCATCAGCAACCAGACATCTTTCCACTGGACCACCGCATCAAGACTAAAAGTCAAGGATTGGCCGACCAGTTTTCACATGTCTGATATACTGACACACTGACGATTCATATGGGAGTATCTGTGGATGCACCCGCCACAATTCAATCCTAGGATTTCATGCCTATTGTACTCTGACTCCAGCACGGCTCTGGCAGTATATGTATTTTTTTAATTTTATTGACGCACTGGCAACGTGCGGCTTCAATTTCCATGTGCTAACTTAGCCGACAGTGATGCACCCATTAGTTTGATTCGTTGATCACCATCTCCCGGTCGGGGGATTGAAACGCCATACTGCAACTCCGCATGGCATCAGCAACCAGACATCTTTCCACTGGACCACCGCACCAAGACTAAAAGTCAAGGATTGGCCGACCAGTTTTCACATGTCTGATATACTGACACACTGACGATTCATATGGGACTATCTGTGGATGCACCCGCCACAATTCAATCCTAGGCTTTTACGCCTATTGTACTCTGACTCCAGCACGGCCCTGGCAGTATATGTATTTTTTTTATTTTATTGACGCACTGGCAACGTGCGGCTTCAATTTCCATGTGCTAACTTAGCCGACAGTGATGCACCCATTAGTTTAATTTGTTGATCACCATCTCCCGGTCGGGGATCGAACTGCCATACTGCAACTCCGCATAGCATCAGCAACCAGACATCTTTCCACTGGACCACCGCACCAAGACTAAAAGTCAAGGATTGGCCGACCAGTTTTCACATGTCTGATATACTGATACACTGACGATTCATATGGGACTATCTGTGGATGCACCCGCCACAATTCAATCCTAGGCTTTTACGCCTATTGTACTCTGACTCCAGCACGGCTCTGGCAGTATATGTATTTTTTTAATTTTATTGACGCACTGGCAACGTGCGGCTTCAATTTCCATGTGCTAACTTAGCCGACAGTGATGCACCCATTAGTTTGATTTGTTGATCACCATCTCCCGGTCGGGGGATTGAAACGCCATACTGCAACTCCGCATGGCATCAGCAACCAGACATCTTTCCACTGGACCACCGCACCAAGACTAAAAGTCAAGGATTGGCCGACCAGTTTTCACATGTCTGATATACTGACACACTGACGATTCATATGGGACTATCTGTGGATGCACCCGCCACAATTCAATCCTAGGCTTTTACGCCTATTGTACTCTGACTCCAGCACGGCTCTGGCAGTATATGTATTTTTTTTATTTTATTGACGCACTGGCAACATGCGGCTTCAATTTCCATGTGCTAACTTAGCCGGCAGTGATGCACCCATTTGTTTAATTTGTTGATCCCCATCTCCCGGTCGGGGGATCGAACCGCCATACTGCAACTCCGCATAGCATCAGCAACCAGACATCTTTCCACTGGACCATCGCACCAAGACTAAAATTCAAGGATTGGCCGACCAGTTTTCACATGTCTGATATATTGACACACTGACGATTCATATGGGACTATCTGTGGATGCACCCGCCACAATTCAATCCTAGGCTTTTACGCCTATTGTACTCTGACTCCAGCACGGCTCTGGCAGTATATGTATTTTTTTAATTTTATTGACGCACTGGCAACGTGCGGCTTCAATTTCCATGTGCTAACTTAGCCGACAGTGATGCACCCATTAGTTTAATTTGTTGATCACCATCTCCCGGTCGGGGGATCGAACCGCCATCCTGCAACTCCGCATAGCATCAGCAACCAGACATCTTTCCACTGGACCACCGCACCAAGACTAAAAGTTAAGGATTGGCCGACCAGTTTTCACATGTCTGATATATTGACACACTGACGATTCATATGGGACTATCTGTGGATGCACCCGCCACAATTCAATCCTAGGCTTTTACGCCGATTGTACTCTGACTCCAGCGCGGCTCTGGCAGTATATGTATTTTTTTAATTTTATTGACGCACTGGCAACGTGCGGCTTCAATTTCCATGTGCTAACTTAGCCGACAGTGATGCACCCATTAGTTTAATTTGTTGATCACCATCTCCCGGCCGGGGGATCGAACCGCCATACTGCAACTCTGCATAGCATCAGCAACCAGACATCTTTCCACTGGACCACCGCACCAAGACTAAAAGTCAAGGATTGGCCGACCAGTTTTCACATGTCTGATATACTGACACACTGACGATTCATATGGGACTATCTGTGGATGCACCCGCCACAATTCAATCCTAGGCTTCTACGCCTATTGTACTCTGACTCCAGCACGGCTCTGGCAGTAGATGTATTTTTTTAATTTTATTGACGCACTGGCAACGTGCGGCTTCAATTTCCATGTGCTAACTTAGCCGTCAGTGATGCACCCATTAGATTAATTTGTTGATCACCATCTCCCGGTCAGGGGATTGAACCGCCATACTGCAACTCTGCATAGCATCAGCAACCAGACATCTTTCCACTGGACCACCGCACCAAGACTAAAAGTCAAGGATTGGCCGACCAGTTTTCACATGTCTGATATACTGACACACTGACGATTCATATGGGACTATCTGTGGATGCACCCGCCACAATTCAATCCTAGGCTTTTACGCCTATTGTACTCTGACTCCAGCACGGCTCTGGCAGTATATGTATTATTTAAATTTTATTGACGCACTGGCAACGTGCGGCTTCAATTTCCATGTGCTAACTTAGCCGACAGTCATGCACCCATTAGTTTAATTTGTTGATCACCATCTCCCGGTCGGGGGATCGAACAGCCATACTGCAACTCCGCATAGCATCAGCAACCAGACATCTTTCCACTGGACCACCGCACCAAGACTAAAAGTCAAGGATTGGCCGACCAGTTTTCACATGTCTGATATACTGACACACTGACGATTCATATGGGACTACCTGTGGATGCACCCGCCACAATTCAATCCTAGGCTTTTACGCCTATTGTACTCTGACTCCAGCACGGCTCTGGCAGTATATGTATTTTTTTAATTTTATTGACGCACTGGCAATGTGCGGCTTCAATTTCCATGTGCTAACTTAGCCGACAGTGATGCACCCATTAGTTTAATTTGTTGATCACCATCTCCCGGCCGGGGGATCGAACCGCCATCCTGCAACTCCGCATAGCATCAGCAACCAGACATCTTTCCACTGGACCACCGCACCAAGACTAAAAGTCAAGGATTGGCCGACCAGTTTTCACATGTCTGATATACTGACACACTGACGATTCATATGGGACTATCTGTGGATGCACCCGCCACAATTCAATCCTAGGCTTTTACGCCTATTGTACTCTGACTCCAGCACGGCTCTGGCAGTATATGTATTTTTTATTTTTTATTGACGCACTGGCAACGTGCGGCTTCAATTTCCATGTGCTAACTTAGCCGACAGTGATGCACCCATTAGTTTAATTTGTTGATCACCATCTCCCGGTCGGGGATCGAACTGCCATACTGCAACTCCGCATAGCATCAGCAACCAGACATCTTTCCACTGGACCACCGCACCAAGACTAAAAGTCAAGGATTGGCCAACCAGTTTTCACATGTCTGATATACTGATACACTGACGATTCATATGGGACTATCTGTGGATGCACCCGCCACAATTCAATCCTAGGCTTTTATGCCTATTGTACTCTGACTCCAGCACGGCTCTGGCAGTATATGTATTTTTTTAATTTTATTGACGCACTGGCAACGTGCGGCTTCAATTTCCATGTGCTAACTTAGCCGACAGTGATGCACCCATTAGTTTAATTTGTTGATCACCATCTCCCGGTCGGGGATCGAACTGCCATACTGCAACTCCGCATAGCATCAGCAACCAGACATCTTTCCACTGGACCACCGCACCAAGACTAAAAGTCAAGGATTGGCCGACCAGTTTTCACATGTCTGATATACTGATACACTGACGATTCATATGGGACTATCTGTGGATGCACCCGCCACAATTCAATCCTAGGCTTTTACGCCTATTGTACTCTGACTCCAGCACGGCTCTGGCAGTATATGTATTTTTTTAATTTTATTGACGCACTGGCAACGTGCGGCTTCAATTTCCATGTGCTAACTTAGCCGACAGTGATGCACCCATTAGTTTGATTTGTTGATCACCATCTCCCGGTCGGGGGATTGAAACGCCATACTGCAACTCCGCATGGCATCAGCAACCAGACATCTTTCCACTGGACCACCGCACCAAGACTAAAAGTCAAGGATTGGCCGACCAGTTTTCACATGTCTGATATACTGACACACTGACGATTCATATGGGACTATCTGTGGATGCACCCGCCACAATTCAATCCTAGGCTTTTACGCCTATTGTACTCTGACTCCAGCACGGCTCTGGCAGTATATGTATTTTTTTTATTTTATTGACGCACTGGCAACATGCGGCTTCAATTTCCATGTGCTAACTTAGCCGGCAGTGATGCACCCATTTGTTTAATTTGTTGATCCCCATCTCCCGGTCGGGGGATCGAACCGCCATACTGCAACTCCGCATAGCATCAGCAACCAGACATCTTTCCACTGGACCATCGCACCAAGACTAAAATTCAAGGATTGGCCGACCAGTTTTCACATGTCTGATATATTGACACACTGACGATTCATATGGGACTATCTGTGGATGCACCCGCCACAATTCAATCCTAGGCTTTTACGCCTATTGTACTCTGACTCCAGCACGGCTCTGGCAGTATATGTATTTTTTTAATTTTATTGACGCACTGGCAACGTGCGGCTTCAATTTCCATGTGCTAACTTAGCCGACAGTGATGCACCCATTAGTTTAATTTGTTGATCACCATCTCCCGGTCGGGGGATCGAACCGCCATCCTGCAACTCCGCATAGCATCAGCAACCAGACATCTTTCCACTGGACCACCGCACCAAGACTAAAAGTTAAGGATTGGCCGACCAGTTTTCACATGTCTGATATATTGACACACTGACGATTCATATGGGACTATCTGTGGATGCACCCGCCACAATTCAATCCTAGGCTTTTACGCCGATTGTACTCTGACTCCAGCGCGGCTCTGGCAGTATATGTATTTTTTTAATTTTATTGACGCACTGGCAACGTGCGGCTTCAATTTCCATGTGCTAACTTAGCCGACAGTGATGCACCCATTAGTTTAATTTGTTGATCACCATCTCCCGGCCGGGGGATCGAACCGCCATACTGCAACTCTGCATAGCATCAGCAACCAGACATCTTTCCACTGGACCACCGCACCAAGACTAAAAGTCAAGGATTGGCCGACCAGTTTTCACATGTCTGATATACTGACACACTGACGATTCATATGGGACTATCTGTGGATGCACCCGCCACAATTCAATCCTAGGCTTTTACGCCTATTGTACTCTGACTCCAGCACGGCTCTGGCAGTATATGTATTTTTTTAATTTTATTGACGCACTGGCAACGTGCGGCTTCAATTTCCATGTGCTAACTTAGCCGTCAGTGATGCACCCATTAGATTAATTTGTTGATCACCATCTCCCGGTCAGGGGATTGAACCGCCATACTGCAACTCTGCATAGCATCAGCAACCAGACATCTTTCCACTGGACCACCGCACCAAGACTAAAAGTCAAGGATTGGCCGACCAGTTTTCACATGTCTGATATACTGACACACTGACGATTCATATGGGACTATCTGTGGATGCACCCGCCACAATTCAATCCTAGGCTTTTACGCCTATTGTACTCTGACTCCAGCACGGCTCTGGCAGTATATGTATTATTTAAATTTTATTGACGCACTGGCAACGTGCGGCTTCAATTTCCATGTGCTAACTTAGCCGACAGTCATGCACCCATTAGTTTAATTTGTTGATCACCATCTCCCGGTCGGGGGATCGAACAGCCATACTGCAACTCCGCATAGCATCAGCAACCAGACATCTTTCCACTGGACCACCGCACCAAGACTAAAAGTCAAGGATTGGCCGACCAGTTTTCACATGTCTGATATACTGACACACTGACGATTCATATGGGACTATCTGTGGATGCACCCGCCACAATTCAATCCTAGGCTTTTACGCCTATTGTACTCTGACTCCAGCACGGCTCTGGCAGTATATGTATTTTTTTAATTTTATTGACGCACTGGCAATGTGCGGCTTCAATTTCCATGTGCTAACTTAGCCGACAGTGATGCACCCATTAGTTTAATTTGTTGATCACCATCTCCCGGTCGGGGGATCGAACCGCCATCCTGCAACTCCGCATAGCATCAGCAACCAGACATCTTTCCACTGGACCACCGCACCAAGACTAAAAGTCAAGGATTGGCCGACCAGTTTTCACATGTCTGATATACTGACACACTGACGATTCATATGGGACTATCTGTGGATGCACCCGCCACAATTCAATCCTAGGCTTTTACGCCTATTGTACTCTGACTCCAGCACGGCTCTGGCAGTATATGTATTTTTTATTTTTTATTGACGCACTGGCAACGTGCGGCTTCAATTTCCATGTGCTAACTTAGCCGACAGTGATGCACCCATTAGTTTAATTTGTTGATCACCATCTCCCGGTCGGGGATCGAACTGCCATACTGCAACTCCGCATAGCATCAGCAACCAGACATCTTTCCACTGGACCACCGCACCAAGACTAAAAGTCAAGGATTGGCCAACCAGTTTTCACATGTCTGATATACTGACACACTGACGATTCATATGGGACTATCTGTGGATGCACCCGCCACAATTCAATCCTAGGCTTTTACGCCTATTGTACTCTGACTCCAGCACGGCTCTGGCAGTATATGTATTTTTTTAATTTTATTGACGCACTGGCAACGTGCGGCTTCAATTTCCATGTGCTAACTTAGCCGACAGTGATGCACCCATTAGTTTAATTTGTTGATCACCATCTCCCGGTCGGGGGATCGAACCGCCATACTGCAACTCCGCATAGCATCAGCAACCAGACATCTTTCCACTAGACCACCGCACCAAGACTAAAAGTCAAGGATTGGCCGACCAGTTTTCACATGTCTGATATACTGACACACTGACGATTCATATGGGACTATCTGTGGATGCACCTGCCACAATTCAATCCTAGGCTTTTACGCCTATTGTACTCTGACTCCAGCACGGCTCTGGCAGTATATGTATTTTTTTTATTTTATTGACGCACTGGCAACGTGCGGCTTCAATTTCCATGTGCTAACTTAGCTGGCAGTGATGCACCCATTAGTTTAATTTGTTGATCACCATCTCCCGGTCGGGGGATCGAACCGCCATACTGCAACTCCGCATAGCATCAGCAACCAGACATCTTTCCACTGGACCACCGCACCAAGACTAAAATTCAAGGATTGGCCGACCAGTTTTCACATGTATGATATATTGACACACTGACGATTCATATGGGACTATCTGTGGATGCACCCGCCACAATTCAATCCTAGGCTTTTACGCCTATTGTACTCTGACTCCAGCACGGCTCTGGCAGTATATGTATTTTCTTAATTTTATTGACGCACTGGCAACGTGCGGCTTCAATTTCCATGTGCTAACTTAGCCGACAGTGATGCACCCATTAGTTTAATTTGTTGATCACCATCTCCCGGCCGGGGGATCGAACCGCCATCCTGCAACTCCGCATAGCATCAGCAACCAGACATCTTTCCACTGGACCACCGCACCAAGACTAAAAGTTAAGGATTGGCCGACCAGTTTTCACATGTCTGATATATTGACACACTGACGATTCATATGGGACTATCTGTGGATGCACCCGCCACAATTCAATCCTAGGCTTTTACGCCTATTGTACTCTGACTCCAGCACGGCTCTGGCAGTATATGTATTTTTTTAATTTTATTGACGCACTGGCAACGTGCGGCTTCAATTTCCATGTGCTAACTTAGCCGACAGTGATGCACCCATTAGTTTAATTTGTTGATCACCATCTCCCGGTCGGGGATCGAACTGCCATACTGCAACTCCGCATAGCATCAGCAACCAGACATCTTTCCACTGGACCACCGCACCAAGACTAAAAGTCAAGGATTGGCCGACCAGTTTTCACATGTCTGATATACTGACACACTGACGATTCATATGGGACTATCTGTGGATGCACCCGCCACAATTCAATCCTAGGCTTTTACGCCTATTGTACTCTGACTCCAGCACGGCTCTGGCAGTATATGTATTTTTTTAATTTTATTGACGCACTGGCAACGTGCGGCTTCAATTTCCATGTGCTAACTTAGCCGACAGTGATGCACCCATTAGTTTAATTTGTTGATCACCATCTCCCGGTCGGGGGATCGAACCGCCATACTGCAACTCCGCATAGCATCAGGACATCCTTGCACTGGACCACCGCACCAAGACTAAAAGTCAAGGATTGGCCGACCAGTTTTCACATGTCTGATATACTGACACATTGACGATTCAAATGGGACTATCTGTGGATGCACCCGCCACAATTCAATCCTAGGCTTTTACGCCTATTGTACTCTGACTCCAGCACGGCTCTGGCAGTATATGTATTTTATTTTATTTTATTGACGCACTGGCAACGTGCGGCTTCAATTTCCATGTGCTAACTTAGCCGACAGTGATGCACCCATTAGTTTAATTTGTTGATCACCATCTCCCGGTCGGGGGATCGAACCGCCATACTGCAACTCCGCATAGCATCAGCAAACAGACATCTTTCCACTGGACCACCGCACCAAGACTAAAAGTCAAGGATTGGCCGACCAGTTTTCACATGTCTGATATACTGACACACTGACGATTCATATGGGACTATCTGTGGATGCACCCGCCACAATTCAATCCTAGGCTTTTACGCCTATTGTACTCTGACTCCAGCACGGCTCTGGCAGTATATGTATTTTTTTAATTTTATTGACGCACTGGCAACGTGCGGCTTCAATTTCCATGTGCTAACTTAGCCGACAGTGATGCACCCATTAGTTTAATTTGTTGATCACCATCTCCCGGTCGGGGGATTGAAACGCCATACTGCAACTCCGCATAGCATCAGCAACCAGACATCTTTCCACTGGACCACCGCACCAAGACTAAAAGTCACGGATTGGCCGACCAGTTTTCACATGTCTGATATACTGACACACTGACGATTCATATGGGACTATCTGTGGATGCACCCGCCACAATTCAATCCTAGGCTTTTACGCCTATTGTACTCTGACTCCAGCACGGCTCTGGCAGTATATGTATTTTATTTTATTTTATTGACGCACTGGCAACGTGCGGCTTCAATTTCCATGTGCTAACTTAGCCGACAGTGATGCACCCATTAGTTTAATTTGTTGATCACCATCTCCCGGTCGGGGGATCGAACCACCATACTGCAACTCCGCATAGCATCAGCAACCAGACATCTTTCCACTGGACCACCGCACCAAGACTAAAAGTCAAGGATTGGCCGACCAGTTTTCACATGTCTGATATATTGACACACTGACGATTCATATGGGACTATCTGTGGATGCACCCGCCACAATTCAATCCTAGGCTTTTACGCCTATTGTACTCTGACTCCAGCACGGCTCTGGCAGTATATGTATTTTTTTAATTTTATTGACGCACTGGCAACGTGCGGCTTCAATTTCCATGTGCTAACTTAGCCGACAGTGATGCACCCATTAGTTTAATTTGTTGATCACCATCTCCCGGTCGGGGGATCGAACCGCCATCCTGCAACTCCGCATAGCATCAGCAACCAGACATCTTTCCACTGGACCACCGCACCAAGACTAAAAGTCAAGGATTGGCCGACCAGTTTTCACATGTCTGATATATTGACACACTGACGATTCATATGGGACTATCTGTGGATGCACCCGCCACAATTCAATCCTAGGCTTTTACGCCGATTGTACTCTGACTCCAGCACGGCTCTGGCAGTATATGTATTTTTTAAATTTTATTGATGCACTGGCAACGTGCGGCTTCAATTTCCATGTGCTAACTTAGCCGACAGTGATGCACCCATTAGTTTAATTTGTTGATCACCATCTCCCAGTCAGGGGATCGAACCGCCATGCTGCAACTCTGCATAGCATCAGCAACCAGACATCTTTCCACTGGACCACCGCACCAAGACTTAAAGTCAAGGATTGGCCGACCAGTTTTCACATGTCTGATATACTGACACACTGACGATTCATATGGGACTATCTGTGGATGCACCCGCCACAATTCAATCCTAGGCTTTTACGCCTATTGTACTCTGACTCCAGCACGGCTCTGGCAGTATATGTATTTTTTTAATTTTATTGACGCACTGGCAACGTGCGGCTTCAATTTCCATGTGCTAACTTAGCCGACAGTGATGCACCCATTAGTTTAATTTGTTGATCACCATCTCCCGGTCGGGGGATCGAACCGCCATACTGCAACTCCGCATAGCATCAGCAACCAGACATCTTTCCACTGGACCACCGCACCAAGACTAAAAGTCAAGGATTGGCCGACCAGTTTTCACATGTCTGATATACTGACACATTGACGATTCATATGGGACTATCTGTGGATGCACCCGCCACAATTCAATCCTAGGCTTTTACGCCTATTGTACTCTGACTCCAGCACGGCTCTGGCAGTATATGTATTTTATTTTATTTTATTGACGCACTGGCAACGTGCGGCTTCAATTTCCATGTGCTAACTTAGCCGACAGTGATGCACCCATTAGTTTAATTTGTTGATCACCATCTCCCGGTCGGGGGATCGAACCACCATACTGCTACTCCGCATAGCATCAGCAACCAGACATCTTTCCACTGGACCACCGCACCAAGACTAAAAGTCAAGGATTGGCCGACCAGTTTTCACATGTCTGATATATTGACACACTGACGATTCATATGGGACTATCTGTGGATGCACCCGCCACAATTCAATCCTAGGCTTTTACGCCTATTGTACTCTGACTCCAGCACGGCTCTGGCAGTATATGTATTTTTTTAATTTTATTGACGCACTGGCAACGTGCGGCTTCAATTTCCATGTGCTAACTTAGCCGACAGTGATGCACCCATTAGTTTAATTTGTTGATCACCATCTCCCGGTCGGGGGATCGAACCGCCATCCTGCAACTCCGCATAGCATCAGCAACCAGACATCTTTCCACTGGACCACCGCACCAAGACTAAAAGTTAAGGATTGGCCGACCAGTTTTCACATGTCTGATATATTGACACACTGACGATTCATATGGGACTATCTGTGGATGCACCCGCCACAATTCAATCCTAGGCTTTTACGCCGATTGTACTCTGACTCCAGCACGGCTCTGGCAGTATATGTATTTTTTAAATTTTATTGATGCACTGGCAACGTGCGGCTTCAATTTCCATGTGCTAACTTAGCCGACAGTGATGCACCCATTAGTTTAATTTGTTGATCACCATCTCCCAGTCAGGGGATCGAACCGCCATGCTGCAACTCTGCATAGCATCAGCAACCAGACATCTTTCCACTGGACCACCGCACCAAGACTTAAAGTCAAGGATTGGCCGACCAGTTTTCACATGTCTGATATACTGACACACTGACGATTCATATGGGACTATCTGTGGATGCACCCGCCACAATTCAATCCTAGGCTTTTACGCCTATTGTACTCTGACTCCAGCACGGCTCTGGCAGTATATGTATTTTTTTAATTTTATTGACGCACTGGCAACGTGCGGCTTCAATTTCCATGTGCTAACTTAGCCGACAGTGATGCACCCATTAGTTTAATTTGTTGATCACCATCTCCCGGTCGGGGGATCGAACTGCCATACTGCAACTCCGCATAGCATCAGCAACCAGACATCTTTCCACTGGACCACCGCACCAAGACTAAAAGTCAAGGATTGGCCGACCAGTTTTCACATGTCTGATATACTGACACATTGACGATTCAAATGGGACTATCTGTGGATGCACCCGCCACAATTCAATCCTAGGCTTTTACGCCTATTGTACTCTGACTCCAGCACGGCTCTGGCAGTATATGTATTTTTTTAATTTTATTGACGCACTGGCAACGTGCGGCTTCAATTTCCATGTGCTAACTTAGCCGACAGTGATGCACCCATTAGTTTAATTTGTTGATCACCATCTCCCGGTCGGGGGATTGAAACGCCATACTGCAACTCCGCATAGCATCAGCAACCAGACATCTTTCCACTGGACCACCGCACCAAGACTAAAAGTCAAGGATTGGCCGACCAGTTTTCACATGTCTGATATACTGACACACTGACGATTCATATGGGACTATCTGTGGATGCACCCGCCACAATTCAATCCTAGGCTTTTACGCCTATTGTACTCTGACTCCAGCACGGCTCTGGCAGTATATGTATTTTTTTAATTTTATTGACGCACTGGCAACGTGCGGCTTCAATTTCCATGTGCTAACTTAGCCGACAGTGCTGCACCCATTTGTTTAATTTGTTGATCACCATCTCCCGGTCGGGGGATCGAACCGCCATACTGCAACTCCGCATAGCATCAGCAACCAGACATCTTTCCACTGGACCACCGCACCAAGACTAAAAGTCAAGGATTGGCCGACCAGTTTTCACATGTCTGATATATTGACACACTGACGATTCATATGGGACTATCTGTGGATGCACCCACCACAATTCAATCCTAGGCTTTTACGCCTATTGTACTCTGACTCCAGCACGGCTCTGGCAGTATATGTATTTTTTTAATTTTATTGACGCACTGGCAACGTGCGGCTTCAATTTCCATGTGCTAACTTAGCCGACAGTGATGCACCCATTAGTTTAATTTGTTGATCACCATCTCCCGGTCGGGGGATCGAACCGCCATCCTGCAACTCCGCATAGCATCAGCAACCAGACATCTTTCCACTGGACCACCGCACCAAGACTAAAAGTCAAGGATTGGCCGACCAGTTTTCACATGTCTGATATATTGACACACTGACGATTCATATGGGACTATCTGTGGATGCACCCGCCACAATTCAATCCTAGGCTTTTACGCCTATTGTACTCTGACTCCAGCACGGCTCTGGCAGTATATGTATATTTTTAATTTTATTGACGCACTGGCAACGTGCGGCTTCAATTTCCATGTGCTAACTTAGCCGACAGTGATGCACCCATTAGTTTAATTTGTTGATCACCATCTCCCGGTCGGGGGATCGAACCGCCATGCTGCAACTCCGCATAGCATCAGCAACCAGACATCTTTCCACTGGACCACCGCACCAAGACTAAAAGTCAAGGATTGGCGACCAGTTTTCACATGTCTGATATACTGACACACTGACGATTCATATGGGACTATCTGTGGATGCACCCGCCACAATTCAATCCTAGGCTTTTACGCCTATTGTACTCTGACTCCAGCACGGCTCTGGCAGTATATGTATTTTTTTAATTTTATTGACGCACTGGCAACGTGCGGCTTCAATTTCCATGTGCTAACTTAGCCGACAGTGATGCACCCATTAGTTTAATTTGTTGATCACCATCTCCCGGTCGGGGATCGAACTGCCATACTGCAACTCCGCATAGCATCAGCAACCAGACATCTTTCCACTGGACCACCGCACCAAGACTAAAAGTCAAGGATTGGCCGACCAGTTTTCACATGTCTGATATACTGACACACTGACGATTCATATGGGACTATCTGTGGATGCACCCGCCACAATTCAATCCTAGGCTTTTACGCCTATTGTACTCTGACTCCAGCACGGCTCTGGCAGTATATGTATTATTTAAATTTTATTGACGCACTGGCAACGTGCGGCTTCAATTTCCATGTGCTAACTTAGCCGACAGTGCTGCACCCATTAGTTTAATTTGTTGATCACCATCTCCCGGTCGGGGGATCGAACCGTCATCCTGCAACTCCGCATAGCATCAGCAACCAGACATCTTTCCACTGGACCACCGCACCAAGACTAAAAGTCAAGGATTGGCCGACCAGTTTTCACATGTCTGATATACTGACACACTGACGATTCATATGGGACTATCTGTGGATGCACCCGCCACAATTCAATCCTAGGCTTTTACGCCTATTGTACTCTGACTCCAGCACGGCTCTGGCAGTATATGTATTTTTTTTTTTTTATTGACGCACTGGCAACGTGCGGCTTCAATTTCCATGTGCTAACTTAGCCGACAGTGATGCACCCATTAGTTTAATTTGTTGATCACCATCTCCCGGTCGGGGATCGAACTGCCATACTGCAACTCCGCATAGCATCAGCAACCAGACATCTTTCCACTGGACCACCGCACCAAGACTAAAAGTCAAGGATTGGCCGACCAGTTTTCACATGTCTGATATACTGACACACTGACGATTCATATGGGACTATCTGTGGATGCACCCGCCACAATTCAATCCTAGGCTTTTACGCCTATTGTACTCTGACTCCAGCACGGCTCTGGCAGTATATGTATTTTTTTAATTTTATTGACGCACTGGCAACGTGCGGCTTCAATTTCCATGTGCTAACTTAGCCGACAGTGATGCACCCATTAGTTTAATTTGTTGATCCCCATCTCCCGGTCGGGGATCGAACCGCCATACTGCAACTCCGCATAGCATCAGCAACCAGACATCTTTCCACTGGACCACCGCACCAAGACTAAAAGTCAAGGATTGGCCGACCAGTTTTCACATGTCTGATATACTGACACACTGACGATTCATATGGGACTATCTGTGGATGCATCTGTCACAATCAATCCTAGGCTTTTACGCCTATTGTACTCTGACTCCAGCACGGCTCTGGCAGTATATGTATTTTTTTAATTTTATTGACGCACTGGCAACGTGCGGCTTCAATTTCCATGTGCTAACTTAGCCGACAGTGCTGCACCCGTTAGTTTAATTTGTTGATCACCATCTCCCGGTCGGGGGATCGAACCGCCATCCTGCAACTCCGCATAGCATCAGCAACCAGACATCTTTCCACTGGACCACCGCACCAAGACTAAAAGTCAAGGATTGGCCGACCAGTTTTCACATGTCTGATATACTGACACACTGACGATTCATATGGGACTATCTGTGGATGCACCCGCCACAATTCAATCCTAGGCTTTTACGCCTATTGTACTCTGACTCCAGCACGGCTCTGGCAGTATATGTATTTTTTTAATTTTATTGACGCACTGGCAACGTGCGGCTTCAATTTCCATGTGCTAACTTAGCCGACAGTGATGCACCCATTAGTTTAATTTGTTGATCACCATCTCCCGGTCGGGGGATCGAACCGTCATCCTGCAACTCCGCATAGCATCAGCAACCAGACATCTTTCCACTGGACCACCGCACCAAGACTAAAAGTCAAGGATTGGCCGACCAGTTTTCACATGTCTGATATACTGACACACTGACGATTCATATGGGACTATCTGTGGATGCACCCGCCACAATTCAATCCTAGGCTTTTACGCCTATTGTACTCTGACTCCAGCACGGCTCTGGCAGTATATGTATTTTTTTAATTTTATTGACGCACTGGCAACGTGCGGCTTCAATTTCCATGTGCTAACTTAGCCGACAGTGATGCACCCATTAGTTTGATTTGTTGATCACCATCTCCCGGTCGGGGGATTGAAACGCCATACTGCAACTCCGCATGGCATCAGCAACCAGACATCTTTCCACTGGACCACCGCACCAAGACTAAAAGTCAAGGATTGGCCGACCAGTTTTCACATGTCTGATATACTGACACACTGACGATTCATATGGGACTATCTGTGGATGCACCCGCCACAATTCAATCCTAGGCTTTTACGCCTATTGTACTCTGACTCCAGCACGGCTCTGGCAGTATATGTATTTTTTTTATTTTATTGACGCACTGGCAACGTGCGGCTTCAATTTCCATGTGCTAACTTAGCCGACAGTGATGCACCCATTAGTTTAATTTGTTGATCACCATCTCCCGGTCGGGGGATCGAACCGTCATCCTGCAACTCCGCATAGCATCAGCAACCAGACATCTTTCCACTGGACCACCGCACCAAGACTAAAAGTCAAGGATTGGCCGACCAGTTTTCACATGTCTGATATATTGACACACTGACGATTCATATGGGACTATCTGTGGATGCACCCGCCACAATTCAATCCTAGGCTTTTACGCCTATTGTACTCTGACTCCAGCACGGCTCTGGCAGTATATGTATTTTTTTAATTTTATTGACGCACTGGCAACGTGCGGCTTCAATTTCCATGTGCTAACTTAGCCGACAGTGATGCACCCATTAGTTTAATTTGTTGATCACCATCTCCCGGTCGGGGGATCGAACCGCCATCCTGCAACTCCGCATAGCATCAGCAACCAGACATCTTTCCACTGGACCACCGCACCAAGACTAAAAGTTAAGGATTGGCCGACCAGTTTTCACATGTCTGATATATTGACACACTGACGATTCATATGGGACTATCTGTGGATGCACCCGCCACAATTCAATCCTAGGCTTTTACGCCTATTGTACTCTGACTCCAGCACGGCTCTGGCAGTATATGTATTTTTTTAATTTTATTGACGCACTGGCAACGTGCGGCTTCAATTTCCATGTGCTAACTTAGCCGACAGTGATGCACCCATTAGTTTAATTTGTTGATCACCATCTCCCGGTCGGGGGATCGAACCGCCATGCTGCAACTCTGCATAGCATCAGCAACCAGACATCTTTCCACTGGACCACCGCACCAAGACTAAAAGTCAAGGATTGGCCGACCAGTTTTCACATGTCTGATATACTGACACACTGACGATTCATATGGGACTATCTGTGGATGCACCCGCCACAATTCAATCCTAGGCTTTTACGCCTATTGTACTCTGACTCCAGCACGGCTCTGGCAGTATATGTATTTTTTTAATTTTATTGACGCACTGGCAACGTGCGGCTTCAATTTCCATGTGCTAACTTAGCCGACAGTGATGCACCCATTAGTTTAATTTGTTGATCACCATCTCCCGGTCGGGGGATCGAACCGCCATACTGCAACTCCGCATAGCATCAGGACATCCTTCCATTGGACCACCGCACCAAGACTAAAAGTCAAGGATTGGCCGACCAGTTTTCACATGTCTGATATACTGACACACTGACGATTCATATGGGACTATCTGTGGATGCACCCGCCACAATTCAATCCTAGGCTTTTACGCCTATTGTACTCTGACTCCAGCACGGCTCTGGCAGTATATGTATTTTTTTAATTTTATTGACGCACTGGCAACGTGCGGCTTCAATTTCCATGTGCTAACTTAGGCGACAGTGATGCACCCATTAGTTTAATTTGTTGATCACCATCTCCCGGTCGGGGATCGAACTGCCATACTGCAACTCCGCATAGCATCAGCAACCAGACATCTTTCCACTGGACCACCGCACCAAGACTAAAAGTCAAGGATTGGCCGACCAGTTTTCACATGTCTGATATACTGACACACTGACGATTCATATGGGACTATCTGTGGATGCACCCGCCACAATTCAATCCTAGGCTTTTACGCCTATTGTACTCTGACTCCAGCACGGCTCTGGCAGTATATGTATTATTTAAATTTTATTGACGCACTGGCAACGTGCGGCTTCAATTTCCATGTGCTAACTTAGCCGACAGTCATGCACCCATTAGTTTAATTTGTTGATCACCATCTCCCGGTCGGGGGATCGAACAGCCATACTGCAACTCCGCATAGCATCAGCAACCAGACATCTTTCCACTGGACCACCGCACCAAGACTAAAAGTCAAGGATTGGCCGACCAGTTTTCACATGTCTGATATACTGACACACTGACGATTCATATGGGACTACCTGTGGATGCACCCGCCACAATTCAATCCTAGGCTTTTACGCCTATTGTACTCTGACTCCAGCACGGCTCTGGCAGTATATGTATTTTTTTAATTTTATTGACGCACTGGCAACGTGCGGCTTCAATTTCCATGTGCTAACTTAGCCGACAGTGATGCACCCATTAGTTTAATTTGTTGATCACCATCTCCCGGCCGGGGGATCGAACCGCCATCCTGCAACTCCGCATAGCATCAGCAACCAGACATCTTTCCACTGGACCACCGCACCAAGACTAAAAGTCAAGGATTGGCCGACCAGTTTTCACATGTCTGATATACTGACACACTGACGATTCATATGGGACTATCTGTGGATGCACCCGCCACAATTCAATCCTAGGCTTTTACGCCTATTGTACTCTGACTCCAGCACGGCTCTGGCAGTATATGTATTTTTTTAATTTTATTGACGCACTGGCAACGTGCGGCTTCAATTTCCATGTGCTAACTTAGCCGACAGTGATGCACCCATTAGTTTAATTTGTTGATCACCATCTCCCGGTCGGGGATCGAACCGCCATACTGCAACTCCGCATAGCATCAGCAACCAGACATCTTTCCACTGGACCACCGCACCAAGACTAAAAGTCAAGGACTGGCCGACCAGTTTTCACATGTCTGATATACTGACACACTGACGATTCATATGGGACTCTCTGTGGATGCACCTGCCACAATTCAATCCTAGGCTTTTACGCCTATTGTACTCTGACTCCAGCACGGCTCTGGCAGTATATGTATTTTTTTTATTTTATTGACGCACTGGCAACGTGCGGCTTCAATTTCCATGTGCTAACTTAGCCGGCAGTGATGCACCCATTTGTTTAATTTGTTGATCCCCATCTCCCGGTCGGGGGATCGAACCGCCATACTGCAACTCCGCATAGCATCAGCAACCAGACATCTTTCCACTGGACCACCGCACCTAGACTAAAAGTTAAGGATTGGCCGACCAGTTTTCACATGTCTGATATATTGACACACTGACGATTCATATGGGACTATCTGTGGATGCACCCGCCACAATTCAATCCTAGGCTTTTACGCCTATTGTACTCTGACTCCAGCACGGCTCTGGCAGTATATGTATTTTTTTTATTTTATTGACGCACTGGCAACGTGCGGCTTCAATTTCCATGTGCTAACTTAGCCGACAGTGATGCACCCATTAGTTTAATTTGTTGATCACCATCTCCCGGTCGGGGATCGAACTGCCATACTGCAACTCCGCATAGCATCAGCAACCAGATATCTTTCCACTGGACCACCGCACCAAGACTAAAAGTCAAGGATTGGCCGACCAGTTTTCACATGTCTGATATACTGATACACTGACGATTCATATGGGACTATCTGTGGATGCACCCGCCACAATTCAATCCTAGGCTTTTACGCCTATTGTACTCTGACTCCAGCACGGCTCTGGCAGTATATGTATTTTTTTAATTTTATTGACGCACTGGCAACATGCGTCTTCAATTTCCATGTGCTAACTTAGCCGACAGTGATGCACCCATTAGTTTAATTTCTTGATCACCATCTCCCGGTCGGGGGATCGAACCGCCATACTGCAACTCCGCATAGCATCAGGACATCCTTGCACTGGACCACCGCACCAAGACTAAAAGTCAAGGATTGGCCGACCAGTTTTCACATGTCTGATATACTGACACATTGACGATTCAAATGGGACTATCTGTGGATGCACCCGCCACAATTCAATCCTAGGCTTTCATGCCTATTGTACTCTGTCTCCAGCACGGCTCTGGCAGTATATGTATTTTATTTTATTTTATTGACGCACTGGAAACGTGCGGCTTCAATTTCCATGTGCTAACTTAGCCGACAGTGATGCACCCATTAGTTTAATTTGTTGATCACCATCTCCCGGTCGGGGGATCGAACCGCCATACTGCAACTCCGCATAGCATCAGCAACCAGACATCTTTCCACTGGACCACCGCACCAAGACTAAAAGTCAAGGATTGGCCGACCAGTTTTCACATGTCTGATATACTGACACACTGACGATTCATATGGGACTATCTGTGGATGCACCCGCCACAATTCAATCCTAGGCTTTTACGCCTATTGTACTCTGACTCCAGCACGGCTCTGGCAGTATATGTATTTTTTTAATTTTATTGACGCACTGGCAACGTGCGGCTTCAATTTCCATGTGCTAACTTAGCCGACAGTGATGCACCCATTAGTTTAATTTGTTGATCACCATCTCCCAGTCAGGGGATCGAACCGCCATGCTGCAACTCTGCATAGCATCAGCAACCAGACATCTTTCCACTGGACCACCGCACCAAGACTTAAAGTCACGGATTGGCCGACCAGTTTTCACATGTCTGATATACTGACACACTGATGATTCATATGGGACTATCTGTGGATGCACCCGCCACAATTCAATCCTAGGCTTTTACGCCTATTGTACTCTGACTCCAGCGCGGCTCTGGCAGTATATGTATTTTTTTAATTTTATTGACGCACTGGCAACGTGCGGCTTCAATTTCCATGTGCTAACTTAGCCGACAGTGATGCACCCATTAGTTTAATTTGTTGATCACCATCTCCCGGCCGGGGGATCGAACCGCCATACTGCAACTCTGCATAGCATCAGCAACCAGACATCTTTCCACTGGACCACCGCACCAAGACTAAAAGTCAAGGATTGGCCGACCAGTTTTCACATGTCTGATATACTGACACACTGACGATTCATATGGGACTATCTGTGGATGCACCCGCCACAATTCAATCCTAGGCTTCTACGCCTATTGTACTCTGACTCCAGCACGGCTCTGGCAGTAGATGTATTTTTTTAATTTTATTGACGCACTGGCAACGTGCGGCTTCAATTTCCATGTGCTAACTTAGCCGTCAGTGATGCACCCATTAGATTAATTTGTTGATCACCATCTCCCGGTCAGGGGATTGAACCGCCATACTGCAACTCTGCATAGCATCAGCAACCAGACATCTTTCCACTGGACCACCGCACCAAGACAAAAAGTCAAGGATTGGCCGACCAGTTTTCACATGTCTGATATACTGACACACTGACGATTCATATGGGACTATCTGTGGATGCCCCCGCCACAATTCAATCCTAGGCTTTTACGCCTATTGTACTCTGACTCCAGCACGGCTCTGGCAGTATATGTATTTTTTTAATTTTATTGACGCACTGGAAACGTGCGTCTTCAATTTCCATGTGCTAACTTAGCTGACAGTGATGCACCCATTAGTTTAATTTGTTGATCACCATCTCCCGGTCGGGGGATCGAACCGCCATACTGCAACTCCGCATAGCATCAGGACATCCTTCCATTGGACCACCGCACCAAGACTAAAAGTCAAGGATTGGCCGACCAGTTTTCACATGTCTGATAT
>CM067369.1:231381066-231425913 GCA_034401795.1 Chaetoderma sp. LZ-2023a | reverse complement strand
TAGGCTTTTACGCCTATTGTACTCTGACTCCAGCACGGCTCTGGCAGTATATGTATTATTTAAATTTTATTGACGCACTGGCAACGTGCGGCTTCAATTTCCATGTGCTAACTTAGCCGACAGTGATGCACCCATTAGTTTAATTTGTTGATCACCATCTCCCGGCCGGGGGATCGAACCGCCATCCTGCAACTCCGCATAGCATCAGCAACCAGACATCTTTCCACTGGACCACCGCACCAAGACTAAAAGTCAAGGATTGGCCGACCAGTTTTCACATGTCTGATATACTGACACACTGACGATTCATATGGGACTATCTGTGGATGCACCCGCCACAATTCAATCCTAGGCTTTTACGCCTATTGTACTCTGACTCCAGCACGGCTCTGGCAGTATATGTATTTTTTTTTTTTTATTGACGCACTGGCAACGTGCGGCTTCAATTTCCATGTGCTAACTTAGCCGACAGTGATGCACCCATTAGTTTAATTTGTTGATCACCATCTCCCGGTCGGGGATCGAACTGCCATACTGCAACTCCGCATAGCATCAGCAACCAGACATCTTTCCACTGGACCACCGCACCAAGACTAAAAGTCAAGGATTGGCCAACCAGTTTTCACATGTCTGATATACTGATACACTGACGATTCATATGGGACTATCTGTGGATGCACCCGCCACAATTCAATCCTAGGCTTTTATGCCTATTGTACTCTGACTCCAGCACGGCTCTGGCAGTATATGTATTTTTTTAATTTTATTGATGCACTGGCAACGTGCGGCTTCAATTTCCATGTGCTAACTTAGCCGACAGTGATGCACCCATTAGTTTAATTTGTTGATCCCCATCTCCCGGTCGGGGATCGAACCGCCATACTGCAACTCCGCATAGCATCAGCAACCAGACATCTTTCCACTAGACCACCGTACCAAGACTAAAAGTCAAGGACTGGCCGACCAGTTTTCACATATCTGATATACTGACACACTGACGATTCATATGGGACTCTCTGTGGATGCACCTGCCACAATTCAATCCTAGGCTTTTACGCCTATTGTACTCTGACTCCAGCACGGCTCTGGCAGTATATGTATTTTTTTAATTTTATTGACGCACTGGCAACATGCGGCTTCAATTTCCATGTGCTAACTTAGCCGGCAGTGATGCACCCATTTGTTTAATTTGTTGATCCCCATCTCCCGGTCGGGGGATCGAACCGCCATACTGCAACTCCGCATAGCATCAGCAACCAGACATCTTTCCACTGGACCATCGCACCAAGACTAAAATTCAAGGATTGGCCGACCAGTTTTCACATGTATGATATATTGACACACTGACGATTCATATGGGACTATCTGTGGATGCACCCGCCACAATTCAATCCTAGGCTTTTACGCCTATTGTACTCTGACTCCAGCACGGCTCTGGCAGTATATGTATTTTTTTAATTTTATTGACGCACTGGCAACGTGCGGCTTCAATTTCCATGTGCTAACTTAGCCGACAGTGATGCACCCATTAGTTTAATTTGTTGATCACCATCTCCCGGCCGGGGGATCGAACCGCCATCCTGCAACTCCGCATAGCATCAGCAACCAGACATCTTTCCACTGGACCACCGCACCTAGACTAAAAGTTAAGGATTGGCCGACCAGTTTTCACATGTCTGATATATTGACACACTGACGATTCATATGGGACTATCTGTGGATGCACCCGCCACAATTCAATCCTAGGCTTTTACGCCTATTGTACTCTGACTCCAGCACGGCTCTGGCAGTATATGTATTTTTTTAATTTTATTGACGCACTGGCAACGTGCGGCTTCAATTTCCATGTGCTAACTTAGCCGACAGTGATGCACCCATTAGTTTGATTTGTTGATCACCATCTCCCGGTCGGGGGATTGAAACGCCATACTGCAACTCCGCATGGCATCAGCAACCAGACATCTTTCCACTGGACCACCGCACCAAGACTAAAAGTCAAGGATTGGCCGACCAGTTTTCACATGTCTGATATACTGACACACTGACGATTCATATGGGACTATCTGTGGATGCACCCGCCACAATTCAATCCTAGGCTTTTACGCCTATTGTACTCTGACTCCAGCACGGCTCTGGCAGTATATGTATTTTTTTAATTTTATTGACGCACTGGCAACATGCGGCTTCAATTTCCATGTGCTAACTTAGCCGGCAGTGATGCACCCATTTGTTTAATTTGTTGATCCCCATCTCCCGGTCGGGGGATCGAACCGCCATACTGCAACTCCGCATAGCATCAGCAACCAGACATCTTTCCACTGGACCATCGCACCAAGACTAAAATTCAAGGATTGGCCGACCAGTTTTCACATGTCTGATATATTGACACACTGACGATTCATATGGGACTATCTGTGGATGCACCCGCCACAATTCAATCCTAGGCTTTTACGCCTATTGTACTCTGACTCCAGCACGGCTCTGGCAGTATATGTATTTTTTTAATTTTATTGACGCACTGGCAACGTGCGGCTTCAATTTCCATGTGCTAACTTAGCCGACAGTGATGCACCCATTAGTTTAATTTGTTGATCACCATCTCCCGGTCGGGGGATCGAACCGCCATCCTGCAACTCCGCATAGCATCAGCAACCAGACATCTTTCCACTGGACCACCGCACCAAGACTAAAAGTTAAGGATTGGCCGACCAGTTTTCACATGTCTGATATATTGACACACTGACGATTCATATGGGACTATCTGTGGATGCACCCGCCACAATTCAATCCTAGGCTTTTACGCCGATTGTACTCTGACTCCAGCACGGCTCTGGCAGTATATGTATATTTTTAATTTTATTGATGCACTGGTAACGTGCGGCTTCAATTTCCATGTGCTAACTTAGCCGACAGTGATGCACCCATTAGTTTAATTTGTTCATCACCATCTCCCAGTCAGGGGATCGAACCGCCATGCTGCAACTCTGCATAGCATCAGCAACCAGACATCTTTCCACTGGACCACCGCACCAAGACTTAAAGTCACGGATTGGCCGACCAGTTTTCACATGTCTGATATACTGACACACTGATGATTCATATGGGACTATCTGTGGATGCACCCGCCACAATTCAATCCTAGGCTTTTACGCCTATTGTACTCTGACTCCAGCGCGGCTCTGGCAGTATATGTATTTTTTTAATTTTATTGACGCACTGGCAACGTGCGGCTTCAATTTCCATGTGCTAACTTAGCCGACAGTGATGCACCCATTAGTTTAATTTGTTGATCACCATCTCCCGGCCGGGGGATCGAACCGCCATACTGCAACTCCGCATAGCATCAGGACATCCTTCCATTGGACCACCGCACCAAGACTAAAAGTCAAGGATTGGCCGACCAGTTTTCACATGTCTGATATACTGACACATTGACGATTCAAATGGGACTATCTGTGGATGCACCCGCCACAATTCAATCCTAGGCTTTTTCGCCTATTGTACTCTGACTCCAGCACGGCTCTGGCAGTATATGTATTTTTTTAATTTTATTGACGCACTGGCAACGTGCGGCTTCAATTTCCATGTGCTAACTTAGGCGACAGTGATGCACCCATTAGTTTAATTTGTTGATCACCATCTCCCGGTCGGGGATCGAACTGCCATACTGCAACTCCGCATAGCATCAGCAACCAGACATCTTTCCACTGGACCACCGCACCAAGACTAAAAGTCAAGGATTGGCCGACCAGTTTTCACATGTCTGATATACTGACACACTGACGATTCATATGGGACTATCTGTGGATGCACCCGCCACAATTCAATCCTAGGCTTTTACGCCTATTGTACTCTGACTCCAGCACGGCTCTGGCAGTATATGTATTATTTAAATTTTATTGACGCACTGGCAACGTGCGGCTTCAATTTCCATGTGCTAACTTAGCCGACAGTCATGCACCCATTAGTTTAATTTGTTGATCACCATCTCCCGGTCGGGGGATCGAACAGCCATACTGCAACTCCGCATAGCATCAGCAACCAGACATCTTTCCACTGGACCACCGCACCAAGACTAAAAGTCAAGGATTGGCCGACCAGTTTTCACATGTCTGATATACTGACACACTGACGATTCATATGGGACTACCTGTGGATGCACCCGCCACAATTCAATCCTAGGCTTTTACGCCTATTGTACTCTGACTCCAGCACGGCTCTGGCAGTATATGTATTTTTTTAATTTTATTGACGCACTGGCAACGTGCGGCTTCAATTTCCATGTGCTAACTTAGCCGACAGTGATGCACCCATTAGTTTAATTTGTTGATCACCATCTCCCGGCCGGGGGATCGAACCGCCATCCTGCAACTCCGCATAGCATCAGCAACCAGACATCTTTCCACTGGACCACCGCACCAAGACTAAAAGTCAAGGATTGGCCGACCAGTTTTCACATGTCTGATATACTGATACACTGACGATTCATATGGGACTATCTGTGGATGCACCCGCCACAATTCAATCCTAGGCTTTTACGCCTATTGTACTCTGACTCCAGCACGGCTCTGGCAGTATATGTATTTTTTTAATTTTATTGACGCACTGGCAACGTGCGGCTTCAATTTCCATGTGCTAACTTAGCCGACAGTGATGCACCCATTAGTTTAATTTGTTGATCCCCATCTCCCGGTCGGGGATCGAACCGCCATACTGCAACTCCGCATAGCATCAGCAACCAGACATCTTTCCACTAGACCACCGTACCAAGACTAAAAGTCAAGGACTGGCCGACCAGTTTTCACATATCTGATATACTGACACACTGACGATTCATATGGGACTCTCTGTGGATGCACCTGCCACAATTCAATCCTAGGCTTTTACGCCTATTGTACTCTGACTCCAGCACGGCTCTGGCAGTATATGTATTTTTTTTATTTTATTGACGCACTGGCAACATGCGGCTTCAATTTCCATGTGCTAACTTAGCCGGCAGTGATGCACCCATTTGTTTAATTTGTTGATCCCCATCTCCCGGTCGGGGGATCGAACCGCCATACTGCAACTCCGCATAGCATCAGCAACCAGACATCTTTCCACTAGACCACAGTAGCAAGACTAAAAGTTAAGGATTGGCCGACCAGTTTTCACATGTCTGATATATTGACACACTGACGATTCATATGGGACTATCTGTGGATGCACCCGCCACAATTCAATCCTAGGCTTTTACGCCTATTGTACTCTGACTCCAGCACGGCTCTGGCAGTATATGTATTTTTTTTATTTTATTGACGCACTGGCAACGTGCGGCTTCAATTTCCATGTGCTAACTTAGCCGACAGTGATGCACCCATTAGTTTAATTTGTTGATCACCATCTCCCGGTCGGGGATCGAACTGCCATACTGCAACTCCGCATAGCATCAGCAACCAGACATCTTTCCACTGGACCACCGCACCAAGACTAAAAGTCAAGGATTGGCCGACCAGTTTTCACATGTCTGATATACTGATACACTGACGATTCATATGGGACTATCTGTGGATGCACCCGCCACAATTCAATCCTAGGCTTTTACGCCTATTGTACTCTGACTCCAGCACGGCTCTGGCAGTATATGTATTTTTTTAATTTTATTGACGCACTGGCAACGTGCGGCTTCAATTTCCATGTGCTAACTTAGCCGACAGTGATGCACCCATTAGTTTAATTTCTTGATCACCATCTCCCGGTCGGGGGATCGAACCGCCATACTGCAACTCCGCATAGCATCAGGACATCCTTGCACTGGACCACCACACCAAGACTAAAAGTCAAGGATTGGCCGACCAGTTTTCACATGTCTGATATACTGACACATTGACGATTCAAATGGGACTATCTGTGGATGCACCCGCCACAATTCAATCCTAGGCTTTCATGCCTATTGTACTCTGTCTCCAGCACGGCTCTGGCAGTATATGTATTTTATTTTATTTTATTGACGCACTGGAAACGTGCGGCTTCAATTTCCATGTGCTAACTTAGCCGACAGTGATGCACCCATTAGTTTAATTTGTTGATCACCATCTCCCGGTCGGGGGATCGAACCGCCATACTGCAACTCCGCATAGCATCAGCAAACAGACATCTTTCCACTGGACCACCGCACCAAGACTAAAAGTCAAGGATTGGCCGACCAGTTTTCACATGTCTGATATACTGACACACTGACGATTCATATGGGACTATCTGTGGATGCACCCGCCACAATTCAATCCTAGGCTTTTACGCCTATTGTACTCTGACTCCAGCACGGCTCTGGCAGTATATGTATTTTTTTAATTTTATTGACGCACTGGCAACGTGCGGCTTCAATTTCCATGTGCTAACTTAGCCGACAGTGATGCACCCATTAGTTTAATTTGTTGATCACCATCTCCCAGTCAGGGGATCGAACCGCCATGCTGCAACTCTGCATAGCATCAGCAACCAGACATCTTTCCACTGGACCACCGCACCAAGACTTAAAGTCACGGATTGGCCGACCAGTTTTCACATGTCTGATATACTGACACACTGATGATTCATATGGGACTATCTGTGGATGCACCCGCCACAATTCAATCCTAGGCTTTTACGCCTATTGTACTCTGACTCCAGCGCGGCTCTGGCAGTATATGTATTTTTTTAATTTTATTGACGCACTGGCAACGTGCGGCTTCAATTTCCATGTGCTAACTTAGCCGACAGTGATGCACCCATTAGTTTAATTTGTTGATCACCATCTCCCGGCCGGGGGATCGAACCGCCATACTGCAACTCTGCATAGCATCAGCAACCAGACATCTTTCCACTGGACCACCGCACCAAGACTAAAAGTCAAGGATTGGCCGACCAGTTTTCACATGTCTGATATACTGACACACTGACGATTCATATGGGACTATCTGTGGATGCACCCGCCACAATTCAATCCTAGGCTTTTACGCCTATTGTACTCTGACTCCAGCACGGCTCTGGCAGTAGATGTATTTTTTTAATTTTATTGACGCACTGGCAACGTGCGGCTTCAATTTCCATGTGCTAACTTAGCCGTCAGTGATGCACCCATTAGATTAATTTGTTGATCACCATCTCCCGGTCAGGGGATTGAACCGCCATACTGCAACTCTGCATAGCATCAGCAACCAGACATCTTTCCACTGGACCACCGCACCAAGACAAAAAGTCAAGGATTGGCCGACCAGTTTTCACATGTCTGATATACTGACACACTGACGATTCATATGGGACTATCTGTGGATGCACCCGCCACAATTCAATCCTAGGCTTTTACGCCTATTGTACTCTGACTCCAGCACGGCTCTGGCAGTATATGTATTTTTTTAATTTTATTGACGCACTGGAAACGTGCGTCTTCAATTTCCATGTGCTAACTTAGCTGACAGTGATGCACCCATTAGTTTAATTTGTTGATCACCATCTCCCGGTCGGGGGATCGAACCGCCATACTGCAACTCCGCATAGCATCAGGACATCCTTCCATTGGACCACCGCACCAAGACTAAAAGTCAAGGATTGGCCGACCAGTTTTCACATGTCTGATATACTGACACATTGACGATTCAAATGGGACTATCTGTGGATGCACCCGCCACAATTCAATCCTAGGCTTTTTCGCCTATTGTACTCTGACTCCAGCACGGCTCTGGCAGTATATGTATTTTTTTAATTTTATTGACGCACTGGCAACGTGCGGCTTCAATTTCCATGTGCTAACTTAGGCGACAGTGATGCACCCATTAGTTTAATTTGTTGATCACCATCTCCCGGTCGGGGATCGAACTGCCATACTGCAACTCCGCATAGCATCAGCAACCAGACATCTTTCCACTGGACCACCGCACCAAGACTAAAAGTCAAGGATTGGCCGACCAGTTTTCACATGTCTGATATACTGACACACTGACGATTCATATGGGACTATCTGTGGATGCACCCGCCACAATTCAATCCTAGGCTTTTACGCCTATTGTACTCTGACTCCAGCACGGCTCTGGCAGTATATGTATTATTTAAATTTTATTGACGCACTGGCAACGTGCGGCTTCAATTTCCATGTGCTAACTTAGCCGACAGTCATGCACCCATTAGTTTAATTTGTTGATCACCATCTCCCGGTCGGGGGATCGAACAGCCATACTGCAACTCCGCATAGCATCAGCAACCAGACATCTTTCCACTGGACCACCGCACCAAGACTAAAAGTCAAGGATTGGCCGACCAGTTTTCACATGTCTGATATACTGACACACTGACGATTCATATGGGACTACCTGTGGATGCACCCGCCACAATTCAATCCTAGGCTTTTACGCCTATTGTACTCTGACTCCAGCACGGCTCTGGCAGTATATGTATTTTTTAAATTTTATTGACGCACTGGCAACGTGCGGC
Organism: Chaetoderma sp. LZ-2023a; assembly: GCA_034401795.1. Lineage (NCBI taxonomy): Eukaryota > Metazoa > Mollusca > Caudofoveata > Chaetodermatida > Chaetodermatidae > Chaetoderma > Chaetoderma sp. LZ-2023a. The sequence goes on along the minus strand of CM067369.1, from coordinate 231,417,468 downwards.
TTCAATTTCCATGTGCTAACTTAGCCGACAGTGATGCACCCATTAGTTTAATTTGTTGATCACCATCTCCCGGCCGGGGGATCGAACCGCCATCCTGCAAATCCGCATAGCATCAGCAACCAGACATCTTTCCACTGGACCACCGCACCAAGACTAAAAGTCAAGGATTGGCCGACCAGTTTTCACATGTCTGATATACTGACACACTGACGATTCATATGGGACTATCTGTGGATGCACCCGCCACAATTCAATCCTAGGCTTTTACGCCTATTGTACTCTGACTCCAGCACGGCTCTGGCAGTATATGTATTTTTTTTTTTTTATTGACGCACTGGCAACGTGCGGCTTCAATTTCCATGTGCTAACTTAGCCGACAGTGATGCACCCATTAGTTTAATTTGTTGATCACCATCTCCCGGTCGGGGATCGAACTGCCATACTGCAACTCCGCATAGCATCAGCAACCAGACATCTTTCCACTGGACCACCGCACCAAGACTAAAAGTCAAGGATTGGCCAACCAGTTTTCACATGTCTGATATACTGATACACTGACGATTCATATGGGACTATCTGTGGATGCACCCGCCACAATTCAATCCTAGGCTTTTATGCCTATTGTACTCTGACTCCAGCACGGCTCTGGCAGTATATGTATTTTTTTAATTTTATTGATGCACTGGCAACGTGCGGCTTCAATTTCCATGTGCTAACTTAGCCGACAGTGATGCACCCATTAGTTTAATTTGTTGATCCCCATCTCCCGGTCGGGGATCGAACCGCCATACTGCAACTCCGCATAGCATCAGCAACCAGACATCTTTCCACTAGACCACCGTACCAAGACTAAAAGTCAAGGACTGGCCGACCAGTTTTCACATATCTGATATACTGACACACTGACGATTCATATGGGACTCTCTGTGGATGCACCTGCCACAATTCAATCCTAGGCTTTTACGCCTATTGTACTCTGACTCCAGCACGGCTCTGGCAGTATATGTATTTTTTTTATTTTATTGACGCACTGGCAACATGCGGCTTCAATTTCCATGTGCTAACTTAGCCGGCAGTGATGCACCCATTTGTTTAATTTGTTGATCCCCATCTCCCGGTCGGGGGATCGAACCGCCATACTGCAACTCCGCATAGCATCAGCAACCAGACATCTTTCCACTGGACCATCGCACCAAGACTAAAATTCAAGGATTGGCCGACCAGTTTTCACATGTATGATATATTGACACACTGACGATTCATATGGGACTATCTGTGGATGCACCCGCCACAATTCAATCCTAGGCTTTTACGCCTATTGTACTCTGACTCCAGCACGGCTCTGGCAGTATATGTATTTTTTTAATTTTATTGACGCACTGGCAACGTGCGGCTTCAATTTCCATGTGCTAACTTAGCCGACAGTGATGCACCCATTAGTTTAATTTGTTGATCACCATCTCCCGGCCGGGGGATCGAACCGCCATCCTGCAACTCCGCATAGCATCAGCAACCAGACATCTTTCCACTGGACCACCGCACCTAGACTAAAAGTTAAGGATTGGCCGACCAGTTTTCACATGTCTGATATATTGACACACTGACGATTCATATGGGACTATCTGTGGATGCACCCGCCACAATTCAATCCTAGGCTTTTACGCCTATTGTACTCTGACTCCAGCACGGCTCTGGCAGTATATGTATTTTTTTAATTTTATTGACGCACTGGCAACGTGCGGCTTCAATTTCCATGTGCTAACTTAGCCGACAGTGATGCACCCATTAGTTTAATTTGTTGATCACCATCTCCCGGTCGGGGATCGAACTGCCATACTGCAACTCCGCATAGCATCAGCAACCAGACATCTTTCCACTGGACCACCGCACCAAGACTAAAAGTCAAGGATTGGCCGACCAGTTTTCACATGTCTGATATACTGATACACTGACGATTCATATGGGACTATCTGTGGATGCACCCGCCACAATTCAATCCTAGGCTTTTACGCCTATTGTACTCTGACTCCAGCACGGCTCTGGCAGTATATGTATTTTTTTAATTTTATTGACGCACTGGCAACGTGCGGCTTCAATTTCCATGTGCTAACTTAGCTGACAGTGATGCACCCATTAGTTTAATTTGTTGATCCCCATCTCCCGGTCGGGGGATCGAACCGCCATACTGCAACTCCGCATAGCATCAGGACATCCTTGCACTGGACCACCACACCAAGACTAAAAGTCAAGGATTGGCCGACCAGTTTTCACATGTCTGATATACTGACACATTGACGATTCAAATGGGACTATCTGTGGATGCACCCGCCACAATTCAATCCTAGGCTTTCATGCCTATTGTACTCTGTCTCCAGCACGGCTCTGGCAGTATATGTATTTTATTTTATTTTATTGACGCACTGGAAACGTGCGGCTTCAATTTCCATGTGCTAACTTAGCCGACAGTGATGCACCCATTAGTTTAATTTGTTGATCACCATCTCCCGGTCGGGGGATCGAACCGCCATACTGCAACTCCGCATAGCATCAGCAAACAGACATCTTTCCACTGGACCACCGCACCAAGACTAAAAGTCAAGGATTGGCCGACCAGTTTTCACATGTCTGATATACTGACACACTGACGATTCATATGGGACTATCTGTGGATGCACCCGCCACAATTCAATCCTAGGCTTTTACGCCTATTGTACTCTGACTCCAGCACGGCTCTGGCAGTATATGTATTTTTTTAATTTTATTGACGCACTGGCAACGTGCGGCTTCAATTTCCATGTGCTAACTTAGCCGACAGTGATGCACCCATTAGTTTAATTTGTTGATCACCATCTCCCGGTCGGGGGATTGAAACGCCATACTGCAACTCCGAATAGCATCAGCAACCAGACATCTTTCCACTGGACCACCGCACCAAGACTAAAAGTCAAGGATTGGCCGACCAGTTTTCACATGTCTGATATACTGACACACTGACGATTCATATGGGACTATCTGTGGATGCACCCGCCACAATTCAATCCTAGGCTTTTACGCCTATTGTACTCTGACTCCAGCACGGCTCTGGCAGTATATGTATTTTTTTTATTTTATTGACGCACTGGCAACGTGCGGCTTCAATTTCCATGTGCTAACTTAGCCGACAGTGATGCACCCATTAGTTTAATTTGTTGATCACCATCTCCCGGTCAGGGGATCGAACCGCCATACTGCAACTCCGCATAGCATCAGCAACCAGACATCTTTCCACTGGACCACCGCACCTAGACTAAAAGTTAAGGATTGGCCGACCAGTTTTCACATGTCTGATATATTGACACACTGACGATTCATATGGGACTATCTGTGGATGCACCCGCCACAATTCAATCCTAGGCTTTTACGCCTATTGTACTCTGACTCCAGCACGGCTCTGGCAGTATATGTATTTTTTTTATTTTATTGACGCACTGGCAACGTGCGGCTTCAATTTCCATGTGCTAACTTAGCCGACAGTGATGCACCCATTAGTTTAATTTGTTGATCACCATCTCCCGGTCGGGGATCGAACTGCCATACTGCAACTCCGCATAGCATCAGCAACCAGACATCTTTCCACTGGACCACCGCACCAAGACTAAAAGTCAAGGATTGGCCGACCAGTTTTCACATGTCTGATATACTGATACACTGACGATTCATATGGGACTATCTGTGGATGCACCCGCCACAATTCAATCCTAGGCTTTTACGCCTATTGTACTCTGACTCCAGCACGGCTCTGGCAGTATATGTATTTTTTTAATTTTATTGACGCACTGGCAACATGCGTCATCAATTTCCATGTGCTAACTTAGCTGACAGTGATGCACCCATTAGTTTAATTTCTTGATCACCATCTCCCGGTCGGGGGATCGAACCGGCCATACTGCAACTCCGCATAGCATCAGGACATCCTTGCACTGGACCACCACACCAAGACTAAAAGTCAAGGATTGGCCGACCAGTTTTCACATGTCTGATATACTGACACATTGACGATTCAAATGGGACTATCTGTGGATGCACCCGCCACAATTCAATCCTAGGCTTTCATGCCTATTGTACTCTGTCTCCAGCACGGCTCTGGCAGTATATGTATTTTATTTTATTTTATTGACGCACTGGAAACGTGCGGCTTCAATTTCCATGTGCTAACTTAGCCGACAGTGATGCACCCATTAGTTTAATTTGTTGATCACCATCTCCCGGTCGGGGGATCGAACCGCCATACTGCAACTCCGCATAGCATCAGCAAACAGACATCTTTCCACTGGACCACCGCACCAAGACTAAAAGTCAAGGATTGGCCGACCAGTTTTCACATGTCTGATATACTGACACACTGACGATTCATATGGGACTATCTGTGGATGCACCCGCCACAATTCAATCCTAGGCTTTTACGCCTATTGTACTCTGACTCCAGCACGGCTCTGGCAGTATATGTATTTTTTTAATTTTATTGACGCACTGGCAACGTGCGGCTTCAATTTCCATGTGCTAACTTAGCCGACAGTGATGCACCCATTAGTTTAATTTGTTGATCACCATCTCCCGGTCGGGGGATCGAACCGCCATACTGCAACTCCGCATAGCATCAGCAACCAGACATCTTTCCACTGGACCACCGCACCAAGACTAAAAGTCAAGGATTGGCCGACCAGTTTTCACATGTCTGATATACTGACACACTGACGATTCATATGGGACTATCTGTGGATGCACGCGCCACAATTCAATCCTAGGCTTTTACGCCTATTGTACTCTGACTCCAGCACGGCTCTGGCAGTATATGTATTTTTTTTATTTTATTGACGCACTGGCAACGTGCGGCTTCAATTTCCATGTGCTAACTTAGCCGACAGTGATGCACCCATTAGTTTAATTTGTTGATCACCATCTCCCGGTCAGGGGATCGAACCGCCATACTGCAACTCCGCATAGCATCAGCAACCAGACATCTTTCCACTGGACCACCGCACCAAGACTAAAAGTCAAGGATTGGCCGACCAGTTTTCACATGTCTGATACACTGACACACTGACGATTCATATGGGACTATCTGTGGATGCACCCGCCACAATTCAATCCTAGGCTTTTACGCCTATTGTACTCTGACTCCAGCACGGCTCTGGCAGTATATGTATTTTTTTAATTTTATTGACGCACTGGCAACGTGCGGCTTCAATTTCCATGTGCTAACTTAGCCGACAGTGATGCACCCATTAGTTTAATTTGTTGATCACCATCTCCCGGTCGGGGCTCGAACCGCCATACTGCAACTCCGCATAGCATCAGCAACCAGACATCTTTCCACTGGACCACCGCACCAAGACTAAAAGTCAAGGATTGGCCGACCAGTTTTCACATGTCTGATATACTGACACACTGACGATTCATATGGGACTATCTGTGGATGCACCCGCCACAATTCAATCCTAGGCTTTTACGCCTATTGTACTCTGACTCCAGCACGGCTCTGGCAGTATATGTATTTTTTTAATTTTATTGACGCACTGGCAACGTGCGGCTTCAATTTCCATGTGCTAACTTAGCCGACAGTGATGCACCCATTAGTTTAATTTGTTGATCCCCATCTCCCGGTCGGGGATCGAACCGCCATACTGCAACTCCGCATAGCATCAGCAACCAGACATCTTTCCACTGGACCACCGTACCAAGACTAAAAGTCAAGGACTGGCCGACCAGTTTTCACATATCTGATATACTGACACACTGACGATTCATATGGGACTATCTGTGGATGCACCCGCCACAATTCAATCCTAGGCTTTTACGCCTATTGTACTCTGACTCCAGCACGGCTCTGGCAGTATATGTATTTTTTTAATTTTATTGACGCACTGGCAACGTGCGGCTTCAATTTCCATGTGCTAACTTAGCCGACAGTGATGCACCCATTAGTTTAATTTGTTGATCACCATCTCCCGGTCGGCGGATCGAACCGCCATACTGCAACTCCGCATAGCATCAGGACATCCTTGCACTGGACCACCGCACCAAGACTAAAAGTCAAGGATTGGCCGACCAGTTTTCACATGTCTGATATACTGACACACTGACGATTCATATGGGACTATCTGTGGATGCACCCGCCACAATTCAATCCTAGGCTTTCATGCCTATTGTACTCTGTCTCCAGCACGGCTCTGGCAGTATATGTATTTTTTTAATTTTATTGACGCACTGGAAACGTGCGGCTTCAATTTCCATGTGCTAACTTAGCCGACAGTGATGCACCCATTAGTTTAATTTGTTGATCACCATCTCCCGGTCGGGGGATCGAACCGCCATACTGCAACTCTGCATAGCATCAGCAACCAGACATCTTTCCACTGGACCACCGCACCAAGACTAAAAGTCAAGGATTGGCCGACCAGTTTTCACATGTCTGATATACTGACACACTGACGATTCATATGGGACTATCTGTGGATGCACCCGCCACAATTCAATCCTAGGCTTTTACGCCTATTGTACTCTGACTCCAGCACGGCTCTGGCAGTATATGTATTTTTTTAATTTTATTGACGCACTGGCAACGTGCGGCTTCAATTTCCATGTGCTAACTTAGCCGACAGTGATGCACCCATTAGTTTAATTTGTTGATCACCATCTCCCGGTCGGGGGATCGAACCGCCATACTGCAACTCCGCATAGCATCAGCAACCAGACATCTTTCCACTGGACCACCGCATCAAGACTAAAAGTCAAGGATTGGCCGACCAGTTTTCACATGTCTGATATACTGACACACTGACGATTCATATGGGACTATCTGTGGATGCACCCGCCACAATTCAATCCTAGGCTTTTACGCCTATTGTACTCTGACTCCAGCACGGCTCTGGCAGTATATGTATTTTTTTTATTTTATTGACGCACTGGCAACGTGCGGCTTCAATTTCCATGTGCTAACTTAGCCGACAGTCATGCACCCATTAGTTTAATTTGTTGATCACCATCTCCCGGTCGGGGATCGAACTGCCATACTGCAACTCCGCATAGCATCAGCAACCAGACATCTTTCCACTGGACCACCGCACCAAGACTAAAAGTCAAGGATTGGCCGACCAGTTTTCACATGTCTGATATACTGATACACTGACGATTCATATGGGACTATCTGTGGATGCACCTGCCACAATTCAATCCTAGGCTTTTACGCCTATTGTACTCTGACTCCAGCACAGCTCTGGCAGTATATGTATTTTTTTATTTTATTGACGCACTGGCAACGTGCGGCTTCAATTTCCATGTGCTAACTTAGCCGACAGTCATGCAGCCATTAGTTTAATTTTTTGATCACCATCTCCCGGTCGGGGGATCGAACCGCCATTCTGCAACTCCGCATAGCATCAGCAACCAGACATCTTTCCACTGGACCACCGCACCAAGACTAAAAGTCAAGGATTGGCCGACCAGTTTTCACATGTCTGATATACTGACACACTGACGATTCATATGGGACTATCTGTGGATGCACCCGCCACAATTCAATCCTAGGCTTTTACGCCTATTGTACTCTGACTCCAGCACGGCTCTGGCAGTATATGTATTTTTTTAATTTTATTGACGCACTGGCAACGTGCGGCTTCAATTTCCATGTGCTAACTTAGCCGACAGTGATGCACCCATTAGTTTAATTTGTTGATCACCATCTCCCGGTCGGGGGATCGAACCGCCATACTGCAACTCCGCATAGCATCAGCAACCAGACATCTTTCCACTGGACCACCGCACCAAGACTAAAAGTCAAGGGTTGGCCGACCAGTTTTCACATGTCTGATATACTGACACACTGACGATTCATATGGGACTATCTGTGGATGCACCTGCCACAATTCAATCCTAGGCTTTTACGCCTATTGTACTCTGACTCCAGCACGGCTCTGGCAGTATATGTATTTTTATTTTTTTTATTGACGCACTGGCAACGTGCGGCTTCAATTTCCACATGCTATCCAGCCGACAGACATGCACCCATTAGTTTAATTTGTTGATCACCATCTCCCGGTCAGGGGATTGAACCGCCATACTGCAACTCCGCATAGCATCAGCAACCAGACATCTTTCCACTGGACCACCGCGCCAAGACTAAAAAGTCTAGGTTTGGCCGACCAGTTTTCACATGTCTGATATATTGACACACTGACGATTCATATGGGACTATCTGTGGATGCACCCGCCACAATTCAATCCTAGGCTTTTACGCCGATTGTACTCTGACTCCAGCACGCCTCTGGCAGTATATGTATTTTATTTTATTTTATTGACGCACTGGCAACGTGCGGCTTCAATTTCCATGTGCTAACTTAGCCGACAGTGATGCACCCATTAGTTTAATTTGTTGATCACCATCTCCCGGTCGGGGGATCGAACCGCCATACTGCAACTCCGCATAGCATCAGCAACCAGACAGCTTTCCACTGGACCACCGCACCAAGACTAAAAGTCAAGGATTGGCCGACCAGTTTTCACATGTCTGATATACTGACACACTGACGATTCATATGGGACTATCTGTGGATGCACCCGCCACAATTCAATCCTAGGCTTTTACGCCTATTGTACTCTGACTCCAGCACGGCTCTGGCAGTATATGTATTTTTTTAATTTTATTGACGCACTGGCAACGTGCGGCTTCAATTTCCATGTGCTAACTTAGCCGACAGTGATGCACCCATTAGTTTAATTTGTTGATCACCATCTCCCGGTCGGGGGATCGAACCGCCATACTGCAACTCCGCATAGCATCAGCAACCAGACATCTTTCCACTGGACCACCGCACCAAGACTAAAAGTCAAGGATTGGCCGACCAGTTTTCACATGTCTGATATACTGACACACTGACGATTCATATGGGACTATCTGTGGATGCACCCGCCACAATTCAATCCTAGGCTTTTACGCCTATTGTACTCTGACTCCAGCACGGCTCTGGCAGTATATGTATTTTTTAAATTTTATTGACGCACTGGCAACGTGCGGCTTCAATTTCCATGTGCTAACTTAGCCGACAGTGATGCACCCATTAGTTTAATTTGTTGATCCCCATCTCCCGGTCGGGGATCGAACCGCCATACTGCAACTCCGCATAGCATCAGCAACCAGACATCTTTCCACTGGACCACCGTACCAAGACTAAAAGTCAAGGACTGGCCGACCAGTTTTCACATATCTGATATACTGACACACTGACGATTCATATGGGACTCTCTGTGGATGCACGTGCCACAATTCAATCCTAGGCTTTTACGCCTATTGTACTCTGACTCCAGCACGGCTCTGGCAGTATATGTATTTTTTTATTTTATTGACGCACTGGCAACGTGCGGCTTCAATTTCCATGTGCTAACTTAGCCGACAGTGATGCACCCATTAGTTTAATTTGTTGATCACCATCTCCCGGTCGGGGGATTGAACCGCCATACTGCAACTCTGCATAGCATCAGCAACCAGACATCTTTCCACTGGACCACCGCACCAAGACTAAAAGTCACGGATTGGCCGACCAGTTTTCACATGTCTGATATACTGACACACTGACGATTCATATGGGACTATCTGTGGATGCACCCGCCACAATTCAATCCTAGGCTTTTACGCCTATTGTACTCTGACTCCAGCACGGCTCTGGCAGTATATGTATTTTTTTAATTTTATTGACGCACTGGCAACGTGCGGCTTCAATTTCCATGTGCTAACTTAGCCGACAGTGATGCACCCATTAGTTTAATTTGTTGATCACCATCTCCCGGCCGGGGGATCGATACGCCATCCTGCAACTCCGCATAGCATCAGCAACCAGACATCTTTCCACTGGACCACCGCACCTAGACTAAAAGTTAAGGATTGGCCGACCAGTTTTCACATGTCTGATATATTGACACACTGACGATTCATATGGGACTATCTGTGGATGCACCCGCCACAATTCAATCCTAGGCTTTTACGCCGATTGTACTCTGACTCCAGCACGGCTCTGGCAGTATATGTATTTTTTTAATTTTATTGACGCACTGGCAACGTGCGGCTTCAATTTCCATGTGCTAACTTAGCCGACAGTGATGCACCCATTAGTTTAATTTGTTGATCACCATCTCCCGGTCGGGGGATCGAACCGCCATACTGCAACTCTGCATAGCATCAGCAACCAGACATCTTTCCACTGGACCACCGCACCAAGACTAAAAGTCAAGGATTGGCCGACCAGTTTTCACATGTCTGATATACTGACACACTGACGATTCATATGGGACTATCTGTGGATGCACCCGCCACAATTCAATCCTAGGCTTTTACGCCTATTGTACTCTGACTCCAGCACGGCTCTGGCAGTATATGTATTTTTTTAATTTTATTGACGCACTGGCAACGTGCGGCTTCAATTTCCATGTGCTAACTTAGCCGACAATGATGCACCCATTAGTTTAATTTGTTGATCCCGATCTCCCGGTCGGGGATCGAACCGCCATACTGCAACTCCGCATAGCATCAGCAACCAGACATCTTTCCGCTGGACCACCGCGCCAAGACTAAAAAGTTTAGGTTTGGCCGACAAGTTTTCACATGTCTGATATACTGACACACTGACGATTCATATGGGACTATCTGTGGATGCACCTGCCACGATTCAATCCTTGGCATTTAAGCCTATTGTACTCTGACTCCATCACGGCTCTGGCAGTATATATTTTATTTATTTATTTATTTTTTTATTTTTATTTATTGACGCACTGGCAACGTGCGGCTTCAATTTCCACATGCTATCCAGCCGACAGACATGCACCCATTAGTTTAATTTGTTGATCACCATCTCCCGGTCGGGGGATCGAACCGCCATCCTGCAACTCCGCATAGCATCAGCAACCAGACAGCTTTCCACTGGACCACCGCACCAAGACTAAAAGTCAAGGATTGGCCGACCAGTTTTCACATGTCTGATATACTGACACACTGACGATTCATATGGGACTATCTGTGGATGCACCCGCCACAATTCAATCCTAGGGTTTTACGCCTATTTTTCTCTGACTCCAGCATGGCTCTGGCAGTATATGTATTTTTTTAATTTTATTGACGCACTGGCAACGTGCGGCTTCAATTTCCATGTGCTAACTTAGCCGACAGTGATGCACCCATTAGTTTAATTTGTTGATCACCATCTCCCGGTTGGGGGATCGAACCGCCATACTGCAACTCCGCATAGCATCAGCAACCAGACATCTTTCCACTGGACCACCGCACCAAGACTAAAAGTCAAGGATTGGCCGACCAGCTTTCACATGTCTGATATACTGACACACTGACGATTCATATGGGACTATCTGTGGATGCACCTGCCACAATTCAATCCTAGGCTTTTACGCCTATTGTACTCTGACTCCAGCACGGCTCTGGCGGTATATGTATTTTTTTAATTTTATTGACGCACTGGCAACGTGCGGCTTCAATTTCCATGTGCTAACTTAGCCGACAGTCATGCACCCATTAGTTTAATTTGTTGATCACCATCTCCTGGTCGGTGATCGAACCGCCATACTGCAACTCCGCATAGCATCAGCAACCAGACATCTTTCCACTGGACCACCGTACCAAGACTAAAAGTCAAGGACTGGCCGACCAGTTTTCACATATCTGATATACTGACACACTGACGATTCATATGGGACTCTCTGTGGATGCACCTGCCACAATTCAATCCTAGGCTTTTACGCCTATTGTACTCTGACTCCAGCACGGCTCTGGCAGTATATGTATTTTTTTATTTTATTGACGCACTGGCAACGTGCGGCTTCAATTTCCATGTGCTAACTTAGCCGACAGTGATGCACCCATTAGTTTAATTTGTTGATCACCATCTCCCGGTCGGGGATCGAACCGCCATACTGCAACTCTGCATAGCATTAGCAACCAGACATCTTTCCACTGGACCACCGCACCAAGACTAAAAGTCAAGGACTGGCCGACCAGTTTTCACATATCTGATATACTGACACACTGACGATTCATATGGGACTATCTGTGGATGCACCCGCCACAATTCAATCCTAGGCTTTTACGCCTATTGTACTCTGACTCCAGCACGGCTCTGGCAGTATATGTATTTTTTTAATTTTATTGACGCACTGGCAACGTGCGGCTTCAATTTCCATGTGCTAACTTAGCCGACAGTGATGCACCCATTAGTTTAATTTGTTGATCCCGATCTCCCGGTCGGGGATCGAACCGCCATACTGCAACTCCGCATAGCATCAGCAACCAGACATCTTTCCGCTGGACCACCGCGCCAAGACTAAAAAGTTTAGGTTTGGCCGACAAGTTTTCACATGTCTGATATACTGACACACTGACGATTCATATGGGACTATCTGTGGATGCACCTGCCACGATTCAATCCTTGGCATTTAAGCCTATTGTACTCTGACTCCATCACGGCTCTGGCAGTATATATTTTATTTATTTATTTTTTTTAATTTTTTTTTTTATTGACGCACTGGCAACGTGCGGCTTCAATTTCCACATGCTATCCAGCCGACAGACATGCACCCATTAGTTTAATTTGTTGATCACCATCTCCCGGTCGGGGGATCGAACCGCCATCCTGCAACTCCGCATAGCATCAGCAACCAGACAGCTTTCCACTGGACCACCGCACCAAGACTAAAAGTCAAGGATTGGCCGACCAGTTTTCACATGTCTGATATACTGACACACTGACGATTCATATGGGACTATCTGTGGATGCACCCGCCACAATTCAATCCTAGGGTTTTACGCCTATTTTTCTCTGACTCCAGCACGGCTCTGGCAGTATATGTATTTTTTATATTTTATTGACGCACTGGCAACGTGCGGCTTCAATTTCCATGTGCTAACTTAGCCGACAGTGATGCACCCATTAGTTTAATTTGTTGATCACCATCTCCCGGTCGGGGGATCGAACCGCCATACTGCAACTCCGCATAGCATTAGCAACCAGACATCTTTCCACTGGACCACCGCACCAAGACTAAAAGTCAAGGATTGGCCGACCAGTTTTCACATGTCTGATATACTGACACACTGACGATTCATATGGGACTATCTGTGGATGCACCCGCCACAATTCAATCCTAGGCTTTTACGCCTATTGTACTCTGACTCCAGCACGGCTCTGGCAGTATATGTATTTTTTTAATTTTATTGACGCACTGGCAACGTGCGGCTTCAATTTCCATGTGCTAACTTAACCGACAGTGATGCACCCATTAGTTTAATTTGTTGATCCCCATCTCCCGGTCGGGGATCGAACCGCCATACTGCAACTCCGCATAGCATCAACAACCAGACATCTTTCCACTGGACCACCGTACCAAGACTAAAAGTCAAGGACTGGCCGACCAGTTTTCACATACCTGATATACTGACACACTGACGATTCATATGGGACTATCTGTGGATGCACCTGCCACAATTCAATCCTAGGCTTTTATGCCTATTGTACTCTGACTCCAGCACGGCTCTGGCGGTATATGTATTTTTTTAATTTTATTGACGCACTGGCAACGTGCGGCTTCAATTTCCATGTGCTAACTTAGCCGACAGTCATGCACCCATTAGTTTAATTTGTTGATCACCATCTCCTGGTCGGGGATCGAACCGCCATACTGCAACTCCGCATAGCATCAGCAACCAGACATCTTTCCACTGGACCACCGCACCAAGACTAAAAGTCAAGGACTGGCCGACCAGTTTTCACATATCTGATATACTGACACACTGACGATTCATATGGGACTCTCTGTGGATGCACCTGCCACAATTCAATCCTAGGCTTTTACGCCTATTGTACTCTGACTCCAGCACAGCTCTGGCAGTATATGTATCTTTTTATTTTATTGACGCACTGGCAACGTGCGGCTTCAATTTCCATGTGCTAACTTAGCCGACAGTCATGCACCCATTAGTTTAATTTGTTGATCACCATCTCCCGGTCGGGGATCGAACCGCCATACTGCAACTCCGCATAGCATCAGCAACCAGACATCTTTCCACTGGACCACCGCACCAAGACTAAAAGTCAAGGATTGGCCGACCAGTTTTCACATGTCTGATATACTGACACACTGACGATTCATATGGGACTATCTGTGGATGCACCCGCCACAATTCAATCCTAGGCTTTTACGCCTATTGTACTCTGACTCCAGCACGGCTCTGGCGGTATATGTATTTTTTTAATTTTATTGATGCACTGGCAACGTGCGGCTTCAATTTCCATGTGCTAACTTAGCCGACAGTGATGCACCCATTAGTTTAATTTGTCGATCCCCATCTCCCCGTCGGGGATCGATCCGCCATACTGCAACTCCGCATAGCATCAGCAACCAGACATCTTTCCACTGGACCACCGTACCAAGACTAAAAGTCAAGGACTGGCCGACCAGTTTTCACATATCTGATATACTGACACACTGACGATTCATATGGGACTCTCTGTGGATGCACCTGCCACAATTCAATCCTAGGCTTTTACGCCTATTGTACTCTGACTCCAGCACGGCTCTGGCAGTATATGTATTTTTTTTTTTATTGACGCACTGGCAACGTGCGGCTTCAATTTCCATGTGCTAACTTAGCCGACAATCATGCACCCATTAGTTTAATTTGTTGATCACCATCTCCCGGTCCGGGGATCGAACCGCCATACTGCAACTCCGCATAGCATCAGCAACCAGACATCTTTCCACTGGACCACCGCACCAAGACTAAAAGTCAAGGATTGGCCGACCAGCTTTCACATGTCTGATATACTGACACACTGACGATTCATATGGGACTATCTGTGGATGCACCTGCCACAATTCAATCCTAGGCTTTTATGCCTATTGTACTCTGACTCCAGCACGGCTCTGGCGGTATATGTATTTTTTTAATTTTATTGACGCACTGGCAACGTGCGGCTTCAATTTCCATGTGCTAACTTAGCCGACAGTCATGCACCCATTAGTTTAATTTGTTGATCACCATCTCCTGGTCGGGGATCGAACCGCCATACTGCAACTCCGCATAGCATCAGCAACCAGACATCTTTCCACTGGACCACCGCACCAAGACTAAAAGTCAAGGACTGGCCGACCAGTTTTCACATATCTGATATACTGACACACTGACGATTCATATGGGACTCTCTGTGGATGCACCTGCCACAATTCAATCCTAGGCTTTTACGCCTATTGTACTCTGACTCCAGCACAGCTCTGGCAGTATATGTATCTTTTTATTTTATTGACGCACTGGCAACGTGCGGCTTCAATTTCCATGTGCTAACTTAGCCGACAGTCATGCACCCATTAGTTTAATTTGTTGATCACCATCTCCCGGTCGGGGATCGAACCGCCATACTGCAACTCCGCATAGCATCAGCAACCAGACATCTTTCCACTGGACCACCGCACCAAGACTAAAAGTCAAGGATTGGCCGACCAGTTTTCACATGTCTGATATACTGACACACTGACGATTCATATGGGACTATCTGTGGATGCACCCGCCACAATTCAATCCTAGGCTTTTACGCCTATTGTACTCTGACTCCAGCACGGCTCTGGCGGTATATGTATTTTTTTAATTTTATTGATGCACTGGCAACGTGCGGCTTCAATTTCCATGTGCTAACTTAGCCGACAGTGATGCACCCATTAGTTTAATTTGTCGATCCCCATCTCCCCGTCGGGGATCGATCCGCCATACTGCAACTCCGCATAGCATCAGCAACCAGACATCTTTCCACTGGACCACCGTACCAAGACTAAAAGTCAAGGACTGGCCGACCAGTTTTCACATATCTGATATACTGACACACTGACGATTCATATGGGACTCTCTGTGGATGCACCTGCCACAATTCAATCCTAGGCTTTTACGCCTATTGTACTCTGACTCCAGCACGGCTCTGGCAGTATATGTATTTTTTTTTTTATTGACGCACTGGCAACGTGCGGCTTCAATTTCCATGTGCTAACTTAGCCGACAATCATGCACCCATTAGTTTAATTTGTTGATCACCATCTCCCGGTCGGGGGATCGAACCGCCATACTGCAACTCCGCATAGCATCAGCAACCAGACATCTTTCCACTGGACCACCGCACCAAGACTAAAAGTCAAGGATTGGCCGACCAGCTTTCACATGTCTGATATACTGACACACTGACGATTCATATGGGACTATCTGTGGATGCACCTGCCACAATTCAATCCTAGGCTTTTACGCCTATTGTACTCTGACTCCAGCACGGCTCTTGCGGTATATGTATTTTTTTAATTTTATTGACGCACTGGCAACGTGCGGCTTCAATTTCCATGTGCTAACTTAGCCGACAGTCATGCACCCATTAGTTTAATTTGTTGATCACCATCTCCTGGTCGGTGATCGAACCGCCATAATGCAACTCCGCATAGCATCAGCAACCAGACATCTTTCCACTGGACCACCGTACCAAGACTAAAAGTCAAGGACTGGCCGACCAGTTTTCACATATCTGATATACTGACACACTGACGATTCATATGGGACTCTCTGTGGATGCACCTGCCACAATTCAATCCTAGGCTTTTACGCCTATTGTACTCTGACTCCAGCATGGCTCTGGCAGTATATGTATTTTTTTATTTTATTGACGCACTGGCAACGTGCGGCTTCAATTTCCATGTGCTAACTTAGCCGACAGTCATGCACCCATTAGTTTAATTTGTTGATCACCATCTCCCGGTCGGGGGATCGAACCGCCATACTGCAACTCCGCATAGCATCAGCAACCAGACAGCTTTCCACTGGACCACCGCACCAAGACTAAAAGTCAAGGATTGGCCGACCAGTTTCCACATGTCTGATATACTGACACACTGACGATTCATATGGGACTATCTGTGGATGCACACGCCACAATTCAATCCTAGGCTTTTACGCCTATTGTACTCTGACTCCAGCACGGCTCTGGCAGTATATGTATTTTTTTAATTTTATTGACGCACTGGCAACGTGCGGCTTCAATTTCCATGTGCTAACTTAGCCGACAGTGATGCACCCATTAGTTTAATTTGTTGATCCCCATCTCCCGGTCGGGGGATCGAACCGCCATACTGCAACTCCGCATAGCATCAGCAACCAGACATCTTTCCACTGGACCACCGTACCAAGACTAAAAGTCAAGGATTGGCCGACCAGCTTTCACATGTCTGATATACTGACACACTGACTATTCATATGGGACTATCTGTGGATGCACACGCCACAATTCAATCCTAGGCTTTTACGCCTATTGTACTCTGACCCCAGCACGGCTCTGGCAGTATATGTATTTTTTTATTTTATTGACGCACTGGCAACGTGCGGCTTCAATTTCCATGTGCTAACTTAGCCGACAGTCATACACCCATTAGTTTAATTTGTTGATCACCATCTCCCGGTCGGGGGATCGAACCGCCATTCTGCAACTCTGCATAGCATCAGCAACCAGACATCTTTCCACTGGACCACCGTACCAAGACTAAAAGTCAAGGACTGGCCGACCAGTTTTCACATATCTGATATACTGACACACTGACGATTCATATGGGACTCTCTGTGGATGCACCTGCCACAATTCAATCCTAGGCTTTTACGCCTATTGTACTCTGACTCCAGCACGGCTCTGGCAGTATATGTATTTTTTTTTTTATTCACGCACTGGCAACGTGCGGCTTCAATTTCCATGTGCTAACTTAGCCGACAATCATGCACCCATTAGTTTAATTTGTTGATCACCATCTCCCGGTCGGGGGATCGAACCGCCATACTGCAACTCCGCATAGCATCAGCAACCAGACATCTTTCCACTGGACCACCGCACCAAGACTAAAAGTCAAGGATTGGCCGACCAGCTTTCACATGTCTGATATACTGACACACTGACGATTCATATGGGACTATCTGTGGATGCACCTGCCACAATTCAATCCTAGGCTTTTACGCCTATTGTACTCTGACTCCAGCATGGCTCTTGCGGTATATGTATTTTTTTAATTTTATTGACGCACTGGCAACGTGCGGCTTCAATTTCCATGTGCTAACTTAGCCGACAGTCATGCACCCATTAGTTTAATTTGTTGATCACCATCTCCTGGTCGGTGATCGAACCGCCATAATGCAACTCCGCATAGCATCAGCAACCAGACATCTTTCCACTGGACCACCGTACCAAGACTAAAAGTCAAGGACTGGCCGACCAGTTTTCACATATCTGATATACTGACACACTGACGATTCATATGGGACTCTCTGTGGATGCACCTGCCACAATTCAATCCTAGGCTTTTACGCCTATTGTACTCTGACTCCAGCATGGCTCTGGCAGTATATGTATTTTTTTTATTTTATTGACGCACTGGCAACGTGCGGCTTCAATTTCCATGTGCTAACTTAGCCGACAGTCATGCACCCATTAGTTTAATTTGTTGATCACCATCTCCCGGTCGGGGGATCGAACCGCCATACTGCAACTCCGCATAGCATCAGCAACCAGACAGCTTTCCACTGGACCACCGCACCAAGACTAAAAGTCAAGGATTGGCCGACCAGTTTCCACATGTCTGATATACTGACACACTGACGATTCATATGGGACTATCTGTGGATGCACACGCCACAATTCAATCCTAGGCTTTTACGCCTATTGTACTCTGACTCCAGCACGGCTCTGGCAGTATATGTATTTTTTTTAATTTTATTGACGCACTGGCAACGTGCGGCTTCAATTTCCATGTGCTAACTTAGCCGACAGTGATGCACCCATTAGTTTAATTTGTTGATCCCCATCTCCCGGTCGGGGGATCGAACCGCCATACTGCAACTCCGCATAGCATCAGCAACCAGACATCTTTCCACTGGACCACCGTACCAAGACTAAAAGTCAAGGATTGGCCGACCAGCTTTCACATGTCTGATATACTGACACACTGACTATTCATATGGGACTATCTGTGGATGCACACGCCACAATTCAATCCTAGGCTTTTACGCCTATTGTACTCTGACCCCAGCACGGCTCTGGAAGTATATGTATTTTTTTATTTTATTGACGCACTGGCAACGTGCGGCTTCAATTTCCATGTGCTAACTTAGCCGACAGTCATACACCCATTAGTTTAATTTGTTGATCACCATCTCCCGGTCGGGGGATCGAACCGCCATTCTGCAACTCTGCATAGCATCAGCAACGAGCCATCTTTCCATTGGACCACCGCACCAAGACTAAAAGTCAAGGATTGGCCGACCAGCTTTCACATGTCTGATATACTGACACACTGACGATTCATATGGGACTATCTGTGGATGCACCTGCCACAATTCAATTGTACTCTGACTCCATATATGTATGTATGTATGTATGTATGTATGTATGTATGTATGTATGTATGTATGTATGTATGTATGTATGTATGTATGTATGTATGTATGTATGTATGATTACTGTATTCTGCGGCTGTAGTAGTAGAAACATCCTACAGCTGCAATCAGTCCTTCTTCGCTTTTGCCCACTGTGTCTTCTCCTCAGCCGAAATCCTTAGCTTCCTCAGGTCCATTCTTGACTTGAGTGTACCGAGTCCTGCTTTCTTGAGGTCACCTCGTAGCAAAATATTTGCAGACGACACAAAATGTAAGCGACGCCAGCTACCAGGACGATTCCCACCATATCCAAAGTATGTATATGGTCGTAGTCATGACACCTATCTTTCAAGTTTCCGCACGAAAAATGCCCATATTATGTTCTACATTTCAGCAAGAATACACCCGCCAACTAAATACTATATGACAAATACTTCTGATATAAAAATTATACCAACGTCAGAGACAGAAAACACACCTCGCGAGTAAATGTTGACAAGGGCATTGGTATATGCATACGATGTAACATTGCATCCAAGGGGAACAGTACAATAGGATGAATCAAGAGAATCAAACATAGACTCATCTACATTCTTTCGCTTCGACCCATCCCTAGGTAGAGATATTCACGAATACTGCAACTCAGCATGGCTACCTAAATGTAAAATGCTAATAAAAAGAGTTTCGTGCTGAATATTGGTAAAAACCAAAAACAACCTTTTCGAGCCATGCTCTATTATACACATTAAACGTCATAGATTCAATCGCAACATAAAATGCACCAGCACAGATATATGCAAACAAGGAGAATCAGAGATAGTAGACCCTTGTCCTCCCGTTTTCGTCACATTGCAAAAGGTTTTCAGATTTTTCAGATTGTTTTACATTTTCCGAATTTTTTCGGATCACGCCAAGAATTGTGGAATCCTACTGTATTTTCACTACAGTCCTCTAGTAAACAATTACTGCCTAATTTGCAGTGAATGGGCTTTGACATAGACGAGCAGCTGAGTGTACAACACAGCGACACATACATATAATCTAGAGTGACATGACTAGTGCAGACAAATTAGTTATCGTGCAATGCGCGGGAAGATAGAACTGCTAGAACAAACAGTGCGTGTGATCGGTTTCTTGCCATATCTAGGTCATTGACCAATATATGGCGGTATTATCATTGCACACACATAAGATTACTATAGGCTACAACGGTCTGCTTAGGGTTTCAAATACGGGCGCAATACGAATGTGTACACTTGAAAATCCAAGCGCTGTACCTTATCCTCAAGCCAAAATACATTATTCATTGCTCAAAAGACTCAAAAGAGGAAAGTAAAATCAGGCACACAGGTAATTCTAGGAATGGCAATCAAGTTGTAGCAGAAAGATGGTTGAGATGCTGAACAAATTTCGTTCAGTCAAAATAACACAGATTTGACAAAAGTTACCAGTAATTGCAACAGAAATGAAACCACCTCACCTAGAACCTGTTCAGAAGGATCCCCTAGGTGATAATAAAAAAATCTGATAAAATCTTTTGAGTGGAACATGTTAAATTCAAGATGGTTGCTAAGATGGCCGTCAATCGAGTATAATATGGAAGCTATCTCGAGAACGGTTCATTTAATTTTAGACACATGAATGTATTACGAGTAGATAGAAACATGCCCCAATCTACCGATAAACGACGTCATATGCACCCCATGACAACACTATGACGTCACAACCCAACATATGACATTGGAGTTCGATGTTTGCGAACCATTTCCACATTCACTGGCAGTGTTTATTTCTCATAATCATCCAAGTCATCCTTTTTTACATGTGCCCCTGCACCCAGAACAAGCTGACGAACATCCAAGTCCGCGATGACGGAACTTGCAGTGCATAGTTCCACAGTCCGACTTGGAGGTTCATCCCACTAGTCCGAGAAAGAACTGTGGGGAAGGATCCAAGTCCAAGTGTACTGGTGTCATTTCAAAACCTTTGCGGCCCTATTCCTCTGCCTCCAAGCTATTCCCATTCCACTGTTTGATCTGATAAACATTCGGAGGCTGTGATACTTCATCGCCGCAGATGTTGGTGGCAACATGTTTAGGTGGATGTTCCTTTTGGTGATGGTAACAAGCTCCTAGAATCTCTGATGCCTCATTGTGTCAAACTGATCATTCTGCATACCTATATGTATAATAATCACCGCCTTCTCACCAGCCGCTATGACATCGTCCTCCGATGACTGGGCACTTCCGAATATTTTGGCCTGGACACGGAATAACTTTGCCTATTCCAAAGAGCCTGGACGTTGTATCGTACCCCACCCCCAACCCCAGAGAAAAGCATGTACAGAAAGGATACAGAAAGTGGAAGAACCGCAGAAAACCACAGATTTGATCTTGAGAACGGCTCTCCAAGTGTTATACCAGCGATCGAAAAGAAGAAGAAGAAGAAGAAGAAGAAGAAGAGGAAAGGATATTCTTGTAGACGTTCTTCCCTTGTATATGCCTCATTGAGTCGACACTGATATATTTGAAAGCTGCTTCTTTCGCTGCTTCAGGAATGAAGTAGATAGCATGCGTGTGTCACCCAGCACGATGCATGAGGAGAATGGGGTTTTCTTGTTTTGTAGCTTACATGCCAAATTAGCACTAAATAATGTTGTTCTTATGTGACTTCCCCAAAAAACTTTTTTTCTCAGGTTGCAGATTTATAGTCAATATGGATCGCACTA
Source organism: Chaetoderma sp. LZ-2023a (assembly GCA_034401795.1). Classification (NCBI taxonomy): domain Eukaryota; kingdom Metazoa; phylum Mollusca; class Caudofoveata; order Chaetodermatida; family Chaetodermatidae; genus Chaetoderma; species Chaetoderma sp. LZ-2023a. Next base: position 231,395,266 of record CM067369.1, on the reverse strand, counting down.
CAAGTTGGCATAAGAGTTAGTCTTATAGTCTTCATGTCAAATTTGGGGATACTTTGACTGGTACCCTTACCCCACCACTACAAGCTGCACTTGAGAATTCACCTTTCCAGAGTACCCACCCATCATATGACGTCATAATGAACTGCGTGATGTGTACAATGACATCATAATGAATGACGTCATGAATGACGTCGATAAGTACGTCACGAACGCATATTTGAAGACGGTCTATGCCTTGTTGTACAAATTGTTTGCTTTTACTATTTAATAAATATTCTGTTGAATATTTTGAAACTAATTTGAATGGGCGCTGTTGATGCCATAGGCAGCAACAGCACCCAGTCAAATTGGTTACAAAATATTCAACAGCTTGTCTGTATAGCTTTCTGGAAATTGATAGCTAGGGCATTTGGGGATCGATCAACCCCAACAGGGCGAGGTGTGGGTGGAGCTTAGATAGTGATGGGGGGGCATAGCTAAAAATGGAAAGGTCCATTGGCATTTCTGGTGAGGTTAGCTACATCTACCATACCGACATGACAAAGCTTTTGTAGCTTTCATATCAAATAAGATCCACATAGCTCTCGGACTAAGTGCAGAGTACGAAGAACATAGTAAGAATCGACGCAAAAATTCGAAATAATCGCTTAAGTTAGAAGTCCATAGGTGACTTCTGCTTATGTGATAAATAGAATCGTACGTGCCATTTCATATCAAATTTATCGCACTCATGTAGTAAGATCTCATTGGGAACTCGCGAAAACTTGTTCCAAATGAGAATCTTACTAAGTTTGTGTGTTAAATTTGATACAAAATGGCGACTCTATTTATTCTATGCGCTATGTCCCTTACGCGCACAAGATGGGACATCATCACCAGGCAGCCAGGTTGCATTGGCAAATGGGCAGCTATACATGGTCGCTGGTAGCTCTGGATTGAAGGCATAGTCATCAGGACATCTGGGCTGACAGAACGATCCAAGAGTCCACTCGCCACATTCCACCTGTACCATGGCAGGTGTGGTCAAGTTTGTGCAATACTCGGCTGAAAGCATGAACATTATAAATTTATTACAGAGGAAAGCTTTTCATCAATTGCATGCCATTAATGGATGAATCAGATCTGTCAGTCAAGTCATCGCTATGCTGACGAAGGGGCCAATATTGAAAATCACAGTTTTGAGAAAATCTCATTCAGGTTTTTCTGTAGTTACCATCACAAATAATGCTACTCTTAAAGACATGTATTACGAATAGAAAACGCTTGGTCCCCTCTACGGACTACATATTACCATTATTTGTTTACCTAATTAATAAGGCAGTAATTAACTAAAATACATATTCGTGAAACGTTTTTTATGGTGAGATTGGCATACTGACATATTCGCTCAATATTCGCCTGTTCGCTATGTACAATTCGTTGCATTTACTACATTTTCGCCTCTTCAAAATCTCATTCCAACAGTAATTTGCGATATTAATACTTCATTTGGGAATCCCTGAACATAAGTTAAGTGTTCTGGACCCTAATAACAAAGCTCACTGGACCGGTACTGATCCAATGCCGGGTAAACATGGCCCACCATTAGCCCAGTACCGGTCTAGTAATCTCTGTTATCAGGGGAGGGATTTTTCAGTGATGTAATTCAACCCCCACCCCCCATATTTTCACATAGCACCAATAATACATTATTCTCATTACAATAACAATGGATACCTGCATCTTTTCCCCGTTTATAAGGCAGCGAATAAAGATATGAGCACGTAGTTTCAATTAATATTTAGTTTTGCGTTTTAGTAGTTTGATTTATGCAAACAGGGCAGTTATCCGAGATGAAGTGTTCATAGCATAGTAATGCTTGGCAAGCACCACGAGCACAAGCTGCAAATATTTCTGAAACACAACTATCGGCCTCACAACACTGCTCTGCTGCTGTCAAAGTGTTCAAAATGGATAGTGGATCAGATGGTTCATATGTTGGGTCCAAAACGGAATTATCATCACTCTCATTAATGGTTGAAAGAGGCTCCAGTCTAGCATAATCTGGCGAAGCTTGCTTATCCCAATCCGACCCTAGTTCTGATAATGGAATGAAATCGTCTGCCTGTGAGTGATAGTCAGGAGTGATTGGCTCTGTTCTAGCAACTTTTGTAGGTGGGTCATCATCTATCAATGTAGATCTAGTTTCTGCTACCTGTCTGTCAAATTCAGACCCAACGGAATCAGTAGCATGAATGTTAGATTGATTTGCACCATTCAATGCATTTTTATTGTTCGCAAGTTGAATCTCATCTTCATCAGACATATCTTGCTCAGATTGCACAATCTTTCCATAGTACCACTTCTTAGTAGCGGGCCACCACATTTTGATTTTCCGTCCACAAACAAACGTTTTTGTTTTCGCACCTACGGGCTTGACGTCTTTTGAATTGACAACATTCTGTGTACCATCTTGCCATTCGACAACCATATCTACAGAACCCATTTTCGCTACAGAACATAAAGCCAGTCACTTATCAAACCTATTACTCAAAATATTATACAACACATCTCATAAATATTTATTCTGCGTTGTTGAAGGACAATCCTATATTAGTATTCGCCTCTGATATTACATGACTAACATGAGACCTGTGCATATCTATGTCTCACGAACAGGCGGAAATGAACAAGTGCATGTTCGCCTGTTCGTGAAACACATGTTGACGTATCAAGGCAATATTCGCCCGCACCACCAGTGATTTGTCGCTTAACCAGCGTGTTTGCTATTACACAGCGTACTGTAATGTTTCGTTAATTTCACCAGTAAACGACAGGCGGTGTTAACCCTAAATTTACAAAATGTAATATTCGCCCCATCGTCAGCACAGAAACGAAGTGTATGACGTTAGAATGAATTACGTCACATGTAGGCTAGCATCACAATCATAATTGACAGAAATACTCCGCCATGAACCAGGAATAATCCGTCAGTTGTACAAAACTAACCTGACCGGGCGCTCAGTCCCCAGTCAAATAAGGTTCAAAATATGCAACAGGTTAGCTGTATAGTTACCATGAAATTGAGATTCTGGGAATTCAGGAGATATGTATATATATATATATATATATATATATATATATATATATATATATATATATATATATATATATATATATATATATATATATGTATGATGTATGTATGATTACTGTATTCTGTGGCTGTAGTAGTAGCAATCAGTCCTTCTTCGCTTTTGCCCACTGTGTCTTCTCCTCAGCCGAAATCATGAGGTTCCTCAGGTCCATTCTTGACTTGAGTGTACCGAGTCCTGCTTTCTTGAGGTCACCTCGTAGCACGCTTAGCAGATTTATGCAATGACGTCCTCTCCTGGCTTTGTAATTGCCAGCTCCCAGTAGGGCGATTTCCAAGGCTCTCTGCTGGTGTCTCTTCTGGCATCCTTAGCACATGGCCAAACATGGACCATCTTTGCTGGGCGACCTTCACAGATAGTGGTGACGTATTACACATCTTGTATAGTGCATCGTTGGAAATTATGCTGTCTGGCCATCGGTGTCTAGTGATGGCGCATATCTGTTTGCGGTGGCAGGCATCAAGTTTGGCTAGGTTGCATTGTATAAACGTAGCCTCTTTATCAGGCGCATCTTTGATCTACGAATCCATAGCTTCTAGAAGACAGGAAAGCTATGTTCCCCATGATCCAGCATGCAGAAATGTTAGCATTACTGCAAAGCAGTGAGCCCAGGATTTTACTTTTCCTCCATGGTTCGCCGCCACGAAGTGGGTCGTCATTTTCTATCGTTTCATGCTTTGTCGATAGGTATATGTGGGTGAACTCTGTTTTTGATTCATTCATAAAGAGATTCTCAATTTTTAGTTTGCTTGCAGCTATTAGGAGAAGTTCGTCAAGGGTTTTCTTTTCCTTGTCTATGAAGTCCACATCGTCCGCATATTCCATCTCTAGCTGCATGCCCAGTATTGCCACTGGGGGGTTTTGCCTTGTAGAACATTTCTGCACAGATTTCAATGCGGCTGCAAGGTAGCAGGTAAAATGCACGGATATAGACCATCTCCCTGTGGGGAGCCGATTGATGATTCAAATTCTACAGACTTCACTGACTTAACTCGTACTCTCAGCTCGGTGTCTGCAAGCAGTAGTCTCACTAGTCGTAGCTCATCTTCATTGCAACTGGCCTGGCGTAGTACATCGAGGATCTTTGAACGTTTAATTGTGTCGAAGGGTCGTGACATGTCAATGCCAATTGTCAATGTCTGTGCAGCTGCGTGCACGTTTGAAGCCACTTTGACATGATCCGGTGAAGTAATCAATCTTGTCTCGGATGCGGCATAGAGTAACATTGGATAGGGTTTTTCGTATGCTGTTGAGGAGCACCATGGGCCACATATTGGCTGGGGGCCCAGGTGGCTTCTCGGGCTTGGGTAGTGCGATAAGGGTGCCTTGGCCTACAGCGTCGATGGGAAGGTGGTGCATAAAAGCTGAATTGATTAGGTGCGTGATCGGGTTTGAGATAATGTCACATGCATATTTGAATAGTTCACTGCTTATGACATCAGGTACACTTCCATTTTCAGGGCTTTAAGGGCTCTCTCAACTTCTGCTGTTTTAATTGGTGTTAGTAATGACCTGGGCTCTCCTGAGAACGGGTGCAAGGGCTCGTCACCGTTGTCAGTGAACTGTTCCTTGAACCATTCTCGGATCGCCTTGGCTTTTCCCTGGTCAATCCCAATAAAGTGATCTTCAGAGTTGTGTACAGTGAGTGGTGGTGTGTAGTCAGTAACTCTCTGGGATCGGTCTGCCCGAAACATTTTGTGACCGTCATCAATGGCAGTGATTTCATCTGCTAGGGAGTCTGCCTGTTGAATAGCAAGATCTTTTAAGCGTTCGCTAATGTGGCACAGAATAATACTGCGCTCCCGGCATAGTTTGGTGCAGTCTTCACTTTGGGCAATTTGATAGATGCACAGCCGTAATGCTTTCTGCTCTGCTGACAGCTTTACTACTAGAGGGTCGTCAGTATACCTAGTTTGGTTGTTTTTAAGAACACCTATGGTGCTAGTAGTGGATAATTCCATAGATTTCAGTTAGGGCTTCGTTTGGATCGGAGCTGAAATCGATGTTAGCTATCTGCTCCCCGAGGGCTTTTTATATGACATTTGAGTATCAGCGTCGCTGATGGGCTTGGGTAGGTTTTAGATGACTCTACCCTCTGGCCTGGTATGGTGTTTATATATTAGGTAGAGATAGTTCATCTGAAGGCGTTTAATGACTAGCTTATGGTCAGAAGTGAGGTCTGTGCCTCCATACGAACGAGCTTTCCGGAGTAAGGGTTTTGCTTCTATCTTGCATAGTATGAAACCTATTCAGTTGAAAACAGCCGTTGTAGCCTTATAATCTTTTGGGAGTATGGTGTCCAGTTCATGTTGTCCGGTGACGGCATGGTTGTTTGAAAGCCGTAATTGTGACAAATAGGCCATTGGAACTAAGGAATGCCACCAGCGCATCTCCATTGCTGTTGCGTGTGCCCTCTCCAAAAGATCCCATGCATAAGCTAAGTCCTGAACTTTTGTCAGCAATTCCGAGTTTACCCAGCTTGGATTGATATCTCTACACACGAACAGTTGCCGTATAGCTGGGATCGTAATGGCGGTCCTCAGTTTTGCATAGAAGGAATCTAATATTGCTGGATTCCCTTTGGCTTTTCGGTAGTTGGGCCGTATGCGTTGACAATTCGACACTTAGTGGTGGTGTGTTTTCGCGTAGGTATAGCTATACCTATAGTATTTTAATGGATGAATCCACGTTTAGTTATTTCCCACCCCTCTCTAGCAGAGATGACAGTTGTGACATATGATGAAACATTTCCATGAGGTACTCGGACAATTTACTAGATCAATTCAAAATAATTATATATATATATATATATATATATATATATATATATATATATATATATATATATATATATATATATATATATATATATATATATATATATATATATAATCCTGCCTCTACCCGATCAGTACCATAAGTGTTGAATCTGTTGTGAAGTGGGTAAGTCTCATTGTGTGTGAATACTTATCACCAAGTTCTTCGAAAAAGTGGGGATTATGTCGTGCAACTCGTCTATGGCCGTGGGTGCGTGTATGTGCACGGAAAATCGATTGCAACTCCTCCGAAACTGTTGAACGGAATTCAACCAAATCTGGTATGTGATTTCCTGATAAGAAGGCACGATGACATGTACATTTCCCCAGGGGTGGGGCCAAAAGGTCGAGAAAATGATTGTAACGCAACTCCTCCGAAACCATTGTATGGAATTCAACCAAATTTGGTATGTGGGTTACCCATATATTTGCAGCGTGCAAAATGACATTTACACTTGGTTCCACCCCACGTGGGTGGTTGGCTGCGGTGGGTCAAAAGGTCAAAGCAGTGAACGTGGGGGATTTGCGATGGCGCGTCATCGGCCGAGCAATCTGGTTCACTATATTGTGTTGTGCATTGATCAGAACTCAAAGCGGTGAAGCATTGCTGAGCATTACAGCCATACGCAAATATAATGTAAACTAATAAGAAAATGGTCTGGGTTAATTCTAAAATAATAGCGTATGTGAAAAATGATAGAATCTGTAACTCATTGTGATTTCGTATCAATGAATCAATACTCACGATCACATCTTGGCATGTCTATATCTTCAAACTGCCATTGTGCAGATGACGATGAGGCAGGATTGCGATCAGCTGCCAGACGACATACCGCGTGGTGAGACCCATCTAGACTAAAACCATCCAGGCAGCTGAAACTACACGATGAGCCGATATTTCTCTCTGCAGTGCAATTATGAGGATGGAGATGAGTCACAATTAGGAGAGGTGGACAGCGAGGAACTGAAAATACCCAGTAGGAAATAGATTGCAAATCCGCCAATCAAGTAATAATGCAACCAACCAGCCAATCACTCAGTCAGTCAATTAATAAATCAATAGACAATTAGATCTCTTCAAGATTTCTGTACTAATTATCAAAACTAGCACATGTTCGCTCAGTGCAATCATGAAAAATGCATTTGTGTCTCTGTGCATGCGTGCGTGTGTGCGTGTGTTCGGCGTGCATGCGTTCAGCATAGCTTACCGTGTACGATTACGTTGAAGACACATTCATCATTAGTGTTGCTTGTTTTGTCTTGCGCCCTGTATGACACAATATAACGGCCTTCTTTGATGAACGACCCAGGCGGTGGCCCCATAGACTGTTTTACATCCACATAACCAGAATTGTCCCAATAAGTAGGAAGATTCCACAATGCCCTAAAGCCATTCGATCCATCGATTGCAGTGACGTATTGTGTATCCGGGCATGTTAACAGATGTGGAGGCTCAGTATCTGAAAACAATGCCACATGCACAATTGTTAAATGGTGACCTTTGATAACCTAACAGACTAACAACAAGATCATGCGATAAATGTCGACATTGTATTCGCTACAAATTATCTACAATCTATCCAGCAGCTAGGTAGACTTTTAGCTGATATGATAGGAACATATCTTAGACTTATTAGAATTAGACGATGAGAATGGTAAGTCACGTGATTAAGTAAAAAATACAGCAAACTTGTCCTAAGTGATCGTCTTCTAGAACACAACCAATGGAGGGATCTGATCTGTTACTGCAGTATTTGACGTCAAAATCAAAATACACCATTTGTTAGCTGACATCACAATCAAATGATGCGGAGCTTAGCTAGAAATGGGCCCTCTATTACAGTTAAGGTTCACTATCCATTGATGTACCTACAACTCTAGCCTAGTACCACACACATTACAGGAGAACGATTACAATTGTTAGTTTATTAATCAACTTAACCAGACATGCTTCACCATGTTAATATAATAACATATTAACTGTCTCACTTCTACAAGCCACCAGCTTTCAATGGACAATAACCCTGAGCCTGCTGAATATTTTGGAAGCATTTTGACTGAAAGTAGTTGGTGCATATTAAGAGTTCACCCCTACCACCACCACCCAATGGAAAATGTTGTCTGCAGAAATTCAGCAGGCACACACTTTAAAAAAGCTGCAGACGAATTCACCTACATGCATTGCCATGTATCAACATACAAAATTGAATAGTAGTGACAGGAAATGAAAACTCAACATTATCCACACCCACCAACACATTCTGGAATATCATCCCAAAGGCCATTTGATTGACAGATGATTGTTGTTCGTGATCCTGCAGGGACTTCATAGCCATATCTGCATGCATATGTACAGCGGGTGTTCACGACACAAGCAGATGATGTGCATGGCCAGAAGTTCTCCGTGTTCACACATGAAACACTCGAGTCCACCACTACTGGAGCTGCTGAACAACGCCGAACTGTAAAATATAGTGAAATATGTCAATTAGAAAATTGATGAATAAGTGATTAGAATGGCATCAAACAAGACATGAGATTTCGTTTATTTTTTCATTCTAATTAACCTATGAGTTTAAGCCGTTGACTTTGGAGCGTAATTTCTTCATAACCCAGATGCCGTATTAATATTCATAAGTAAGAAAGGTCACAGCGCATGCATAAATCGCCATTCCTCATCATCCAATTGTGTTCCTTATTACTCTAGTATGGGCGCTGGATGCAGATTGCGACTGGGTTGAGAGTGCATGAATTTACAACATTAGTCCAAGGTTCAATATTACAATGTGCGGTCGGCAATATATAGATTTCTAGCATGCATGCATGTGCTATGTCACTGCGGGCGTGCGCGCGGGCGTGGGTGTATACATACCTTCGCAATATGGTTTTGTGGATGACCATAGAGCCAGCTGAGTGTCTGCAGATGTGCAGTATTGCAGGGAGTCGCCATCAAGTCGGAAACCGTCATTACAATAATAGATGAGTAGTGATCCTAGGATGACAGATGAGCGGAAATAAGATCCATCCTTTATTAATGGTGGTTCATCACAGCGAAGTACTGAAAAGTTAATGTATGTGTTTGTTATATAATGGATGTCAGCGTAAAGTTCTGTTACAAGCAGAGGCGGGTCCAGAGATGGTGTGGCGGGGGTGGGGGCTGGTTTTGGGGCTTCCAAACCCATATGTGATAACAGTGTGCCCTTTTGCCTTTGGATGAGTAGAGAGAAGACGATAGGGAGCCCCCAAAAGAAATTCACACCTTGTGTAAGGTGTGACAATATTTTGTGTAAATATTTCTTTTGCTAAGATGTTTTGTGCAAAGATTTCTTTTGTGGGCCTCTATCATCTATATGATGTTAGATGTAGAGGGTGGCCATACGCCCATCCCCCTCACTAAATCACGTGACTCATAGCATCCTATCCCGTAATGACGATTGACAAGGGTTAGTGAGGGTAATTAAGCAACTTCAAAGGCACTAATCAAAGATAGTACAATGCTCAATGGTTAATGTATTCTGTAAGGATGATTGACAGTGTACATCTCTGGACTTGTCTTTTCTGGTCTCTGGGAACTCATTCAATCCTGAAGCCCCGCGCCCTCGTTTAATCATGTGACTGCTAGCACCCTATCCCATAATGATGATTGACAAGGATGAATGTATTGCGTAAGGATGATTGACAGGGTATATGTCTGGACTCATCTTTTCCGGACTCTGGGAACTCATTCAATCATGAAGCCCCGCCCCCTCATTAAATCATGTGACTGCTAACATCCTATCTCATAATGATGATTGACAAGGGTCAATGAGGGTAATTAGGCAACTTCAAAGGCATCAATGTCTTCGAGAGAGTACAATGCGCAATGGTTAATGCATTGTGTAAGGATGATTGACAGTGTACATGTCTGGACTCATCTTTTCTGGACTCTGAGAAATCATTACATCATGAATGGCGTGAAATATTCCGTTATAATTGCTTAATAGACCGTCAAGTTGTATGAATTGTATGTTAATAAACATTATGTTGAATACTTTGAAATTAATTTGACTCACCATTGTTGCCGCCATAAGCAGTAACATCGCCCAGTCAAATTAGGTTCAAAATATTCAACAGCTTACCCATATAGTTATCTGGTAATCGAGATTCAGAGAGTGTATGGATCGCTTGATCCCAACGTGGACAGAACATGCAGGGCTCTTAGGTAGAGCTGGGAGAAACATAGCTAAAACTGGATTCCTCCATTGACCGCTGATTAACTTAACTCGGATGATGATGCAAGATATTCTGCTATAATCGCTTAATAGTCTGTCAAGTTCTACGAATTGTATGTCTTTATTATTTATAAAACAATATGTTGAATACTTTGAAATGAATTTGATTCAACGTTGTTGTCGCCATAACCCATAACATCGCACAGTCAAATTAGTTTCAAAATATTCAACAGCTTTGCGCGACTAATATCTTAAAATAAAATATAGATAAAATTATAACCTAGAATTAGTGTCATAATTATAACCTATAATTATTGAATTCGTTTTCTAAATCAATTTCACATGTATTACCGATATTTAAAAAATGGATATATTAATAGTTCTAAACAAGGGGTAATCTATTCGCGATCACAGTTTCAACACGTTTCAAGTTTATTGATGTAGGTCTACTCCCAGGTCAGTATAACAATGTGTATGTTCGAGTCATGAAAAAACTGTAGTGGCAAGTAGACATGCACATGCTTAACATTCACCACCCACCCCCACTCTCCCAGCCCCGGGCAATATTGGTGACCGATAACTAGTTTAATCATGCATTTCTCTATGCTATTGTGATGAGTCTACCAGTCAAAGCATAGCAATTTTCATTCAGATATATAAAGAAGAGTAGAATTATAATTTATTGCAAAATCCTCTCATTCAACAGTATACAAGGCCCCCCGTCAGTACAGCAGATACCATGCGTAGGCAAGCGTGATTGTTCCTGGCTTTACACATGGAGAACAATAGCAGAATTCTTAATAGACTCATAATCACCTGCGACCAGCTTGTGAGAAATATCACGTTTTGTGGACATATTTAATTCAGATTCTGATTAAGATGTATTCACTATATTACGCTGAATCCATGATCATAGAGTATTCCATACACATTGCTATGTCATCAGCTATAATGTTTCCTCATCAATGTTATTTGGTGACCTAAATAAGCTACAAAGGTTTCAGCAGCAATGTTCAATTGAAAGGTGAATACGGAATTACATTACCACTGCATCCACATACCTCACGCATAGGGTCTCTCTACATTAATCGTTAATTCAGGAATGATTTCGATGAGATTGTTTCACAACATTACCTATATACAGTACAGCCCAGGCGTAAGATAACATGTGATCAGAAACATATTAGTAAGAACTGCTCTCTTGTGTATTTTGGGCATAATTTGGTTTGAAGACAATTGCTGCCTTAGGCAAAAATGTCTTTCAATCCAGTTATGTTCATAATATGCGACAGCACATTTTTATTTTGCTTTTTAAACATGATAGGTTATTTCTGTGCTGTACTGTACTGAAATTAATTCTGAAGCTAAGTCACCTCACACTAGCAAGTTATTGAAATCGTTTTCTCAAGCAATTTCCCATCTATTACCGATATTAAAAATTGATATATGATCTGTCTAAACATGCTTTGCTCTATTTGCTAACACACTGTTAGTTTCTGGTTGCTATAGTAATAACTTTTAGAAACACCGTTTGAATTCGTCACCGATTTTCATTTCACGACTTCGGCCTCCTAAGAAGTTTGGGCATGGGGTTAAATGGTACGCTTAAGGTCCTACCTCTGACTTTAACCATAAAGTCGCACCAGCCATGATTCCGCTCTCCATCCCACGCATGAAAGCGAAAGTAGTTTTCACTTTCCGGTACATCGGAACCTACGTATTCGCCACCAGACACCGTAGGCATAAAGAAGGCGGCCATTACATCAATACGACTGCAAAATTAGATAAAATAATTTAATATCCGCAATGAGTGCTTATCAGATGATGTCAAAATCTACACAGATATGGACAGCTCATTTGTGAAATAAGTGGGCATATTTGAATACAATCACCAACATTTAGCATGATGATAGTATTCGACATACTGATTAATATAGACATGGGTCCACTGTTTCCCCATCTTCAAAATGGCCGCTATTGTCAAAGTTGCCAACACGATAATTAGACAAGTAGAACTTGACAGAGGCACGGACATTTTACTTAATAGCCATTTTCTTGTTTTAATCCTTGAGAATAAAAAAAAAATAGTTGTCAAAATCTTTGTCCAAGATTTTCAGTTTGGAGAATATGTTTGGGATAAAGTTCTCCAATGTCCTCTATTACCAATTTGGATGTAGAAATGTTGCCATAATGAACGCTTCCCTCAATGGAGGGACCCGATATGTTACTCAAATATCTGATGTATTCAAATGCCTCACTAGTTAGCTGACGTCATAAATATTGACGTATAGCTCTGTCACCAACATTGAAAATTCGGTCACTGTTGTCCGTCCGAAATGTATGTCTTTAATAAATATACAAGCTAATAAACATTCTGTTGAATAATTTAAAGCTAATCTGCCTGGGAGCTGTTCTAGGCACAAACAGTCCTCAGTCAAATTAGGTTCAAAACGCTCAACAGCTTAACGATATAGTTACTTTGAAATTTAGAGTCTGGGAATTCACCTTTGAAAGTTTCAAATCGATTCCAATGGCGGGTCATAATTCACCTTTCCAGTTTATCCATCCATCAAATGAAGCCATAATCAACCACGTGATGTGTAGAATGACATCATAATCAATGAAGTCATTATGACGTCATGAATAACGTAGATAAGTACGTCACGAATGCATAATTGAAGACGGACTATGCGTTGTTGTACGAATTCTATGTCTTTACTATTTAATAAATATGATGTTGAATATTTTGAAACTAATTTGACTGGGCCGCCGTTGCTGCCATAGGTAGCAACAGTACCAAGTCAAATTAGTGACACAATATTCAACAGGTTATCTGTATAGTTTTCAGGAAATTGATAGTCAGGGCTTTCGGAGATCGATCGATCCCAACACGGCGAAGTGTGGGTGGAGCTTAGCTAGAGGTAGGCGGGGCGTAGCTAAAATTGGAAAGGTCCATTAGCAATGGATCCATCAATGTTTGTGAAGTTGCTTGACTTTACACTTGTTGCTTTTAGCTGAAATAGTATTACAGCGGTGTGTGGAAATGGCAGCCGCATACATGGTCTTGGGCCTAATATGCATATGGCAGCAACCGCGCCCAGTCAAATTAGTTTCAAAATATTCAACAGAATATTTATTAAATTGTAAAGACATACAACTCGTACAATTTAAGCGTTCATGACGGACTTAGATATATGCCATTCATTAATATTTTGATTGTGACATGAGCCTACCTGTGACATAATTTATTATGACGCCATATACTTGAGTAGCAGATTGGATGCCTATATTTCGTCATGGAGAGACACACAATAAGGGAGAGACAATAGGAAACGAACCTGTCACAGATCAGGAATACACTTTTGAAGGAAAATCTCGATCGTGTTAGTGTAAGGACCATCTATTGGGTAAGAAATAGTTGGAAAATAAAGAAAATTGGCGAATCAGACGCAGGGAAACTGTTACTTTGAAAGTCACAAGAAGAGAGAATGAAGCTTCAAAACGCGTGCTTTCAATCAGTGTGGAGTAGAAATTATGTAAGCTTGTAGGTCGCACCTTAAATAACGTACCACTGAACGAAATTATCCAAAATATTTGAAACATTTTTAGCATTCAGCATAGACAGCATTCTGGGCAGCCACCCAATGTCGATCAAAAAGATATAAAAACAACACTAAACCATGGTTCAATTTGGAAAGCCAGCAGGCTAGGGATCGTTATACTAAAGCAAGAAAAGATAATACACTTAATAGAACTGACGAGAACAGACAGACCATGATTGATGCTATCAAAACATATAAGAGAACTATCATAAAAGCAAACAACCAATATAAACAGTATTCTAGAATAAAAATTAGATAAATGAGTAATAAGAACCCAAAAGCATACTGGAATTTAATTAACCAGAAAAGTAATACCATATGTCCAATAAATATAAACGACATGTGTGAATACTTTTAAAATAAGATTAGCAATGAGCATGATAATACCGAGGAGGATACATTTGAACCACCACGCACAAATATCGAAAACTCAGATC
>CM067369.1:231308566-231376066 GCA_034401795.1 Chaetoderma sp. LZ-2023a | reverse complement strand
GAACATATAGAGAGATATAATATCAAATGCCATAGGCAGCAACAACACCCAGTCAAATTAGTTTCAAAATATTTAACAGCTTATTTGTATAGTTTTCTGGAAATTGATAGTCAGGGAGTTCATGGATTGATCGATTCCAACACGAGCGAGGTGTGGGCGGAGGTTAGTTAGAGATGTACGGGGCATAACTAAAACTGGAAAGGTCTATTATGTCTAGATTCGCACCTCTTCCCACCCCCACCCCCCGCCCACCCCACCCCCAGACACTTAAGGTTAAGCTACTAGACGATGGTTTGAACGGTCAAAGGCCGTGTTCTCAACAGAGACTTAATCCGGAATAACGTCATGATGAAGTATGATGCTATTTCCTATTAAATCTCTAGTGAGAACACGGCCTCAGATATAGGTAATCATGTGATTTTACGGAATTGCGGTGAATGATCAAACGGCACGAGACTCATCCATTGCACGCCAAACAACCATCTACCATGTGCACAAGAATTTAAAAAACGAAATCATCTTCTACACAATTCACCTTTCCAGAGTATGTACCCATCATATGACATCATAATCATCTACGCGCCGTGTAGAATGACATCATAAGACTAGAACCCTATCTGAATAATATAACTAGAAAAACTTTAGCCAAATTTCGAACTTGCAATCATCGATTAGCATTTGAGACTGGAAGCTGGGAGGTATTAGGCAGGAATGATAGAGAATGTACTGGATGTGACAAGCGATGTGACAAGCACGACACCAGTGACGAATACATTATTTACTTTTATACGACATTTTTGACGAGAACAGAAAACCTGTTCTTCTACTAAGGTTAAGTTCGGATATGTTGGGTAAGCGGGGTACCGAGAGTATTATCGGACAACGCTATCACGTGGTACAAATTCGCATCAAGTGGTACAAATTATACTCGGTTACTATTGCTTCAAGCGAGAGTAAAAGTGTGCACATACATGCGTGGATAGGCAAAGCAACCACGTGATACTTCCGGTCGGAGTACTGCGACAACATATCAGAAAACAATGGCCTCATTATGACGTTATGAATGACGTAGATATGTACGTCACGAATGTATAATTGAAAACGGACTATGCGTTGTTGTACGAGTTGTATGCCTTTACTAGTTAATACATATTCTGTTGAATATATATATATATATATATATATATATATATATATATATATATATATATATATATATATATATATATATATATATATGAGCATTTTTATGCACCATGAAAAAAGTAATAGTGAAAACATGTTTTTCGCACACCAAATAACAAGGTAGGTAAAATAATTACTTATTTTCGCTGCCTGTTGATGAAATCTTCAAATGCTGTGTAAAAAGATGTATCTTTAGGAAGAACATGGTTTGACAATGTCACCGAGTGCCGTGGAACGCAAAAATGTCCAATTGTTGTAAATAGAGCCCTGTTAGGAACAGGTAACCGGACCATATAGGTATATTCTCACTGTACCTACATAGTAAGCTAACGATTTTGCTAGGCAGCTGAGTGTATGGCTAACAATTCAACACTGTTGTTGGTGCCTTAAGTTAGTAATCACCAACTTACAGTCAAATTGCTCATCAGTGGTCGATTGAAAATGATGATGATTATTTTAGAACGTATTATTTTCCTTAATAATTTGACGCACTGCTGTTACTGGCATTGATAGCAACAACTTTCACGAACATTATTGTCAAAGGATACAATAGCGTTCTCATATTTTCTCCTGGAATGTAATACACTTGGACTGAACAATATTGAAATAGGATTTGTCGAGCGTACCTTCGTGAATATCTTTTACGTGCTAAAATCTCAAGAGCAGGCCGTCAAATAACCAGTTGCACGGGCCCCTTTCTTTGCGAAACCCTGACCTGTACAGACAAAGACTCATCTAGCATGGCATCTAAGGCTATCTTCGGATATGTTGCCGGGGCAAGCGGGGTACCTCGACAACATATCCGAACGACCGAGAGTATAATCGGACAACGGTATTACGTGGTACAAATTCGTATCACGTGGTACAAATTCTACACGATTACTCCTGCTTCAAACGAGAGCAAAAGTGGGCGCAAGTATAGATAGGCAATGTAACCACGTACTCCTTACGGTCGGAGTACTGCGACAAGGGTTAAGTTCGAATATGTTGTCGGGGTGGGGTGGGGGGGGGGTAAGCGGGGTACCTCGACAACATATCCGAACGACCGAGAGTATAATCTGCCAACCGTATCACGTGGTACAAATTCGTATCACATGGTATAGATTACTCCTGCTTCAAGCGATATTAAAATTGTACGCATGCGTATATAGGCAAAGCAACCATGTGATACTTCCGGTCTTGGTACTGCGACAACACATCCGAATTCAACTAACGAAACGGAATTCAACCCAAAATTTCCAACGAATTTAGAGTCGTGGCACTGCAGAATCTCATCTCCTATGTAGAGATGGGGAGAAGTTGATTGATCACGTTGACGTCATGACCAATCAAACTTCACTTCCCGCCGACTTAGAAGATATAAATGATGAGGACTATGTATCATGATAGTATTGTGAAATCGTAACCGTTTGGTTCTAACTTCTGAGTTACTGGTTGCCAAAGATCGAGTAGATACCCAGCGCCATTCACCTTGAATTATTATTTGTCCAAACATCCGCCCTCAGTAACCTGAAATGGATTAGGCGATTAACAGGCGATAGGGGTATGTATTGATTAATGGTCCAAATGGTCTACGTCATCAACCAGTGGTCGAAACGATTGATCTGGTTTGACATGCTTTGTGCATGAAATAAAAAAAATCTGCAATATGACATTCAGGTCGATGAAGGAAGGCACTGACAGCTTCTTTGACAATGATGACCTGAATGATACATCAAACTCAATTTGTGTATTCTAATATTTAGAGTAAGTACATTTAGAATTGCATACGTATTCGTGAAGCTTATCGTTTTTACCTGGGGGTGGATCTGACCTGGCGCAGAAAATCTTACAGAGAAATGAGCCGAAAATTCGTCCGATAAAGCCACCCACAACAGCCCCTATTAAGCCGCCGATGACACTTCCCATTGGACCGGCAATGGCACTGCCAATAGCGCTTCCGAATTTCCAGCCAAGTTTGGCACCATACTTCTGACCCAATGCTGGTAATCCTGCAAATAATAATAATAATAATAATAATAATAATGGTGGTGGCGATGGAGGTGGTTGTGGTGGTGGTGGTGGTGGTGGTGGTAATGGTGATAATAATAATACTAATAATAATACTACTACTACTAATAATAAAAATAATAATAATAATAATAATAATAATAATAATAATAATAATAATGGTGGTGGTGGTGGTGGTGGTGGTAATGGTGATAATAATAATAATAATAATAATAATAATAATAATAATAATAATAATAATAATAATAATAATAATAATAATAAACTAGAATGCACTCAAGGGAGATGCTGACTCACGAGATTACGCTCTGTCTTGACAACGCCCTTAGTGAGCTCCATGACCTCGAGTTTTGACCTTTTGACCCCAACCTAAAACATTTTCTAGCCATTCAAAACATCAGTGTCTGTGGCGAATTTGGCGTTTCTACCTTCTTGCGTTCCGGATTTACGGCTAAAGACGTGTCCTTCGGGATGCACTAAGTGACCATGTGACCGTGATTTTATACCCTTTGACCCCCAACCTGAAGATTTTTCTAGCCACTCATAACATTAATGTATTTGACAAATTTGGTGATTCTAATTCATAGGATTTCCGAGATATGCCTAAACACACACACGCACGTACGCACGCACTCCCACACCCTCCCCCCCCCCACACACACCCCGCTCCACCCCCAACCACCACCACCCCTCCCCAACCCCACACACCTGCTATATAAACAACTATAAAATTCAGATGCATAAGCTAAAATATCCGAATGTTTGCTCACAATTCTCCCATCTGGCAATGTGAGATGAGAAATTGTTTTGTTAATTCCACGCTTGGTTTCAAGGTCAAAGAAAAACATGGTAGGACTGTCTAATTACTTGATGTGCTGGAAGCGTGACCGCACCCAAGGACCCCTTGATTGGTGCTTTAGCAGTGTGCTCAAATTTGTTTGTTTTTGTTTTAATTTGTCGTATAATTCTGATGTTTTTGGTACCTGGGCTGATAATAGATCTATTTCAGTTTGTAAACGCAAGCGTTCTTCTGTTATAATAATGGCGCGTTCGCGAGAGAAACGCTGTGATAGAGTACAAATGTGTCTTTTTCCCAAGACCCACCAATCTTGTATACACTGTACACTGGTAACCTTTTTTCGCCACTGCTCCCAAAAACTAGTAATTAAATTACAGTATTCACTGTCCTTTAACAAATCGGTATTCAAGCACCAGTAAGCACTATTACGAATAGCCTTTTGAAAATAAAATGAAAATTGAACAAAAGAGTGATCGGATTCATTACATGGTATTGTTATGCAGGATGTTACGAATTGTTTAAAAATTGATGAAATATAAAATCTGTCTAGTCGTGATGATACACCATCCAATCTAGTCCAGGTAAAAATCTCAGAGGACGGGTGTAAATATCGGAAAACTTCTATAAGATTATGACTCTGAATCAATGATTGCAGACTATTAGCCGCAATAGGATGAGGCTCAGTATCAGATGTTCTATCAATACTAGGATCAATGGTACAATTAAAATCACCTCAACAATAATAGGATATGTCTCTGTTAATGACGAAATGTGTGTCCTGAGAGTATCAATGCATTTTACTTTATCGTGGGAATGCGTGGGATTATAAACATTGATTAAATAAAAGTAGTTATCATTTATTTTGACAGTAACATGCAAAATTCTGCCTGGTACAAACGGCACAATGTCAACAATATCTACCTTCAGTTTTGGCTTGAAGAAAATGGCTACGCCTGCAGTATTATTGGTAAAGTGTGACAAAACAATCTCACCTCTCCATACTAATCTCCATATATGCTCGTCAGATAAAAGTGTATGAGTAGCTTGCATAAATACAATATCAGTAGCAATTTCAGAACGCAACTGGTTAAAAATCCTAAAGCGCTTAAAAGAGTCTCGGCAGCCCCTCGTATTAATGGTTGTGAAGGAGAGAGGTAACATCTTTAAAAATAATAATAAAAATCTCAAGATTGTATAATACAAGAAGAGGAAGAAGAAGAAGAAGAAGAAGAAGAAGAAGAAGAACAAGGTGGAGGAGGAGAAGGAAGAGAAAAAGAAGACGAAGAAGTAGAAGAAGACGAAGAAGACGAAAAAGAGGAAGAAGTATGTAGAATGTGGATTCCAAGTGTACAGTCACGACGTTTCAGGTTGCATCAGTTTCAGAGATATCCATATAATGTGATCAGATCCATATCCAGGTTCTTTACTTGGCCAAAGTCTGGAAATCCTATTAGACTTTATCCCTCCCTTTTTGTGGTAAAACATTAGCCAATTCATATCAGTAGTTGTTTTAGGCCCGTTTTATAAGTCGAATTTTCTGTCGCGCCGCGCTAATGACAACTGGTTGATTTATATAGTGCCATTTTCAGGCAGATTTAGTTGGCACTGCACAAGAGACGTCCGACTTATAAATCGGGCCATAGATACAGATCGAGACATATGCGGCAGGCAAGCAAACGTAGGAATGCAATAGGATAAGGATAAAAATGCAGATAATTCTTGAATGTCGTCGGCTACTGTTTTAGGCCATCTTTATCGTTGATACCTAACTGCTCCTAACACAAATGCTTCATGGGAAGACCTAACACGACCGCAAGCACACACGGACTCAGCGTTTTTGATGAGTTTGATGTTTGACCTTTCAAGCTTTGGGGTTTTGACCTCAAACTAAAGAAGGCTCTTCCAGCCTCCTAGGGCAACACCCACCCAAGACTGGTAAAGATCCGCATATGGAGTAAGCATATATCGAGGGATATGGAACATTTAATTATGTTTTTATAGCCTAATGGCCCTTTCCACTTTATCCACACATCCTACGTCGCCAATACATAATTGAAGACGGACTATGCGTTGTTGTACGAATTGTATGTCTTTACTATTTAATAAATATTCTGTTGAATATTTTGAATCTAATTTGACTGGGCACTGTTGCTGGCATAGGCAGCAACAGCACCCAGTCAAATTAGTTTCAAAATATTTAACAGCCTATCTGTATAGTTTTCTGGAAATTGATAGTCAGGGGGTTCAGGGATCGATCGATCCCAACACGAGCGAGGTATGGGTGGAGCTTAGCTAGAGGTGGGCAAAAACTTGAAAGGACCATTGAAGTTGGCACCATTTGTCTATTGACCAGACTATGCTAGAACTATGAAAGTAGCAAACGCTTACTAGTTTCTACAAAATTCTTGCACGTGCATGTGTGCGTGTGTGCGGCTCATGTATTCATCATGTGTAGTGCTTCAGTGTGTGAATGTGCTATGGAAAATTCCCTATGATGATAACGTACGCTCTGGGTTTCTCAAAACATCATAAATGTCTTTCACATATCCGACGACTTCCACAACTACAGCGATCTCTTCGCCGTATTGTTCCTTTAATTCAGCGAGCTCACGAACGATAGGAACGTTGTTAATGAGATCCTGCTTGAACTCATCTACAACACCCTGAAAACATTAAATATCACAATATAGCATCGTTAACCCTTTAAGCCTTACACTCCACTGGGCCCAGAAACGACAACTTCATTAAAATGTAAGAAATATTCTTTTGAATACTTTGAAACTTGTCTTACTGGGAGCTGTTTTGCATATGCCAGCAACCGTTTCTAGCCAAATTGGTTTCAAAGCATTTAACAGTTTTTTTAATGGATATTTGCTTTGAAATTAAAACACTTTTAAAACACTTATTTTTTCCCGGGCCAAATAATTTAGAACGCTTGTTCGTTTCTTGCAAATTTGAAGCAATATGTCATCTAATAAACGGAATAAATATTTTTAATACTTTAAAATCATTGGACTGGAAATAACTGTTGCCTTAGGCAGAACAGTGAAGCTTCTAGGCAAGTTAGTATCAACATATTTAAGGGGATGCTAGCTCGGACATAATATAGATTTTGCAACTATTCACGATTTATGCTGCCGCATAACGAACGGTCCAAGTGTATACATACGATGCAGACTATGTGGCAATTACAAGCAAACTAGTTGAGTGGTTACCTATGATGCACATGTATCTGTCAAATACTCGGATATTCTCTGAAATTGGCAATCAATTTTGGCGTCTGCTAAGATTTCTAATATTTGTGAGAATCTTACTTTGCTTCTTCTTGCTTATTGAAGATCCATACATCAACCATGAAAGAGACAAAATAGAAAACAAGTATCATGACCATGTGTTATACGTACCTTTATTTCATCCAGTCTTGGCAGTCCAATCTCCTCAAGAAGGTCGCTTACATCAGGGATGTTCATCTTCTCCTTAATCTCCTCTATAGTAGGAATATTCAGTTTTTCAATCACCGATTTTAGATTAAATTCAGGAAGGCCTAATTTATGGATAAGATCATCGACTGAGGGAAAGCCAACGTCCTGTAACAATGTCTTTACATCAGGAATTTTCACTAGCTTTAATATTTCATCTTTTGTTGGTAGACCAAGCTCTTTCCAAATGTTATCTACATTCAGAATGCTAAGTTGCTGCTTAAGACTCTCCAAAGTTGGGAGCCCAATCGCCTTTAGAAGATTATTTGGATTGGTTAACTTTTCTATTTCCTGCTTCACAAAATCTGGACTGGGAAGTCCAAGTTTTTCAAGAATCTCATCGGCGTCAGGAATATCTAACAGTTTCTTCAAGTCTTCCTTACTCTTAATGCCAACAATTTTCAGAATATCATCTGGAATTAGTTCGGACAGTTTGGGTAGCAACTCTTCTGGTGTTGGAATGTTCAGTATCTTGAGAATAATCTCTGGCTGAAAGTCTGTAAAGAATTTCTCGATCTTCTCCTTTGAGGGTAATCCAGCCCATTCAAGTATCTTGTCTTCATTTAGGCTATCCAAATGCTTTGTAATTTCATCAACTGTTGGCAGGCCTAGCTTATCTAAAAGTACCTCAGGAGAAAACTGTTTTAACTGATTTTCAATATCGTCACGCGTGGGTAAATTTAACCGTTTTAAAAGTTCATCACCTGAGTACTGTTTAAAAATCGTTTCAAGTTCTTTCTTATTGGGGATACCAAGGTCTGTTAGTATTTGATCAGGATTTAACACATGTTTAATCTTATTTTGTAATTCATAGAAATCCTGAATGCCAACTTCTTCTAGAACCTTATCAGCAATAGATTTTAGATTTTCTTCTATGTAATCTTTTGGAATATTTTTAATTTCATCAAATGCCTCTTTGATATCATCTATGTGAAGTTCTTCCATTATATCATCCACGTTGGGCAATCCCAATACTTTTAATGCGGAATCAAAATCTCTGAATTGAAGGAGTCTCTTAATTTCATCTCTCGATGGTATTCCTAATGTATTTAGAATTGCGGTTGCATTTGGAATATTAAGTCTATCTTTTAATTCATCTAGGTCCGGGATGTTCAATGAATCAAGAAATGTGTCAGGATCTAAAAGTGATGCTAATTGCTGTTTTAAACGTTTTAAGGATGGTATCCCTGCTTTCTCCAGAAGACCCGTTACATTGAATTTAGCTGCAAGCTCGTCTAGTCTTTGCTTAGCTGGGAGTTTAAACCTATCTACCAGATTGTCTAAATTAAAGTTAGGAATACGATTCTCGAGTTCATCCAGAGTTGGAATGTTGAGTCCTTTCAAAATGGCAGCAGCATCGATCTTTGGAAACTTTCCACTTAGATCTTCACGAGTTGGGATCCCTAGTTTCTGAAATACCTCATTTGCTATGTCTATGCCAAAGTTCTTAACGCTCTGACCCAGGCCTTTGAGATCTGGTATTCCAATCTGATTTAAGAACTTATGTACCTGTGGCGTAATAAAGTTCTCTTTAACTTCTTCAATAGTAGGGAGCTGTAATTCTGAAATAACTTTCCCAAATTCAGGAATGTGAAATCGCTCCAAAAGCTCCTCAAATGTAGTCACATTAGCAACACGCAAAAATTGCCGAACATTGGTTATCTTTAATGCATCTTTTAATGTTTTCTTATTCGGTAATCCTACGTGTGACAGAAGATTGCCTACTGATAAGTTGGACAAGACATCTTTCACCTGGTCTATCAATGGTAAATGCAATAATATTCGATCAACATCTGTTGCATTCTGGATCCTTGCTTTAACATCAGAGGGTGTTGGGTAACCAAGCTTTAGTAGAACATCATCTATGTCATTCACATGTAACCTTTCCAATTCACTCTTTATTGTTTCCTGGTCTGGAATTCCAAAGCTTTGCAAAAGTGCTTCTACATCAATGCTTTTTACAACTTGTTTCAGCTTTACCACAGTTTCTATATTAAGCTCTTCAGTGATTTGTTTAGGATCGAATCGCTTCAGTAACTCTTCCATTTCCGATATCATCGGTAGACCAGCTATTCTCAGCAGTGTATTTTCATCAAGATTAGCGATTTGTTCCTTAATCCACTGTCCAGATGGTAATCCCAAATTATGAAGTAGTTTTTCAGGAGATATTTCTTGTTTTATAATTTCAATATGTTCACGTGTTGGAAAAATTAGCCTTTGGACAAGGGTTGCTCCTGTGGCCTGGGCCAATTGAGCTTCAATTTCCTCTCGAGAAGGAAATCCTGCTCTCTTTAACAAGCTATCTGGATGAAGCTCATCCTCGATTCGTCGACGAACGACATCAAAATCAGGCACAGAAAGTTCCTCAAATAAACGATCACGCACAGCATGCAATTTGCCTCTAATGACATCCTCTGAAAACATTTCCTTAATTTCCAGAAATTGCTCTTTAATTTCCTTGATGTGAAGTCGATCTTCCAGCTCATCAATGGTTGGGATACCAAAGTATCCCAAGGCTGATTGCCCATCATTGAATGGAAGTAATGTTTTCAAGTCTTCTTTCGTCGGCAGACGAAGCTCCTTGAGAATAGCTGTAGCATTTGTTAAGTTTAACCTTTCTAAGATGGCTTCAGCTGACGGAATTCCAATCGCATTTAGAAAATCGTCTTTATTGAAGACAGGAAAGATATTTTGTAGGGCCTCTTTAGTTGGAACTCCTGCTAGAATAAGCTGTTGGCTGATGTTGAGTCTGTTGATGAAATCATTAACTGTTTGATTCACTTGGATGTTGAGCCGATTGAATACCTCATTAATGGTATAGTTTGGAAATACCTGAATCAAATCTTCCAGTGTCATTGGACGGAGTTCTCGAAGCACGCGAATTGTATCTACCTTTGGTAACATACTGTGCAATTTATCTCTAGTTTCAATGCCAAGATGGCGAATCAATTCATTAACGCTAGTTCTATGTGACCTAACTTGCTGTAAGCTAGGTGGACCAGTTATGACAACATCTTTGCTAACTCGCTGTAAACCTGGTAGCTTGTCCTCGATGCGGGAGACAATGGTTGCACCATTTTCACTTACCACTTCCTTCACCTGTGAAGATTAGCATAGTAGCGTAGTTAATATACAGAGAAACCTAACGAAAATGGACACTGAGTGGGCTATCAAAAAGTGGTAAATAAAGACAGCTAATCGCTTTTTGCAACTCCTTGTCTATGTTATGTTATATATGTTTTTGGTGTGCGTGCGTGCGTGCGTGCGTGCGTGCGTGCGTGCGTGCGTGCGTGCGTGCGTGCGTGCATGCGTGCGTGCGTGCGTGGGTGGGTGGGTGAGTATGTGCGTGTGGAGTGGTGGTGTCAAATGATGGTGGTTCATTATGATAAGTAATCTTAAGACCACCTATCTTAACCCAGATGCCAGTCATTGACAGAATTGACTGTATTGATCTTAGACATTTGGACAAAATTCTGCAGTATATACAAAATTGGGAAATGCTGGAGCAGATCTTAGGAAGCAAAGCTCGAGAAGATTTTAAGATGCGAAGCTGGGGAAGATTTTAGGATGCAAAGCTGGGGAAGATTTTAGGATGCAAAGCTGGGGAGGATTTTAGAATTACCTTGAAATTTAGATCGTAATGATGACGTTCATATTAATATAAATACTATTTAATGTAATGGTAGCTGATGATTCTATAAATGTCAGTGTTGGTTTAGGGCTTCGTTTGGATCGGAGCTGACGTCGATGTTAGCTATCTGCTCCCCGAGGGCCTTTTTGTATGACATTTGAATGTTAATGTCGTTGGTGAGATTGGGTAGGTTGTAGGCGACTCTACCCTCTTGCCTGGTATAGCGTTTATATATTAGGTAGAGACGGTTCATCTGAAGGTGTATAAAAATGGCTTATTGTCAGAACTGAGGTCTTTGCCTCCATAGGAACGAGCATCCCGAAGTAGGGCTTTGATTCTGTCTTGCATAGTGTGAAGTCTATTTGGTTGAAGACAGCTGTTGTAGCCTTAGAACCTTTTGGGGCTTTGCGATCAGCAATGTGTCCGGCCCATGTTGCCTGGTGATGGCAAGGGTGTTTAAAAGCCGTATTTTTGACAAATAGGCCATTGGAACTAAGAAATGCCATCAGTGCATCCCCGTTGCTGTTGTGTGTGCCCTCTCCATACGATCCCATGCATAAACCAAGTCCTAAACTTTTGTCCGCTATGCTGAGTTTACCAAGCTTGGGGTTGAAATCACCACATATGAGCGGTTGCCATCTAGCTGGGATTGTAATGGCGGAGCTCAGTTCCGTATAGAAGGAATCTAATATTGCTGGATTCTCTTTGCCATATGTGTTGACTAAGGGTCACTTAGTGGTGGTGCGTTTTCGCGTTGGTATAGACAGGTCGATGAATGCAATGTGTTCACTGCCATATCCAAAACCAATGGCCTGTTTACGAAGCCTAAGCCCGGTATGTGGCCTGGTTTTCCTCCATGAGTACATTCCATGTAGCTATGGTAAGCTCCTGGGAAGATTGCATCGTCCGGCATGTCGAGAACAGTTTCTTCTTTGATGAAAGTTAGACATAATCAGAGAGGAGACCGGCGTGGAGGAGTCATCTTTCTCCCATATTGAATCGTCAGCTACCAGCACCATAGATGTTCTAAAAGAACAAGCGAACTAGGTATACTGACGACCCTCTAATAGTAAAACTGTCAGCAGAGCAGAAAGCCTTATGGCTGCATATCTATCAAAGTGGCCAAAGTGAAGACCGCACCAAGCTATGCCGGGAACACAATAACATTCTGCGCCACATTAGCAAATGCTTAGCAGATCTTGCTATTCAATAAGCAGACTCCCTAGCAGATGAAATCACTGCCACGGACTGTCACAAATTGTTTCAGGCAGCCCGAGCCCTGAGAGTTACTGACTATACACTACCCCTCACTGTACCCAACTCTGATGGACACATTAACGGGACTGACCAGGGCAAAGTCGAGGCAATTCGAGAATTGTTCAAGGAACAGTTCACTCACCATGATGATGAGCCCTTGCACCCGTTCTCAGGAGATCCCAGGCCATTACTAATACCAATTAAAACAGCAGAAGTTGAGAAGCCACTTAAAGCCCTGAAAAATGGACGTACATCTGGACCTGATGGCATGAGCAATGAACTATTTTAATATGCTAGTGACATTATCTCAAAACCAATTACGATTACGCCCGGTAGGCCAAGTCACCCTTATCCTGCTACCCAAGCCCTAGAAGCCACCTGCCACCCGCCCCCCCCTCCCCCGCCAATCTGAGGCCCATTGTGCCCTTCAACAGCTGTAGCATGGATCGCTCAGCCGGGTAAGAAACGGCCCAGTCTGAATTGCTCCAAGCCACGCCATGTTGGTTCTTTAGCTCCGTACGTGTAACCACCATATTAAGAACTCAAAATAATAACGTCCTCAGGAATGCCTAGCGTGCATGCGCGCCAGTAAGAGATAACTCAACCACGCTGTGTTGAGGGTATCGGGAATGGCATTCCTATGATATAACTATCAGTAATCTAGGGAATCTTTAATATGGGACCCTTTCCAGCGATTCTGGTATGAATCGACACTAGAATTCATGGGGAAACACGAATCATTTTACAGATTTGAAATCGGTTCAGTATTGGCGGAGTTATCAGTAAAACGATATTGGTCTGAATAATTCTCCAAAGTTGGTTTAGATTGCCATCGCGGATGTGTTGGTAGCGTGACGTCATACACACGTGATCGTCATATGCTATCTCCCTATGAAGTACGCGATGATTGGTTGAGGTCTGCGTGGTGCCTGTTGATTGGTCACCATACAGTACAAAAGGGCTTGCTCTGGCAATATTCCTCAGTCAGACTGTTGGTCATCCAGAGCAAGGAACATTATCCATGCCTACTGCGTAGAGCTCGCTGTTCTAGCAATCTACACCCACGCAGCTTATATTAGTTCCTGTTCTTGTTTCGGAGGCATACCATACACCACGCACCTGGTTCAATTTTTATGCCCCCACGCCAACTGGGGTTAATAAACTAATTTGAAATAAGGGTTCCCACCTACCAACTTCAGGGATCTTCTGTGAGCTGATTCACTGTTTTCGGCCTGTAACATCCGAAATTAGTATGTGAAATGATTGGCCTGTACTGATGTCTCGCCGAACCTGCCGTACTACGCCAACCAGTGGAAACTAGAAATAGCACGTATCTAGTCTATCATTATGTTTTGAACTTTCGCTTCTGTCTGTGAACATTGCCTTCAGCGTCATCAATGAGCTAAGCGACGCGGATTGCTGTAACACTATCACCAAGCCTCTTCAGCAATTGGAGGCATCTTCTTCAAGCACCAAGTTTCGTGTGATACTACGTAGCCATAAATTGAACAGTTATTACTTGTATTATTAATTTCGTGCCAGTGACTATGAAATGCCTCACCAACAGACGCCAACACACGCTGATGCCAACTAGACTGTATATGCTGTGAGAATGAACATTGCGCTGATGACTAATATGCGCTCATTTTTAGTGTAATATAGTTATCTTATTTTTTTGTAGCGCTGATTACAAGCAAGCACCATAGGTCAGTCTGACCTTATTATATTGTATAGAACTGTAATACGGAGAGAGCCGTTTTTAGATATTACTACTAATTCATTATTACTTTTTCGTTAGGTTAAATGATTAACCGTATACTAAATAGCTTCACTAATGACAAACACCTACTTTCTTAAAATATAGCAACACCTTTTCACTAGAGTCATCTCTCGTGCCTCGCCAATACTGCTCTAGATACGGCGACTAATCCTAACCAGTATTAAGCTCAGATATTTTGCTAGGGTAAAGTAGATAGGGACGACTGCTCGAATAATGGAGTGCTGTTTATTGTAAAGCCTCTGTTCCTGTACTGCTGCTCCATTACATAAGCAAACTGGCATTTCCATAATCGGCCACCAACTTTACAGCCTTCTAAATTCCTAGAGCAGCTGTCTATTTCTACGAATCTCCGGCCTCTGTCCAATTAATTGTTTGGTCGTTCCCTCCACCTGTTTGGTTAGCACTGACCCGAGAAATTGCAGAGGTTTCTTGATGGTGAGAATCAAAACAGCGATGCTTTACACACACCTCTCCCGTACCTTCACGGATACGCTTAGCTAGTCGTTAAGCCAAAGTAGGATTAACTGCGCTAATGTTAATTATAGTAGGTATGTCCTAGCAGTGGACCACAATTACAGGGAGTGAATCTCATATGGTTCGCTCTAATCATGCTTGCCGAGGGCTGAAAACCTGGTTCACAGACTAACTCCATGGTGACTCGGAGAAGCCAATCAGCTCTCCACGCCTTCTAGGAAGGTCGCCAATGTCTGCTACCCAATTCTTCAGTCTTCGCCGTAACTAGATATATTGCTTACTCAATGCTTTTGTGTGTTATCTGTCCATATTTTGTGGTTGTGCTGACATGTAGTTAGGGGTCGCTCATTGGCTCTGGACTCATCGCCCGGCAACATGTAAGTAACATCAGCCTGAGGGAGAGGTCCAATGAGTATGTGCTAAGATGGCTAGTGTAGCTCTCATGGTACATGCTGGTCCATTGTATTGCTCCGCTCCATTGCACCACATGTACAGGATGCGTAGGAGGGCTGGTTAGCTATGGTTCTCGGGGTTACGGATCCCGTATCACGATTCTCCAGAAGGTACAAAGACTGATTTTTGGAGCTGGTGGAACGATCACGTTCACCATTGCTGCCGAGATTGAACCTCATGGTCTCATCCCAACTGTTCGTGTCACTGGTATGACGGTCCATAAACTAGTTTACAAGTCTGGACATGATGATAATAATTATAAATAATAACAACTATGCAAACAATTGTACACGTTTGCTAGCGAATGAGCGAAAATAATACAGTACATAGAACCAACTGGTGTTCTTTCTACGTGGGCTCGCCGAAGGTACCTCACAGATTCGTAAATCTGCAGAGGTATTACCGCAAGGGAGCATCGCAGCGAGGCCACTTGAATATTTTAATATAAATCAATTATATCCCTAACACATACAAAATATCATTGTTGCAAGAGGAAAGTGCCTCGTGCGGACCTCTGTCACAGGAAAATGCCTTCAACGCCGAAGTGGAGGAAAAGAGCTGGCAAAAATGGCCCCTCTTTTGTTCAAACAAAAAGCTATGTGAAGTGGTCAATCCTAGTGAAACTATAATTAATGTGATGCTTGCGGTTAGGTTAAGACGGGTCTGATGATTTCCAAGGAATTTATAGGTCACCGTCTTATGTCGGACCAGAGATACTGCATTGGTAGTTGCCACATTTTATTTATGCCGAGCTTCTGCTAAAGTCTAACCTACCATTTAGTTGTTAGATACGTTTCCAAACTTTGGCCGCAGGTGGCAGGGATTCCTACCTATCTATTGACACATACATCTAACTGGCGAAGATGCCCAGCTCCCCAAAGGTCACCCCACATAGCATCTTCCTCAGAAAGACAGCATGCACACATGTAACGGAGCGACAGCTCCTGAATCATATGATGATCCGGTCACCGTTGCACCATCACCACATATAGCATCACTAGGACAACCCACAGTTTACATAAGTAATTTAGAAAACACAATAGTATTTAGTGGGGAGTAAGAGACAGATATCCATCACTAGTGACCTTCCCGTGAGGGTGTGGTGGGTTCTAAGACTGCACCCAGTTACCATACCGAGTTGGATGGAGATCTGTGTCTCATCCATCATCCGTGTGTCACGGAATTAACATTTCACCTGTCATTAGGGTTATGTTCCAGAATGCCCAGAGATGCACCGCAGGCCGGTGTTACATAATATAATTTCTTTTCGCAGTGCTTCCTACATTGGCAGGGGTATCTAAACTAACTGGTATTCGAAGATACTGGGGGGAGTGTATGCTCAATCGACACTACATGTCTCCAGTATACTTTTTATACAACCGGGTAAGTATGGAATGTTCATGCTACAATGAATTGACGTATCCAGCCTTGTGGGCAGGTGTATTCTGTATGCTCCTGTTTTTTGTGTCTTAGTGTGATGTTCTGGCAGCTCATGGGGGGGGGGGGGGCTTGGTAGGGCGGTTGTGGTCAAGGATGCCCGTTGGATTGGGAGAGTTATCTCCCATTACACAATGGTTGGTAATCTGTCATAGTTTTTAAGTACGGGGAATATTCGAGCCGAGAGTCCGCTGAACAGGTTGCCTCCCTGCCCACCACAAGTGGGGTGGGGGTGGAGCGATGCTGTGGTGCTGGGTTGCCACCTCCTCTGTAACAGCAGCCTCTCTCATATCTGAAGATCGACAGTCGATAGACGACGAGTGGAGTGTGAAATGGACAGGACCGGTGATGTCTGAACTTGGTGCATAGATGAGAGATGTGAATTGGAGTGGGGTGGTGGTGCTATTGGATGAGATGCACCTTGGAAGGGGGGTGGTTTCGCGATTTGGGGATTTGGAAGGCCACACCGAGGCCTCATCCAGCCTCTTCACTTCCGTGTTATTTATTACATGTTCCACCCCAGAGGAAGCATGGCCTTGGGCAGCCTCAGTTTCCGCTTGTAGTAACTCTATAATTGGGGTAGTAGCATGAAGTGGGTGGAAGTGGGAAGAGGTCGGCAGAACAACTTTCCCCTCCTTCACCTTGGACAACACAAATGAGAAAGTCTTCAGATACGACTTCCCAGATCTTGTAGACCCACTCTGAGGAGGGAGAGGGCGAGAACGTATCTCGTCAGCGCCCTCAGCATTAGTCACATGTTCACCGGGCTACTGACTTGGTAGGAGAGAGGTCGAACTGGCACCGCATGCTCGGGACTAACGTCGGGAATACCTGTTTCCGTAGAGACATCTGTCTGGGTACTGGTGTCACGTGGAATACCCAGTCCGAGCTCTGGCACTGGGTCGTCACTGGCACAAGGTTTAAGTCGAGCGAAGTGGATGATTGAGGTCAAGCCATCCGAGGTGCGGATATGGTAGGTCACGTCCGATTTCTTACCTACTATCACATGGGTCTTTCAACTGGTAGCTCAGTTTACTCAGCACATTTGCAGAACATCACGAATCGTGAACCCAAACCATTTTTCCTGCCCCATACGGGTCTTCATGCACTCGGCGGTCATGACACATTTTCTGACGCCGGTCTGCAGTGGTTAATGTTGCTCGTTCTATCTCATGGGTCTGTTCTATCTGCTGTCGCATTAGTTCTACGTAGAGAGATGGTGAATTTTTCTCTCCTGGAATTCTGGGCATGGCCAGATCCAGGGGTAAGGCTAATTCATGGCCTATCATTAACCGAGCAGGGCTATACCACGTGCTGGAATGTATCGAAGAGCGGTATGCCATGAGCACATATGGGAGTCGTAGATCCCAGTCACGACAGTCAAGGCATGTTTCCTTTGTCAGCATTTCCGTTAAGGTGCGGTTGTACCTTTCTACCATCCCGCCGTTACACAATTACTTCCTTGGTCAGACTGCGGTTCATAAGGCATACCAAAGGGGCAGAACACATTGCTTGTCAGGACCTCCACTATTGTGGATGCCTCTTGGTCCGGCAAAGCAAATGCTTCCACCCACTTCGTAAAATAATTTTGCAATACGAGGATGTACTTGTTTCCTTCATCCATCGTATTCAAGGTTTCCGAGCACATCAATAGCCACTCGCTCCCATGGTGTACCAACATTTTTAACACTATCGAGTATCTGGATCCAGTGGAATATCTGTTTAACTCGTGTTATTGTTCGCTCAATGGCTATGTGTCCAGCGCTATCGTGTAGTTGTTGCAGAATAGATTCACGATAACGCTCAGGGATCACTATCCGGTTATTAATGTAGAGAATGTCATCTTGGAAATGACACGCTCCAAGCCTTTGATAGTAGTATTTTGCCATCGTGGAAAGTGGTGTAACAGATTCTTTAGGAGGACATACCCCCTCCTGAATCCACTCGAATATGTTTCGTGTTTGTGAGTCTGTTGCTTGTTCATGAGCGACTGTCTCCGTGTTCCACTCTGCACACCGCAATTCAGGCAACACTGGAGATGGCTGTGTAGTATGTGTCATGGTGTCGAGCCCGATTCTGCTCAAGGCATCGACATTCCCATGCAGTTTGCTGGGTCTATGAAGTTGAAGTTGAAGGCCTGCTGGTATTCCTGCCACCTCGCTACCTGGCCCTCCGGATGTTTGAGGTTTCTGAGCCAGCATAGGGAGGCATGATCTGTACGCAGGGCAAATTGGCGCCCATACAGAAAGTATTTATACTACTTGACGAAATGCACAGCAGCTAACAATTCCCTTTTAGTGGTCGCATAACGTTTCTCTGTTTTGTTTAGTGTATGCAAACCATAACCCAGTACCTGCTCTGTTCCATATTCTGTGACCTGGGATAGAACTGCACCAATGGCATAAGCCGATGCATCAGTGTCTAAGATGAAATCGAGGTTAGGGTTAGGATGAGCAAGAATTGGGGCGGCCATCAAGAGTTCCTTCAGTGCACTGAAGGAACCTTCACACTCACTCATCCACTCGAATGGTCGATCCTTTTCGGTGATCTTAAATAATGGTGATGCAATCTCATTAAAGTGACGGATGTAACGACGATAGTACTGGCAAAGACCGAGGACACTCTGGGTGTCCGTGACTGTGGTGGGGGTTTGCCACTCCGCTACTGCTATTGTTTTTGAAGGTTGAGTAGCTACTCCATTGCCGGATATGACGTGTCCCAGGAACTCGACGCTCTGTCTAAAAAGATGACACTTTTTGGGTTTGAGCTTTAGATTGGCGTTGTGAAAGTTCATTAAGACCGTGTCCAGATTGGACAGAGTCTACTTAAACGAGGAGCCAAAGACGATTACGAGAAAAATTTCCCAATGCAGGGTAGTTAATACCTGCTCAATGAGATGCTCGAACGTTCCAGGAGCATTGCACAACCTGTACGGCATTTTGTGGAACTGGAAAAGACCGTCTTTACACACAAACATGGTCTTCTCCCTGTCAGCCTCATCCAAGGCTACCTGGCAGTATCCACTAGCTAAATCAAGAGTACAAAAACAATTGGCCCCGGACAAGGAATCTATGGCCTGATCTATCCGCGGAAGCGGATATGCGTCCTTGATGCTTAGATCATTAATGCAGCAGTATTCTATACAAAACTGCAAAGATCCGTCCTTTTTGCCTGCTAGTACAATGGGACTGGCCCAGGGGGGTGCTGATGGCTCTATTATGCCTGTCTGCAACATGTCGTTTACCTGTTGATGTGCTTCTGTCTTCCTGTGAATGGGAAGACGTCGAACGGGTTGGTTGTTTCCGGTGTCGATGGAGTGTCGCACAAGATGAGTTTCTCCCAGGTCCATATCTCCAGCTGAGAAACTATCACGATATTTGTATAATATTTTCCGTATGTCACGTTTATGAGATTGCACCAATCCAACCGTGGCACACAGATATATGTCATGTAGGTGTTCCGGTAAATCATCAGAAGATGTTGCCGGTATCAGTGCAGTAGGGATGTCTCCAGTCATATCACATCCACCAGATGGCCACAATGAACTCCCGGTACAAGTGCTATTGGGTCCGTAGTGCCATTGAATACCTCGAATGGTATGTGATCCTTATTGGTGGTGTCCATGATCATTCGGGTGCATTGTGAGGCGAGTATATATTCAGCGTCGGGTTCCAGCATAGCTATGTGAGTGTTGTTTCATATCTGTGGTGCAGTGGCCCATAAGATTGTCTCCTGTCCCGGCTCCACTGTGGCCGTAGATGCCAAAATCACTGCACAAGTGTCATACAGTGATGATTCCAGTCCAAGGGGTATACGTCAGCCGTGTATGTCTAATTCCTGTCGTCTGCAATGTATGACGGCTTCGCTGGCACTGAGCAAATCAGAACCAAGCAGGGCATTGTTTTGAATAGAGGCAATGCGAACTCACTGTATGAATTGCATTTCCTCTATCTGTATTATGAGGTTTACTGTACCAGCCACCGGGACATCGGCTCCCAGTAGCTGTTTGCAAAAAAATATGTTTGTAGGCCTAAGGGGTGGCTTCTTATGAGGTGGGATGTTCTCATACAAGCACTTGTTAAAGACGGTGATGGAAGCTCCAGTGTCAACGGTGGCACTGGTGGAAACGCCACTAAACAGACAAGCACACTTATATATTACTTTGCGGTGTGCCTGTGGAAGAGTTTCCAATGATACTCGTTGTGGGATTGCTTTTGGTGCAGTATCATCAAGTATATAGTCTGTCTGTTTCTGGATAGCTTCCGTGAGTGCAGTTTGTTGGCTGAGTGAGGAAAGGGCCAACCTGTCGTCACTGCTGCTGTGATTGCTAGTGCGGTTGCGGATGAGGGCTACCTGTGTGAGCCACATTTTACAATGCATCATGAGATGTTTGGTTGATGCGCAGAAGAAGCAGTGACGGCGTGGTGGTTTTCCGTCCTTTGAACGATGCTTCTTCTTGCGGATCCATGATCACGAATGTTGACTACAGTCCATGTCACTATTGTTGCTGCTGCTGGATGTAGAGGATGATGCTGTTAGGACTTGTGAATTGCAAACCACCAAGGGGCACCGGGTGTTAAGTGCCTTGGCAGTAGGTCATGGTGCTTGTATAAACGTTGTTTCAGCGGAGGTGCTACAACCTACCACTGCCGTTTTACATAGGAAGGAAGGTTTGTTAGAAACGGAGGCTGCGGGGTCACAACCTCCGGCAGGGAAAGATGTCAGTGCCCTGGATGCAGTGTGCATCGTTGGTACCGACATATAAGAAGTCAGGCGTGCGTGCGTGCGTGCGTGCGTGCGTGCGTGCGTGCGTGCGTGCGTGCGTGTGTGTGTGCATACTGTTGTGAAAGAATGATTTGTTGGGTTGGCCACCTGACGTTGTTTTCCGGAGGCCGCAGTTGAGCCGGGTTGTGAGAGTGGGCACCGAAGTGACTGGGTAATTGGTGCCTGTTCTAGCTTAACGGGGTCTCAGGCTGCTGTGTACATCAGTCAGCAGTAGAAGTTGTAGACAGAGAGAGATTTGGACATTGCTCCTTCCAGTGACCCAGCTGACCACATCGAATACATGTGTTTGGTGGCTGTGTAGGTGTCATCAAATTTGTTGATGGGCATATTGTCGATTGTGTTGCGACCATGGTGCTAAGTATGGTGACTAAGTTAGTGAGTGTGGAGATTTGTTTCATTATCTCTTCTAACCTATCATGCACGTTCTGACGATTGTTATTGTTGTGCTGGTTCCCGCATCCTGGGGCGTTGTTGTGGCCTCTGCGATGGGATTGGCCACACCCTCTTCCTCTAGATGCATGATTTTGACCGGTGGGTTGTTCTGTTTGCGTTTGCAGGTCTGATGCTGATGTAGGTGCTGATGCAGTTGGGTTGTCGGTGGTGGTTACGAGGTTTGCATCGCTTACTTCATTGATTGGGTGTAATTGCCGGCGATTGTTTTTCTCTCGCTCCAAGAAATTCTCAATCCGAACCGGGATTGCTGTTAATTGTTAAAGACTACCGTGTTCTATGAGGAATAACTTTTCCTTGAGGGCGGGTTCTCCACTCGATGAAAGTGTCCAGATGCAGATGTGTCACTCCGTTGTGATTCGTGCTGGGGTAGGTGTGGGTAACTAGTCACTGAATACGACTAGCTAACTCTGGTAGTGTCTCCCCGGCTCGTCGATGCAAGGTTTTGAGTTGCAGATGACTTGTCTCACCGAGGGCCATGCCCCCGAATCACTCCAACAACGCACTTTCCCGTTCCACGTTCATTGGCATATAATCTGTGCCCAAATCTGCTTGGAATTGTAGTGTTTTCCCGGACAGTTTTGCGGCTAGATATTCTCCCATTTGACGATCTGTCCACCGATTTGTATGACTTATGATTTCAAATTCGACCTTGTAATTAGCCCAATCATTCTCCTTGCTAAATTCAGGAGGGAGAATGATCCGGCCATGGCCATGATATGTCGCTATGGGCGCGAATCCAGGTGGTGATGCTGGGGAGACTGACGTGAACGTGGATGCTGATCTGCGATAATTTCCCTGATTATGCCACGTCCGTGAGGGCGATTCCCGATGATAGTGCTGTACATGGTATGTAGGAATACCGTCTTGATGCGGGTCCATAGAGGGGTGTTGGTCTATAGACTGGTGGTGGTGTGCTATGGAGATGACGCAGATATTCTACTGGCTGTTGCGATGGGTGATCCTCGCATGGAGGCAGCACAGGTGGCGGATGGGGGTGATGTGTGCCATGTGGTGTTGTTCTTCTGATGTATTGCTGGAAGGGAGGTGCCGCATCTCCCAGCTTGTACCGTGGTACCAGTGGATAATATGGTGACGAGGTATGTACCGGCGGAGACGCGGGATATGGTGCATGAGGTTCCAGCCATTGATCATCCTGTGATGACGCTGGCGAACATAATGGTTGTGAAGGAATAGTATGCCCCTGTAGGGGTCTGTGTTGTGGTCGACTGCGATATGGCATAGATGGTGGGTGCCTATCACGGATATCTGACAGTGCGATATAATGAGTTCCTGCCTGCAAGGCATCATGAAATGTCCCCTCGCTGATCGGCGAAAACGCATGTAAAGGCGGTTCTGGTTGTTTCGTACCGGTGAAATTCCTAGCATAGTCGGTGAGCACGTGTGCCATTCTCCCATCATATGATGTTACATCCGAATCTGGGGCGTGCTGACTGGCTGATGAAGGAGACTGAAACGTGCGTGTGTTGAGAGTTGGCATAGGTTCGCTTCTCGATCGAGCCCCATATTGGGTGCAACATGTAGCTCGCGGGTCTATGCGCTGGTCCGGTGTATTGCTCCGCTCCGTTGCACCACATGTACAGGATGCTTGGGAGGGCTGGTTAGCTACGGTTCTCGGGGTTACGGATCCCGTATTATGACTCTCCGGAAGGTACAAAGACCAGCTTCCGGAGCCAGTGGAATGATCACGTTCCAGTTGGGGCCGTGCGACCATTGTCACCGAGATTGAACCTCACGGTCTCATCCCAACTGTTTGTGGGACCGGTATGATGGTCCATAATCTAGTTTAAAAGTCTGAACAGGATAATAATTATAAACAAAAACAACTATACAAACAATGGTACTCGTTTGCTAGTGAATGAGCAAAAATAATACAGTACATAGAATCAACTGGTGTTCTTTCTACGTGGGCTCGCCAAAGGTACCTGACAGATTCGTAAATCTGCAGAGGTATTCCCGCAAGGGAGCATCGCAGCGAGGCCACTTGAATATTTTAATATAAATCAATTATATCCCTAACACATACAAAATATCATTGTTGCAAGAGGAAAGTGCCGTGCGCAGGTCTCCGTCACAGGAAAATGCCTTCAACGCCGAACTGGAGGAAAAGAGCTGGCAAAAAGGGTCGCTCTTTTGTTTAAACAAAAAGCTATGTGAAGTGGGCAATCCTCGAGAAACTATAATTAACGTGCTGACCGCTGGTTTACGTGAAGACGAGTTCGATGATTTCCAAGGAATTCATAGGTCACAGTCTTATGTAGGTCCAGAGATACTGCATTGGTAGTTGCTGCTTTTATTTATGCAGACCTTCTGCTAAAGTCTAACCTAACCGTTAGGTGTTAGATACGTTTCCAAGCTTTGGTCACAAGTGGCAGAGATTCCTACCTATCTATTGACACATACCTCTAACTGGCGAAGATGCCCTGCTCCCCGAAGGTCGCCCAATAGCATCTTCCTCAGAAAGACCGTGCGTACATGTTATGGAGCGACAGCTCCCGAATCATATGACGATCCGGTCACTGTTGCACCATAACCACGTATAACATCACTAGGGCAATCCACAGTTCACATAAGCAATTTAGAAAGTGCAATAGTACCAATGATAATTGTGGGGAGTAAGAGACAGATATCCATTGCTAGTGACCTTCCCGTGAGGGCGTGGTGGGTTCTAAGACTGTACCCAGTCACCATACTGAGGTGGATGGAAATCTGTGTCTCGTCCATCACCCGTGTGTTACGGAATTAACATTTCACCTGTCATTAGGGTTATGTTCCAAAATGCCCAGAGATGCACTGCAGGCCGGTGTTACATAATATTATTTCTTTTCGCAGTGCTTCCTACATTGGCAGGGGCATCTAAACTAACTGGTATCCGAAGATACTGGGGGAGTGTATGCTAAATCGACACTTTAGTTATCACCGCTTGGAAACCCCAATAGTTTCCCAGAGTCGGATCCTGCCAACGTGTCGATTGGGAGTCCAGACAATTATTAAGCCTTGTAGCTGGAGGAGCGCTGAAAGAGCCAATCACTCGATATTAATGAGAGGCCCTAAGGTAATTGGCCAATTTATACAATCTAGCCAGTGTGCGGGGTTACATATCCGCCAGATCTGGAAAAGAGGTGTACACAATGTGTCTGTTATGGAGAGATTGTCCCTAACTACTTTAAACCTATCCTATCGAGTTAGAATCGCCAGGTTTAGTCTGTCACATGTCAGGTTCGAGCATGGGGAGCATGATCAGTGACTTCAGTGTAAAATTGACGCTGGGGGAAATAGTGATGCGCATATAATGTTGCTGTATGGTATTGCCTAGCATTCTGCGTCCTAGAGTTTATATATATATACAAAACAGAATAACTAGGATGGCTACTTGCCATATACATAACTAGCCAATAGAGTGCTAACAGTATATCAGGTCTAGTTGTAAGCACACAGAAATAAAGATAATATATACAATATGAAACAGAAAATATAAAAATGCGGTCTTTAAGACCAGGAAGGCGCCTGTTTGTCATCAGTGCCTATTACAGAAATAATGAATAGCACAATACTAAGTTACTTGGGTACCTATTGGTCATCGGTACAGTAAGAGTTCATAAATCACGGGAATTGCTGAGTAGCATGAAGTGGCCCGACTCTGAGGTTGCAGGGAAGATTTCCGCAAGCAGACTGTTGATGCGGCTCACTCTCACGATGGTGAAGGAGAACAGTTAAAGAACGATGTCCATTATATAGTCAGAATAACTGATACATAAATTTACACAGTAAATTGAAAAGTGTCCGTCCAGCGACGGTAGTTTGAAAGTTACCCATAACATAGTGGGCTACAGTGGTGATTAAATATGCAGGTACATAACTGGATACACCATGCAGGGTACGTCGCATAGCTCTTGCGACACACTGGGCAGAGTCCCACCAGACTGTGGCCTAAAATTTAATTATAACACACTACATGCTGCGCGGATGTTTGATACCACTTTTCAGCGTGGTCCGGAAGATCTGGTGAGTTATCCTCCAAGAATCACCTCGGCACTACATCATGTAGAATTCACATCGGACCTGCAAAGCCCATCCGCAGAGAAGCTCATCTGTGTGTGTTCCGGAAAGGGAGCTCTTCTATTTAATTAATTTGCCCTCGGATGGCCGTCCAAAAGCTTACAAAAACTTAATCGTGGATGTTCAAGGCTGCTCACCGGTGCAGGAGATCTGAATTCCGAAGGCCACTGCTGTGGTGTAGGTACCAGAGTCAGTTAGCAGTTAGCCCACGTCTAGCACTGCGCTTGTCCAGCAACCTTGCTGTAGTGTCGGCATTCATGCCGAAACGCTCTCGTTTCTTGGTTTTTGGCTCCTTTTATACTACTCGTGATGTCAGAGACAGGACACTCTAGCCAATCAGCGGACGAGCAATAACCAATCAGCGTGCAGCTATGACGGGTGATGTGGCGATCACGTGATCAGCGCATTCCCTATTAATTTAATACTGTAGTTCCAGTCGGATGCCGGCCGTTCCAGCTGAGCGGCGCCCGTCTTGGATTCGTTTCTTGAACACGCCCCGCTGGGTAGAGCCATAAGTGTATATAGGACTATAGGAGAGATAGCGTGTCGAAAAATGACTAAGTTCGTTAAAACGCATGATGCGCATGCGCGCGCCGGGACGCTGTTTTGATGGAGTGCGTAGTTACGACCTAGATAGGATGGCGCTTTTAGTGTACCGAGATGGTACCCTGTAATCCTTATTGATTGCCTGTTCTCGTTAAATCCGGCATTAATCAAGACCAGAATTCAACGGGCTTTTTAAATCTGCGAACCATTTCAAAATCGGTTGAGAAATGGCTGAGTTATCCAGGAAAAACTCTTCATGATTATCTTCGAAACATTGCCGTGACGTCATAACCACGTGGACGCAAAACTTCTAGAATGTTCTAGAACGTTCGACTGCGCTATTATTAGCTACGCACTGATTGGCTCTTGCTCGAACGATGATTGGATGGAGCCTGCGCCTGTGACGTCACGAGGAGTATAAAAGGAGAAGCGATCCAGTGATCGAGAGCATCATCGGCCAGGGGCTGAACAGGTTGGACCTGTACTAGCTACAATCGACAGATATTACGCATATGACTTCAGTTTCCGTCGAGTTCCCATAGCTACCAGTAGCCAACCCACTGCAGCAACAACAATTTTGTAGACTCCCAACTTACGGGAGTAATTTGGAACTTCTGATAATCATTCACGAATACTAAGATCTACATTCGGAACACAAATTTGCGGTGAGGCCTTTAGGGCCTGAATATGTGAGTCTACAGATGTAGAGGCAGGATGTTCTTTGATGGATGACTCACCGGATCTGCCGGCCATGCCTAAAAGAGGTATTTCAATCACTGCCGCACTAATCGTGTAGGTTCTTTCGACTTTCGACCGCAGCAAGTAAACTCTGCCCGTGCGTCTTCAGAGCTGGCTGACGTACCCAGCACCGTGAAGCTTTGTTTTGTATCTTCGGTTGCCTCTGAAAACTCCCGCTTATGATCGGGTTGTTTACACCTTCCATCCATGCCATCGGTATACAGGAACTTCCTTCACCATGTAATACTATCGTATCTTTTACTGACTGCTCGTTAGACATTCTATTATGCTTACAGTGCTGAGCGATGTTCCCCTCCTGCCATGAGTGTTCTTGCAGGAGTCTTGTTTGCAGACAACAGCTTGCGGGAACCAACCTGCGGGAACTTTCCAGCTTCCGGAGAGCACATCATCTCACGTCGACTACGGATTGATGTATCAATTTCAGTAACACGGTAGCTTAACTTTGCAATGACTACCAAGTATTCAAGTAACTATACTTCACAATTTAATTATTTCTCTATATAGGTTTTGTTAATTATACTGTATCCGTAAAAATGGTCCCGATGACAAAAAGGAACTGTAACAGTCTTAGAACCGATAGTTATAATTTCTGTACTTGTTGATAATTATTCTCATTTTCCTCAATGTGTTGCTAACCGCACTATAGTAGGTTCATTAACCTGTGCTGATATATATATCTTGATCATTTAACACCGTATTGATTGTTCTGGTTAGATTATGTATATATATATATATATGGCCAGTGGCCATCCGTTCATATGTTTTGTTTATTCATAGAAAATATAGAACTGCAGTGCACGTAGGAAACACTATACAGCAACATTTATATATGCAGAACTTTCTCCCGCCACCAACACTTTTTCACTGAGGTCGCTGTCCCGGCTATAACTCTGTTTAGCCTGGCATGCTACCGACTAAACCTTTTCTATTCAGCTCAATAGGATAGGTTCAAAATGATTAGAGACACTTTCTTCATTACATACTGTGCAATATATTCTTCTCTTCCGGTAGTGCGGTAATCTAGTCCCGCACTCCGGTAAGACTCATAAGTAAGATTTTGTCTCTCTTCGTGCACCACTTAGCCTTGTGGCTTCTTAATTGTTTGGATGTCCCTATCCGCACCACGGGCTGATCCGACTCTGGGAAACTATTGGGGTTTCTGAGCGGTGATGGCCAGGGTGCGGTATCACACACATTCCAGTGTATCTTTGAATACTTAGTAATTAGCACTTTAAGCCAATGTAGGAAAGCACTGCGAAAACACATGTATTAACTATTATTTTATTTACTGACAATCCTTCCGCACCGCAGTGCATAACTGGCAACTTGTATATAAACCTAACGACAGGTTAAACGGTTAATTCCATAGGACCCGGTGACGGGCGAGATACGTACCCCCACAGAATTCCGTTAAACTGTCTGCGCATGATATTTAGATCTGCCACGCCCTTGCGGGAAGGACATTTACGGTGGGTATTCGTCTCTCACCCCCACCATAATGATAAGAGAAATGGCCTAATAATGCTTTTGTGAAATGTAACCCATGTCTTGTAATATTTTATGTGGTTACGGAGCTGGATGTCCGGATTCTTATCCAGTTTGGAGATCTTACTAAGTAACATGTATGAACGCTGTCTTCAGTAGTGATGTCTTAGGGCATCTGTTCTCCGTGACAACCATTTCTAATTGCTAGGTAGATATCAGCCAGATGCGGTCTAAAATAATTCTTGTTCTGAAAACAACTAAAAGGAATTAAGCAAAGCAGAAGGCCCACAGAAATAAAGCGGCAACTACTAATTCAGCATATTAAGAATTGCATAAGATGGTGATGAGGGAATCCATCGGGAATCACCCATCCTGTCTTCACGTAAAACAGTACGCACCCCTATAGTCATAATCTCACTAGGTATGGTCTTTTCTTTCTAAAGTATTTTTTGATTGAAATATTAGATTGGGCCCATTTTTGCCTACTATTCTTCTCCTGCTTTAAGCAGTGGCGACACCTTCCCGAGACGGAGGCCCGCACGAGGCACTTGGCTCTCGCAAGGATTCAGCGACGACGGTCCACGCCAGGATAATATTCCTCACCCAAACTAGCACTAGGAGTAGTCCCCGCGTGAGGCACATCACATTTCGTCCGAGATAACCTTCTTCCTTTCAGCTTAGAGGTATAATAACTTATATTAAGTTAAATAGCTACGTCTCGTGTACAGAAGCCTCCCTTGCGGGAATACCTCTGTGGACATACGAGTCTGTGTGGTACCTCCGGGAGCCCCATGTTTAAATGTTCATCTACCTGTCTCTATGTCTCGTATTTTCGTATGCTCTTATTGTAGTATTATCTAGCATATTTATAATTGTTTAGGTAAACTCATTGTATAGACTTATATTTTTAGGTCACCAAATCAAATCTTGTAAGTCCATAGATCACGAAATTGCTATGGACAGGCATACTGGTGACACAAACTCGTGGGATGAGACAGTTGTGTTTACTGTTCGCGACAATGGTCGCACGGCCCCACCGGAACGATTGGGTTCCACCAGCCTTAGGAGCGGTTTTTTTTTTCCTGCAGGGCAGTCTCGTACAAGGTCCGTCACCCCGAGACCAGATGCTAACCAGCGTCATCACTCGTCGTGCACTTGCGGCACGGCGAGTCCACATGATACACTGGAACGGCCCGACACTACCCGGCGAGCTACAGCACATACACGTGATTATGATGTCACAGAAATATTTGGAAAATAACGCTACACGTTCTTACGGAGTTAGTCCTTTGACAGAAGCCTCTCTTATATGGTTTTATACGTGTACTATCCTACCCCGGGGTGTGTGCTTGGAGCGTACCCGGAGCGGTCGTCCCATACTCAGACGAGCTGGGACGGTCCGTACCCATCTGGCCGATCCACGCTATACTACACAGGCTCATCTGCCAGGAGGGCAACATCCCCTAATGTTAAGTAGGCATAGGCTGTTTACGGCATAAATCCATATGTGTCTGGACATAACAATTAAAGTTTGGTCTAGCTCCTCAGGAAGGATGGCTAAAATAATGCGTCGTCGACTAAACCAGCAACTAGCTTAAGAGATGACGGTGTCGGATTCTGTTGAAGCTGGCGCCCCGCCTGGACGTAATGCAGCTTGCACCCCTCACATAAATAATTATATACATATATCTCTTAGCACACTTTAGCATTGATCTAGATGGTAATACGGTTTTGGCCATGACTCCTCCTCCATTTCGGCGTTGTAGGAATTTTCCTGTGACAGAGGGCCGCACAAGGCATTTTCCTCTCGCAAAACCAATTTATTGGCCCGTGTGAGGCGGTAGTTTATATTAAATTAATTAGCCACGCTAGGGACTCTTACTATACAGTGGTACCTTTCAGTTATAGTGGATAGGTTAGGTATCTTTGATGAGAAATAACACAGACTGCCATATTATACGTCACTACATTTATATTGCAGATAACGATTTCTTATAGTTAATCCAGCATATTTTCAGCTTGAAGCTGGCTTATGACTCACGGCACTAATATACATCCAAATCTAAGTAACTAATAATGCAGAGACACACCGGATACACCTATAGTCGGGATGATACAGTGGCATTCGCCCCAGGCGGCAATGGTCGCCCAGCCTCACTGGAACGTGAATGT
This sequence comes from Chaetoderma sp. LZ-2023a, assembly GCA_034401795.1. Taxonomy (NCBI): domain Eukaryota; kingdom Metazoa; phylum Mollusca; class Caudofoveata; order Chaetodermatida; family Chaetodermatidae; genus Chaetoderma; species Chaetoderma sp. LZ-2023a. The sequence continues at coordinate 231,345,284 of CM067369.1, read as the reverse complement.
TCCACCAACCCTCGAGGTCGGTCTTTGTGGTCACCGGTGCCTTGCGTGCCCCTCTCTCCATCCCCGAGGCTAGCTAACCAGCATCGCCGGGCCGGCGTGTACTTATCGGATTCCGAGGAGGAACTACGGAGGCAGCACGACATCGGAGCTACACAGCATATGGAAAATCCTACCCAACGTTACTCTATGCCGCATCCGAGACAAGATCGATGACGTCACCGGATCATGTCAAAGTGGCTTCAAACGCAGGACGCGGCTGCACAGACATTGCATCGGCTCAACGCATGCTAGTGTCGGTAGTCATGCCCAAACACTGGGATTTCCACAAAATGGGCATTAACATGTCACGAGCCTGGGACCCAATTAAACACTCAAATATATTAGATGTACTATGCCAGGCAAGTTGCAATGAAGATGAGGTACGACTAGTGAAACTATTGCTTGCAGACACCAAGCCGAGAGTACGAGTCAAGTCAGTGAAGTATGTAGAGTTTGAGTAATCAATCGGCTCCCCACACGGAGATTGTCTATCGCCTGCCCTGTTAACCTGTTACCTTGCTGCTGCATTGCCCCCCCCCCCCACCCCTAACCCACCCCACCAGTGTCAATGCACGGTATGCCGTTAGAGATGGAATATGCCGACAATGTGGACTCCATAGATGAGGACAAGAAACCCATTGACGAACGTCTCCCAATAGCTGTAAGCAAACTAAAAATTGAGAATCTCTTTATGAACGAATCCAAAGCAGAGTTCACCCACATATACCTATTTATAAAGCACGAGGCTAAAGAAAATGACGATCCACTTCGTGGCGGCGAACCATGGAGGAAAAGTAAAATCCTGGGCTCACTGCTTTGCAGTACTGTTGACATTGCTGCACGCTGAGTTATGGGGAACACAGCTTTCCAGTCCTTCTGGGAGCTATGGATTCATAGATCAAAGATGCTCTTGATAAAAGGCCTACATTTATACAATGCGCCTGCGTATCGGTAATGCTGTATGACTGTAACAGCTGGACAACGCAAAGGCTGCTCTAGACAAACTCGATGCCTACCACCGCAAACACCTATGCACCATCACTGGACACCGACGGCCAGACAGCATTATTTCCAAAGGTGACTATACAAGACGTATAATACGTCGCCGCTGTCTGTAAAAGTCGCTCAGCAAAGATGGTCCATGTTTGGCCATGTACTAAGGATGCCAGAAGAGACACCAGCAGAGAGCCGTGGAAATCGCACTACTGGGAGCCAGTAAATACAAAGCCAGGAGAGGACGTCATTGCATAAATCTGTTAAGCGTGCTACGAGTTGACCTCAAGAAAGCAGGACTCGGTACACTAAAATCAAGAATGGACCTGAGGAAGCTAAGGATTTCGGCTGAGGACAAGACACAGTGGGCAAAAGCGAAGGATTGCAGCAGCTGTAGGATGTTTCTACTACTACAGCCGCAGAATACAGTAATCCTATATACTATTTAATGTCAGCATTTTATAAGGAGAAGATGATATATCAACCTCAGAACAGTAGTAAAAGAATTCGATGAATTTGTTAAGGTAAATAATGTAATAAATAAAATCGAAAAAAATCATGGTACATCTATAAAATCAAGATTTTTCCAGTCATGAAATTCAACCAAAAAGTGATATAGTGCAACATTTATCTATGCACCTATGTATGTGCGTGTTTGTACACGCATGCGAGTGTGAGTGCATGACTGCGTGCGTGTGTGCTTGCTTGTATGTATGTGTGAATACGTGCGTGCGTGCATCTGTGCGTTCGTGCATGTGTGCATGCATGCGAGTGTATGTGCGTGTGGGCGTACGTGCGTGAATACAGGTGTGTATGTGTGTCGCTGTATGCGTGTGCGTGCGTGCGTCTGTCTGTCAGTCTGTCATGCTGTCTGTATGTCTGTATGTCTGTTTGCCTGCCTGCCTGCCTGCCTGCGTGCGTGCGTGCGTGCGTGCGTGCGTGCGTGCGTGCGTGCGTGCGTGCGTGCGTGCGTGCGTGCGTGCGTGCGTGCGTGCTTGTGTGCGTGCGTGCGTGCGTGCGTGCGCACATGTGTGTGCATCTACATGAGTGTGTGCATGCATGCACACATGCATGTATTTTTGCAAGTGTGTGTATATGCGTTCGTGCGTGTGTGCGTGTGTGTGCGTGCATGTGTGTGCGCCTGCGTGCGTGCATGGGTGAGTGCGTGCATGCGTGTATGTGCGTCCGTGTGTCTGTATGAACACGCGTGCGACGACAGAACTTGTGTAGGTTTGTGTCTTAAATCATCTTAATTCTAGCATTTGATATTCGATATGGTACAAGCCAAGACAAACATGTATGCATGCATACTTACGCCAAAGGAAGCACAAGCCAGGAACAACATCACTCCTTTCAATAACAGCAACTTCATTTTCAGGTAGTTTTATATCCTAGTCTGAATAATAATAATAATAATAATAATAATAATAATAATAATAATAATAATAATAATAATAATAATAATAATAATAATAATAACTAGACGTTAGAGGACTAACCTCGTGTCTTCTAAAGAAAGGTTACCTGGTCAATAATTTGATCATAGAGAAATAAATCTATCTATCCATCTTGACATAATTAATATTTGTTGAAAATTTAAGCCAGAATGCCAAAATGTACTAAACCACCAAGATAGAAGTAGACCGGGATTGCTACGCTCACCATGTTTGAAACTGGTGAAGCATATTCAAAATGTAGTACGTTTCTGGATTTTATACAACTCACCACATGGTACTTGCATACCAAAGAAAGAAGATTAAAAAGTTGTGGTGGCTGAATAAGTCTGTTAACAATAGTAACAGGATTCAAATGTAGTGCCTTTTTACCTTAAGTTTATTTATTTTGACGAACTTTCGCACATAAATGTGTTTCATCAGGTGATACGTGCAATATTTAGAAGGCTTTCTATGCGCAATATTACATCAGCAGCTGCAGCAGCAGTAGGGGAAGAGGAGGAGAGGGCGGGTGGGGGTGGGGGGGGGGGAGGAAGAGGAGGAGGAGGAAGAGAATAAGTTAAAATGTAAAACATGCCTAGATATAAAATTGTATATGCACATCATAACGTGAATAAAACTCTAGCTTATTTATTCTATAATTTTAGAGGACTATACATATATACTGTATTGTATAATACAATAATGATATGCTATATATAATATGGAATAAGATAACATTAAAAAAACCTTTCTTGTGTTAAAGATTTTCAGTAATAAAATGGTTATAGGCCCAGTCATATTTACTATTTTTCATGTTGTATTGCCGTGTGTCTTATAAGAAATAGGCAAATCTCACAACAGCACCATAAGCAGAATCAGCAGCAGCAGCAGTAGTGGCCTGTGTTGGTGTATGGGGATGGGGATGTGGGTGTGTGCGGTGGGGTGGGGGTGGGGGGGGGGGGTGGGGGGGGGGGGGGTGGGTGGGGGGGGGGGTTGGGGAGGGGTGGGGGGGATGGGGGGGGGGGGTAGTATACAATGCGTTAGAGTATTGCGGTAAAACTGTTATTTTGCAAATTACGCAAATTGTTTGAGAAGGCATAGTTTTGTGAAATTGGTACTATTCGAAAGAGCTTCGCTAAATTTATGTTAATTTGGTCTGGTACAGAGGTATTTCAGAAGATAAGTCGCATAAAGATAAATAAGATATTCATCACCGGTGTCGTATTAATCACACAAATTACATTATCTATCATTCCTGCCTAATACCTCCCAGCTTCCAGTCTCAATTGCTAATTGATGATTGCTAGTTAGAAATTTGGTTAGAGTTTTTCCATTTATATTATTCAATTTTCTCAGATAGGGTTTTAGACTTAGGACGTGTTCTCACTAGAGACTTAATCCGGAATAACGCCATAATGAAGTATGGCGTTATTCCTGATTACGCCTCTAGTGAGAATACGGCCTTAGTGTAATTTTGGTATCCTCCCTTTTGTGCCGTATGGACAAACAGACCAGTCTACTGTGCATGAGCTAAATGCGTAGTTCAATATCATCACACCTTGGAGACCTGCTGAAAGAAGCCCGGTTTGTCTCAAAAGCCATGAATGACCTAGATAAGTACGCCACGAACGCATAGTTGGAGACGGGCTATGCGTTGGTGTACGAATTGTATGTCTTTACTATTTAATAAATATCTTGTTGAATATTTTGAAACTAATTTGACTGGGCGCTGTTGCTGCCATAGGCAGCAACAACACCCAATCAAATTAGTTACAAAATGTTCAACAACTTAACTGTGTAGTTTTCAGGAAATTGATAGTGAGGATATTCGGGGATCGATCAATCCCAACACGGTGAAGTGTGGGTGGAGCTTAGCTAGTGATGGGCGGGGCATAGCTAAAACTAGAAAGGTCCTTTTGGATACAATGTTAGGAAGATGAGTACATTTAGAAATTGTTTTGAAAATATGATGTCGTGAGAGGCCATTTCTTGCACTCAGATTGATAGAATTTTGGCTAAATAATCTAGGCAAATATTATTTTCCCAAAATATTTCCAAAAAAATGTTTCAGGTGTAGCAGTCTGCCCCTGTGGTCTCCTTCCTCACATCAACAGTAGCTACGCCTGCTTGCTGGTCTACCAATTGGCATCGTCTGTCAATCAGGCGGCAATTTTGTAAGCAAGGCAATTGAGAGGTTACGGTTGTATGCCCCAGGCAAGTCACCAACCCTCGCGCTCGGTTGGTCGTTGAGACATGACAACTCCCGTGGATGATTCTAGTCAGATGATGACCAGACGGGGCCACCTCGTGACAATATGAACCACAGAGACACGCTGACACATGCACGCACTCACGAAATGGGTACAGGTAAGTAGGAAATGACCCGCACGCATGGACGCGAGGGCACATACACACGTACATGCGCACCTACGTGCGAACGAACGCACGTATGCGCACTCACACACGCACGCACGCATGTGCGTGCACGCGCGTACACACACACACACACACGCACTCAAACGCACGCACGCACGTACGTACGTATACACGCACGTGCGCGCGCACGCACACACTAGAAACGAGAAACTAGGTCATAATGGCCTAGTTATATGAGCAAACGATTATTCCATAGAGTAGTCATTTCCAAATATGACGAAATCACGTCAACGCGATTTTGCAAAACGTTCGGCGTACTTATTGTGACACGGTAATTGTAGAAGTACAGCAATAGGATTGCAAACGATATTACCACATGAAATGCATCCTGTGGGTCAGAGCATCAATGGGCCGCTTACTAAATTAGACTGTCAACAGCTCCGTAGGCGGCACACAATAATAAACACTTCCCTTTTTCTTCAAAATTATCAACATAGTCTCTACAACTACAATTGGGGGAAGATCTAATGCATCTGTATGAATATGCAATAGAGGCCTAGCATAGATACAGAAAAACCGATGGAGTAACTGTTTCGCTATTACTGTTACATAGACCTAATATAGGTTATCAGGAAATAAGTCTACGTATCAAAATAGCTACACACTAATACACTTAGAGGGAAGTTATAACTTTATACGCTTGTTAAAACTTAGTTTTCTCCCTTGCGATGTTCGCTCACATGAAAAATTACCCTCGCCCCATTGCGTGCGTGCGTGCGTGCATGCCGAGAACTGTTTCTGAAAAAACTACTGCTCGGTCGGTCTGTCGCTCGGTCGTTCGCTCAGTCGGTTGGTCGCTCGGTCAGTCCCCACAAACAGTCGCTCGGTTACTTTTTTTGCCATTTTGAACACAGCTTCCCATACAGTGCTGTAGAACGTCGCATTGGCTTATATTTTTTTTACAGTTCAAGAACAATGTTAGGGTCTCCCCGATCTTGTATTAAAATTTGAACAGAATCGGATCAGCAGTTTATCACCACAGACAGACAGACAGACACCCCACATGCAATACCCCTTCCTCTAACGACAGCTGACAACGACGCGCATAATCCGCCATCTCGGTGGACACCGTATAGGCGCCGGAAGCGGGGTGAGGTTGAGTGGGGCTGACAGGGAGGGAGGGGGGAGTGACACGCCCCCAATCACGACTTTTAGGGGGATGCCTATGCTCATATTCCACCCCACGCACCCCAATATTTATTATTCCTCGATAACAGTGCCAGTCATTCCGGTTGTGAATACTAAAAAATACACCCCCCTCTCTTTGTCTACAGAATGACATGTGCATGTTCAAATTTACCCCCCGAAATGCAGGAGAAGCCATCTGAGAGCATCCAGATTTCAAAACCCCCGGACTCCAACATTCACGGACCCACCTCAAATTTCATTCCGGCGCCACATGTGGACACACAGATGGGTTCAATAGCAAGCCTGAGTATTAATATGAGTCCGAAAACTGAATTACGAATAAACATCTAGGCTGCCAATGGATGGATCCTGCCTGTCACTCAAGTCAAGTCACTACTCTGTCGTCATAGTCAAGTACGTCACTTGTTGGCTGACACCACAATCAAATGACGTAAGTCCGGCGCGAAAGTAGAAAAGTCCCACGAAAACGTATACATTGTATGTCTTTGATGAATCTACAATTTTGAATATGTGTCATCTAATATGAGAGGGAGCCGTTGCTGTCGTTGGCTTCAACGTCTCCCAGTCAAATCAGTTTAAAAAATATTCAATAGCTTACCTGACTTGTACGGTGTTCTTGAAAGTTAGATTATGATAATTCAGGTTTGAAAGATTCAAATCGATTGCAACACGCCTAAAAGGCGGGCGGAACTTAAGTAGCAATGGACGGGCATAACTCGTAATGGATACCTCTATTTTACAAAGACTAAAGGCTGTCTCCCACTAGGCGACCATCTCATTGGGAGTTGATGCGAGCATGCGCGAGTGGGTGAGACCTTGCAAGCTAGATGCGAGAGGATTTGCTTGCAAGCGCTAAATGATATTGGTGCAAGGACTTCTATCAACAAATTGTATCGTGTGTATCAAACTTGATATTACCTGTACATGTACCTATGTTTCTTCGGAGAGTGACTCAGGATTGAAAGAAAGATTTATTACATTCATTAATCATATTCCGTTACTCAGTTTCAAACACACGAATAATGGAGACACTCTGGTCATCTAACCCTTAATAGAAAGTGATTAAATCGTATTTAGAAAGAACCTTTTCTAATGACATTAGACAAGGGATTAATGTCAAATTAACACAAGTCACGCACAGATTGTCTGCATCGTATTCATTTTACATTTACAGCATGGAATTGCTGAACTCGGGATTAATATGTAAGCACACATCTGGCAGAAATGTGTTGTTATTGGAAGAATAGTTCAACTGAAACTTTAAGTAATATTGTAGTGATAATTGTCAGCAGGTAGAATATTTATACCATTAGAAACCGGGTTCTCGTGAAAGCAGAACGAACTGGGTTAACCCGCTTCATGAATGAAATACGAATATCAAAATTTCAAGATAACAAGCTAACCAATTTGAAACTAATTTGACTGGAAGTTGTTGCTGCCTTAGGCAGCAACTGCTTCAAGTCAAGTTAGTTTCACAAGAAGTGATGGAAATATTTCTTGCGTTGTAAATAATTTCTCGTATTTGACACCCGGTTAAAAGATTTAGGATGCCGTCGAAACGGATTATCTTAACGCATTGTAAGGTAACAGTTTTCCGTTTCCCTGCTCATACATTTAGTTTTCAGTTTGATATTGGATATGGTGTGCCTATACGATTAGTCTCGGCTCATTACCAGGTTTCTCAATGTGATTTATCCAGTGTCATTTGTAACAATGTCATGTTGTACACTTGCTTAGGAAGCCGTGAGTATTGTAATTGGTTTTTATTAGGTATTAAATTATACAGATTTTCACCACCCTAGCATGCATGCACAACATCGACAATGGGGGTGGTGGGGCGTTGTGGCGCGATGCAGTATTTCATATTGAACATTTTGAAACTTGATACTGTTGGTGCTCTTCAACATACAGTGTATAGGTCTAGGTTCTGACAAAGATTCAGCGACAGACTTTTTTAAAATATAAAATTGCCAGTTCAGCACAACAATACATGGGCTCTATATCTGCTATGTCGCTGTAACATGAAAGAATTTATGCATACGTTTTTTATGTGTCCAACAAAAATATAAATTCGATTTCTATCAAGAGGCACAAGCGCCTTGACTCTCAGTTGACTGGCTCTTACCAGGGCCTACAGGCATAACATGCACCACCAATCCAAGCCTCCAAGTAGCTAGATGACTGGAGCGCGCCAAAGGGATTTAAATATATTTGGTCTAAATAACTGAGTCATACAAAATCGTATTGGTTGAAGATTTTGTTACTGATTCTAATATTTAATACAAAAGCCTGAACTAAACTTCCGCGTAAGATTGCACGAGAATAGCAACATTGACCAACCTAGTGCATTTATCCTAAATACACCCATACCCCTAGTTTGGAGACCATAAATGGAAGAGGAAAATGTGAAAAATAGATCACAGTGACCTACTTTTGAGACAAGATTCAATACACCAAGTTTGATTATTGGATAGGAGAAACTCTGGAACCACAACTAGACAAGATCTTTCTGTGATGTTAAGAAAATCGTGAAAAGTGGGTCATGGTGACAATAGCTTTGATATATGACACACTACAGCCCGGATAGAAATTGTGTATGATATATACTGAACTGTGAAAAGCTGGACACTCTGACCTAATTATGAGATGTGACATATCTGAAGCATCCATGCACCAAGTTTGATCAATGTATAAGAAAAACAAGAATTTTCTATGATGCTCAATGAGCGGTGAACGGATGGTTAAGGTGACCTAATTTTGATACACGACACAACATTAGCTCGGTGACTAGCCTAAGTATGAAAGGTCTTGAAAGGAGGATATGGATGCACATTTTTCATGAAATTTGGTGAACAGTGAAAAGTAGGTTACATTGACCTGCCTCTGACATGTGACACACCGGTAGTCTACAATCCTACAACCAAAACGCTATCTAGTTCCACTTATATTGCTTGCTAGATTAGTTTGAGAACAATTTGACGGAAAGTTATTGCAGCTATACGCAGCGATTATTGCTAGTCAACTTGTTAGCATGTTGCAAGCGATCGATTCGATGGACACGGTTCGGTTCGACTAACATTTATTACCAGCACGTCTTGTATATAAGGAGAAATTTGACATCACAACCAGCTAAAAGATTGCATAGCGGTTGTTAGCACCGAACGTCTGAGATTTTTCTTAGTCTAATTTGATGGTCTTATTGGCTTACGATAGCTTTAATCTATTTTTACGTTGTGGCAACGAATAACTTGCTTGCCGTAACGACAAAGTGACAAACTGGCGTGCAAAGTCAGGCTTGGAGCACGTGGGCTCCTTTAATGAGATGTTGAGGAAGCATGCCCCATGAATACATATGCGACTATTAGGCCCCTACATAGGGATAAAAAATTGAGGACATAGGATGTCATAATCAACAACGAGGCGTATAGGATGACGTCATAATCAAAACACATTTCTGGCATTGACGTCATTACGCCAACAAGCAGCTGACCCGCATTGAGTTACTATTGCCCGAACATATACCGCAATTTAAACCGTTCCTATGATAAACTAAAATCATTATATTATTTAAGTCATACATTATTGGAAAGCGCATTCAATTGTCCAAACATTAATGCATTATTTTTTATATTATTGTACAGTTTTCACTGGTTATTTGCGTATGTAAAATACACCATTATACCTAGATTCATTAAATCAAGTGGACAATAGGGGATATTTTAAGTTCACAATCAATTGTATTAAATTTTACAAAACTATATAAACGAATACAGAAACGTATAGAAAGTTGGACTAGCTTTCCAATGATGCATGACTTCAATAACTTAAAGTGCGTTGTATCTGATTCCAACAGTAAAGTAATGCTGTTTGCGCGTCGGCTATCGCCGTCACCAGCCAGAAGTGGTATGCGCAATTCTAATGTGGGAAAGGTCTATTCGTCACAAACGCTAAAATTGATGATGGACTAAGCGTTGTTGTACGAATTGTATGTCCTTACTATTTAATAAATATGCTGTTGAATATTTAGAAACTAATTTGTCTGGGCGCTAGCACACAGTCAAATCAGTTTCTAAATATTCAACAGCTTACATGTATAGCTCTCTTGAAATTAAGATTCAGGGAGTGTAGAGGTCGATCCCAACACGGGAAAAGCGTTGGTGAAGCTTAGCTAGAGATGGGCGGGGCATGGCTAAAACTGTTTCCCTCCATTAGATAGAGGCTCTAGACGAGTCACTCAACACGGATGTTCGTGCGTCTAAAATCATGTCACCAAAATTATCGTCTCTATAGGTGGTCAAATTGAAAAACACAAAGGAACATGTACGCAAAGACTACTACACATATTTTCTAAGAGTCAATCTTAACGTTCTTCGGGAGGGTCACAGTTTGAATCCTCAATATCATAAACAAATCTAATTCTTTACTCTTCAAAAAAGATATTACTTAATAATTTGATGTTAAATTGAGTAGACGCTCTTATTAAATAAAGCTAATTTGGAAATACCCAGGAAGTTACCCGGATGTTTATCGTGAAATAGCGACATTATGAAATATCCGGTTTTCGAAAGGGTACATTTCTATTAAGGGGGTAATCATGGGGAACTTTGAATGGCAAAAAAGGCTATACAATTTATTTCTTTTAAAACTAGTTTGAATCAGAATATCATTTGGCTTGTTAGAATTGTACGTAATCTTGGCTGTTGTCAATTCTGACGATATAGGAATTCTCTTACCGCTCATGTTAGGCTTGACTCACTTAGAAAACATTTCGTGGGAATTATTTCTCTGTAACGCATTTTTGCAAACGATTCAATAAGCTGATCTATAGTGTTCAGGTCAACATTACGGGCGACCTCCTAAAATAGAGGTGTGGAGGAAAGAGGTTCCACCCTAATCTGAAAATATGTGTACGCGTGCCACGTTATTTGGTTCGCTTGATAATTCTGAAAATTAAATGTTCTAAAAATCAACTGCTTGCTCTTTATTGTCATGCTTAGAGAGCATACATTTTTCTGTGGATCAAAATCACGAATGATTACCGGAGGACTCGTAATACTCGTGTACCAGAAAAACGTTTTCTGTGAATTTGGGGGCAATCTGGCCAATAAATTCATTAACAGCCACAGCCGGGTAGGGTGGGGGTGGGGAACCAACACACCGTTACAACATGCACTTCTTGTATTCCAGCACCACCAGCAAAACCAACTAACGGACGGACGGACGGACGGACGATATGATGTTTTTGAAAACTGTTGTGAAACGCAGAGTGATTATGACTATATGTCTGATGCTGTTGCTAAAAGCTGTTGCTGTGTCGTATAACAATGGTTCACAGCTACACTTATCAAAATAAGCAACAATATAAGTGGAACGAATAGGTCAGTTGTAAAAACCTGCAGGAGTAAGTGATAATAATTTAGAACTAACAAAAGACATAGAAGTCGCAGCTGGCTGCACAGCACAGCAGCTGTGTCATTTCCAAGGTGGGTTGACAAAAAGGTGTTAACAGGATTTTAACAAGTGGTCGATAAAAGTGACAATCAAATATAGCATGGAGATTCGACACACTGTATTTTAGAACATTTTAATCTCATATGATGCATACGTTAACACTTTAACCCTGGAATTTGTTCAGGAAAATCTCAATTCTCGAATAGAAAACGTCCATTTGCAGACTAAGAGAAGACCATTTCGAAAAGTTTACCACTCGAATGACTGGCTCTGTTATCGAGCCAGTTATTCCAGTGGTAAAAGTTCAAAAATAGTTTTCTCTTGATCTGCAAAAGGACATTTCCTCTGCACAAGCCGTTTTTGGCTGATATAAGTGTTAAAGGGTTAAATCCCATTATTGTTATGAGATAAATAATTTACTCATTTGGTAAATGTTTATTTCCCGTGTGCAGATGACAAGAGGAGTGCTCAACAACCTTAGTAATCCACTTAATCGTATTTGATTCTACTTGATCCAGTTGAACGTTGTTGTAATTGTGGTTATCTTCTCTGATATATTAAATGAAAGAACATTTGGAAAAACCTATTGTAAAATGCCACCTGTCAAATGTATAATATACATTTAATTTTTGCATTGCTCATTCTGCGAATCTGTATCAAATAAAAGTTTTATATAGAAAAAAAGGCAAAGTTGATGGGGGATTCCCACACGAATATTGTATGTTAAAACGGCTTCTATACCATTGAATTTATATGAAGAAGAAAGATATATGATATATTAAAGATTGCCTTGATTTCTTATTAAAAGTTAAAGTTGAGCAGTTTGGTAGTCAGTGAAGAATACTACAGTCAGTCCGCCCGCCCGCCAGCCCATCCGCCTACACACCCGCCCGCCCGCCCGTCCGTTTGTCTGTCTGTCTGTCTGTCTGTCTGTCTGTCTGCCTGCCTGCCTGTCTGTCTGTCTGTCTGTCTGTCTGTCTGTCTGTCTGTCATGCTGTCTGCCTGCCTGCCTGCCTGCCTGCCTGCCTGCCTGCCTGCCTGCCTGCCTACCTGCCTGCCTGTCTGTCTGTCTGTCTGTCTGTCTGTCTGTCTGTCTGTCTGTCTGTATGTATGTATGTATGTCTGTCTGTCCATCATAATATCAGCCAGCCAGCCAGCCAGCCAGCCAGCCAGCCAGCCAGCCAGCCAGCCAGCCAGTTCGTCAAACCCTTCGTCAGCCTGCCGGTCAGTTAGCTAGTGAACCGACCTGCCACTAAGAAGTGTGTCACGCGATTTGTCTATCATTTATCTGTCCATCGGTCAATCAATCAGACTAGCCAAGCCACTCTCCGCCCACTCTCGTCCGGAACAAAAACTGTTTATCAAACAGGTAACAGAAATTCACTCACTTGGATCGAGTCAGTCGACAAAATAGCAACACCCCTCCCCTCAAACCCATCACAAAATAGCAACACCCCCTCCCCTCAAACCCATCATAAAATAACAACACCCCCTCCCCTCCAACACATCCCAAAATAACAACACCCCTCCCCTCAAACACATCACAAAATAACAACACCACCTCCCCTCAAAGCCATCACAAAATAACAACACCACCTCCCCTCAAAGCCATCACAAAATAACAACACCCCCGCCCCCCTCAAACCCATCACAAAATAACACCACCACCTCCCCTCAAAGCCATCACAAAATAACAACACCCCCTCCCCTCAAACCCATCACAAAATAGCAACACCCCTCCCCTCAAATCCAACATAAAATAGCAACACCCCTCCCCTCAAATCCATCACAAAATAGCAACACCACCTCCCCTCAAAGCCATCACAAAATAACAACACCCCCTTCCCTCAAACACATCCCAAAATAACAACACCCCTCCCCTCAAATCCAACATAAAATAGCAACACCCCTCCCCTCAAACCCATCACAAAATAGCAACACCCTCTCCCCTCAAACCCATCACAAAATAACAACACCCCCTCCCCTCAAACACATCCCAAAATAACAACACCCCTCCCCTCAAACACATCACAAAATAACAACACCACCTCCCCTCAAAGCCATCACAAAATAACAACACCACCTCCCCTCAAAGCCATCACACAATAACAACACCCTCCCCCTCAAACCCATCACAAAATAACAACACCCCCTCCCCTCAAAACCAATCACAAAATAGCAACAACCCCTCCCCTCAAATCCAACATAAAATAGCAACACCCCTCCCTCAAATCCATCACAAAATAGCAACACCCCCTCCCCTCAAAGCCATCACAAAATAGCAACACCCCCTCCCCTCAAAGCCATCACAAAATAGGAACACCCCCTCCCCTCAAATCCAACACAAAATAACAACCCCCCCCCATCAAAGCCATCACAAGGTAGATTGGCTCGGTTTGCTCGCTTGTTTGTGCGCTTCAAAATTCTTCATAAAGCCAAATTATTATATTTTAATCTGTACGCATTTAAAAGGCATTTACTGCATTTATGAAGGGAAATATCATAATATGGACTCTCAGATGGTTGTAGAATTAGGCCCGATTTATAAGTCGAACTTTCTGTCGCGTCGCGCTAATGACGACTGGTTGATTTATATAGTGCCGTTTTCAGGCACAAGAGAAGTTCGACATATAAATCGGGCCTGAGTATATTTTCAGTGGGTGGGGACGGAGTTTGTATCACATGTCAGTTGACGCCACTCTCGCCACCCTCACTACAGCCCGGTTAGATAGCTTATTTGGGCATTTTATCATTTTCACGCTCGAGCAGCCCAACCCTTCGGGGTGGAGGTGGAGTGGGTAGGTTTAGTGAGTGCTGGGGTGGGGTGGGTGTGGGTCTGAGTTAGCCGCTACTGGGACTTCTGCTGTTGCTGCTAAAGTATCTGGCAGCATAAATAGGATATGTAATTTAGAGCTGATGTCACACTCACATAATGTAGGTCCGACACAAAGAACCAAAGGTCTGATAGTAGCCCTCTGGATGGTATGACATTGGTGAAGTTACACATTAGGATATATTCTGGAACTCAGGGTTCAAAGTGCGTATAAAGTGGGCAGAGTTTAGATTGATATAACTCTCCTCGTGTATAGAATCTATCAGAAACAACGAATGGATTGGGCCTAATAATGCTAATACATAGACAATACATAGATCCGATATGTCACTCAACTCTCCTGCAGAAAAGACACTAATATTTTAAGTTGCATGTCCTTTTCTCACAATACCACATCGCTAATCAATCTAATTCCTAAATTATTGCAATACAAACTCTACCATTATTAGATAATTGTTGTAGGCATGTTAGGCCTAACGTCATAGACATGCAATGTACTTGAAGTGTAGATTTTTGCTTTTATTATGTCACAATTGTGAGTTTATGACGCTATCACTTGAGGACAACCGACAGTGTTAATTTAAATATAATGCTATGCAATTGGCTCTGTTTAGGCCAAGGATTCCATCTTATATGGCTATGTTTAAAGCTGCTGATAATTTATCCAATTTGCTTTCATAATGCTTAATGAGATTTGCTAATTTTAAAATGGTCCATATATGTTCTTAGAACCTCATTTACCCGTATACAATCATGTTCTCACTCATACATTCATCACGCCCATTCTTATCCTCACTTATTCGCTTACTCAATCAAATACTCCCTCATACAGTCCGTTACCCACTCCCTCACAAACTCCCTCACAATACCTTCACACACGCCCTCATACACTCCTTCACACACGCCCTCATACACTCCCTCACACACGCCCTCACAATACCCTCACACACACCCTCACACTCCCTCACACACTCCCTCACACACTCACAGCCATCATATATTCATTCTCGTACTGACTTTCTCACTCACACATTCCGTCACGCACTCATAGCCCTCATATATTCATTCTCATACCGATTTACTCAATCACACGCTCTCTCATACGCTCGCATCCCTCATACATTCATTCTCATACTGACTTCCTCACTCACACACTCCCTCACACACGCATAGCCCTCATATATTCATTCTCATACTGACTTCCTCACTCACACACTCCCTCACACACTCATAGCCCTCATATATTCATTCTCATACTGACTTACTAACTCACCAAGCATGCACTCGCATACTCATTTAAGACATAATGATATTTTCCGTTCTATATTTTCTTATAGCTATGCGGAATTGACTATGGAATAACATTGCTGATAATCAGCTTCGGGATAAGATAAAATAATAATATTAAATTACATTAAATTACATTAAATCCGTGGTAAGTATTATTATGACGGCTATCATAGTCAAAGTCAATCTTACTGCTGAGTCTTGTCAGCAGAACTCCTAAACAGTACTGTAACATTATGCTATCTTAGCGTGTTTGAACAGACGGCGAATGACATACCGTGGAAAGCTAAATAAGAAAATTAGTGCCTTTTAAAAACAAAAGTTTCGGAACACTGGGAATAGAATCTGTAAAGTATTATACTTGGGTGTGATTTCGGAAATGCTAAGGGAGGGACGGGCTAATGGTGGTGTAGGGGTGCGTTCTAAAATCTAGCGATAGACAATATTGTATTCAGTAGGGGATGATATATTTCTTATTCACTTATTTTACATAACACTGCGCGTGCGGTAATGAGGAGTTATACATTTTCCAATAACTTATTTGTTATTGTATTCATTTCCCATTGTAGATAATCTTCTATTTTGACCTTTTCGCCTGCGATGTGAGAAGAGAAATGTATTTTTATCAGTGCACTATTTTTCAAAGATTTTGTATATAGATACTATTCTTTATTCAATATACTGCTTGTGGCCATTGGAAAAAATATGTTGTTGGCAGTAATTTACTTATGCATATATGGGTTTATCACTTGTGCTGAAGAATTAATATTGAATGAAATATCAACCTGCAATTCTACTCTTGTTGTGATCTTTCCTCACGCTGATGAGGTATCCAGTTTGATATATAGCATTCAACATATTAAAGATCATGTAGTACTGGCTTTACACTTTAAGCAATCATATTTTCTCTTGGTCCTGTCTTGATCCATCGAATTTCCCTTTCTCCGAATTCATTTAGGCCATTGTCTCAATCCTTAGTTACATAATATAGTTAATGCTTTCTGTTAAAGTTGCTAGGCTACACTAAAGAGAGTAAGAGGGTCGATCGGGAAACTATATTTCTCGCAGACCTTCCCCATAGTGTGAGATTCAGGCTGGTGAATGTCTTTCGTCATAGCCTTTCTCCCAGACAAAATATGTATAATTTCAATAACAACAATGTTAGCTATGCAGCCTGCTATTTGAATGAAATTAGTGCAAGCAATGAATATCTGCTCTGGATAATCTTATCCCGAGAGATTACTCATTACAATTGCGATATTATATTGGGTTGTGTCAACATACCACCAGCGATATTGAGATACTCATCAGTAGAACCATTTAGCAAGCTCGAAAATAAATTGTTTGAAATGAATGGAAAAACAAGGTTGCTATTATTGGTAAGTTATTTCAACGTGTACGCTGCAGAATGAGATGATTTGCTTCCTGAAGATAGCCACTTGCTAAATTTTACAGCAATAAGAATCCAGAAAAAAGCCATGTAGCCACATAGACATTCCCAAAATGAACATCGCAAGACAAGACGAGACCAAACAAATATGGGCGTAGGCTATTTGGATATTTGTATACACAATAATAGTGAATGGTAAAACTAGGAAGGATCTAAGGTTCTTGAGAACTGGTGCAAGAGCTCATCATCGGGGTCACTGAAATGTTCCTCGAACCAGCATGGATTGCCTCAGCGTTTCCCTGGTCAGTGCCGGTAGAGTGTCCTACAGAATTGTGTACCGTAAGTTGTGTTGTGTAGTCATGGCTCGGGCTACCCGAAACATTCTGTGACAATCATCCGTGGCAGTGATTTCATCTACTAGGGAGTCTGCTTGTTGAACAGTAAGGCCTTTTAAGCATTCGCTAATGTGGCACAGAATGTTATTGCACTCCCTGCGTAGTTTGGTGCCGTCCTCATTTTGGCCACTTTGATAGATGCGCAGCCGTAACTCGTTCTGCTCTGCTGATAGTTTTAATACTATAGGGTCGTTAATATACCTAGTTCCGTTGTTTTTAAGAACCACTATGGTGCTGTTAGCTGATGATTCCATAGATCTCGGTATTTTGGTTCGGAGCTGACTTCGATGTTAGCTATTTGTTCCCCGAGGACCTTTTCGTATGACATTTGAGTATCAGTGTCGCTGACGAGCTTGGGTAGGTTGTAGTTGAATCTACCCTCTAGCCTCTTCCTGGTATGGCGTTTATACATTAGGTAGAGATGGTTCATCTGAGGGCGTGTAATGATTGGCTTATGTCAGACTTGAGGTGTGTGCCTCCATAGGAACGAACATCACGAAGTAGGGCAGGGTGGGATTGGAGGTGGTGGTGATGGTTGTTGGGGTGGGGGCGGTGCCGAAAGACCCGATAATTCTACTAAGCTGTCTTTGCAAACTCTTCACATGTATGTTATCGTGCAGAATTGCAAAGTATCTGGATCAAGGTAAGATTTTACTAGAAAATGAGTCATGGTTACGCCCACGGTTAGTCAACAGCATACCATATCTACACTTCCTCATTAATAGGAATAGTCAATCAGAAGAAGAAATTATATTGCGTATTTGTTTTAAGAAAGCATTCGATAAGGTTTAGAAGCAAAGGATGTGTGAGAGTTAGTACAGTATAAGATAGAAGGTAATGCATTAGGGTAATATACAGTGTGTACGAAACTATCAAGCTTATGAATATGGTAAATGCTGAACTTTGAGGAATGGAGGAATCCAGTCTTAGCTATGCCCCGCTCATATCAATTTCTAATTATTTAAATGACCTACAACAGTACCTTGAAAATGGAAATTGCAAGCAAATTGAACTTCAATATACACAAGGTCTGAAATACTGCTACTTTGCATAAAAACAGCTGCAGATTAGACCTACTGATCTACTAATGTTAGATTTTATGCGTGCGTTCGTGCTTGCGTGAGTGAGTGTGTGCGTAAATGCGTGCGTGCGTAACGTGCGGCAGGGCGGGGTGGCGTGCGTGCGCGCGGGCGGGTGTGTGTGGGGCGGGGTGGGGTGGGGGGGGGGTTGCGTGATAGCGTGAGAAGAAAGATTTACACTGTGTACATAGAATGGCATATGAGATAACTATCATTGTTTAGTTATATAAAAAACAAAGACAGGAACTTTTATCAAAATACTCTTGCACATGGCCAAGCTGCCATACGCTCTATGAAATATCGTCCACCAACAAAATGAAACTACTAATAAAATTATGCAAACTAATTGTGGAGATAACAAAATATTTCCTTGCGAGAAGAAACCTGTCGACTTAACGGCCTCAGATGTGAAGTGAGATACTAGTTCTTAGAATGACACTGACGACGATGACAACAAACACGAATAAAGAGGACAGCAACAACAAGAATAGCTACAATAACGATAATTATATCATCAACAATAGCATTAACAAACAGCACCGCCAACAACATTGATGACCACAACGATGATGCCGATGGCAACAACAACAACAACAACAACAACAACAACAACAACAACAACAAAATGTTATTTCTCATTAACTTTTTAATGGATTGCAACTTAATTTGGCAGGAAGGACTCTATGGAGGTAGCTAGGTTTCAGACTTTGTATAGTTAATTTTGAAGGCGTATTCAGAATTTTGATTGTTCAATTTCTTTCGTGAAAATATTATGTTTTAGGTTTGGATAAATTTAGCTAGACGGATACTCTCATGTTAGGTTCCAGAACTTCTATTCAGAATTCTGACTGATCATTTTGGGGTGGGGTGGGTGAAAATTTGAGATTTTATGAACGATTTACCGGAAATTGCCAAAACGCATCTCTTTAACGAACTCTGGCAATTTCAAGCAAACTTGGCTGGAAAGATTCTAGCGTCGTAGGCTTCAGATAATGCATAAAGAAGTTTGATGATGGCCATCTTGGATTTCCGAAATTTTGGACAATCAGTTAAAAGTCTACAGTACTACTCATTAACGATTTGGACAATTTCAAACAAACTCGGCTAGAAAGACCATAGAATCATACGTTTCAACAATAACTCCGCAAACGGCGCATAATACCACCCATCCCACTCCCCATGATCACAAACGATTGAATGAGAGCTATCAGAAAATAGAGATTTCTTTCTCAGACCTAGACCAGCTAGCTTCAAAGCAATCCACTAAATGGTCATGTAGTTATCATCCGGGAACCAATTTTCAAGAGGCCGCCGGTGGCTGTCGGCCATCTTGGATTTTGGATCATCATCAATTTCGATAGGTTTCTTCCCCAAACTTAGTCTAACCCCTATGAAGTTTCAAAGCGATTCTATAAATAAACAGTACCGGAGTTATCATCCGGAAACCAATTTTCAACATGGTCGCCGGTTGATTTCAATAGGTTTCCTCCTCAGACCTAGTCAAATCATCCTATGAAGTTTCAAAGTGATCCTATAAACGGTAGCGGAGTTATTGTGTGGAAACCACTCTGCTGCCTGTCTGACCTTTCACCTGCCCGGCCTCCTGCCTGCCCGACTGCCCACCCGCCCACCCACCTGACGGTAGACGCTATCGCATAATACCCCGCCAATTCTTTGGCAGGATATAAAAATTGTATACATAATTTTAATCGATCATTTTTCCAGTGGTCATCTTGGACTTTCCACAAATGATCAGGAAATCAGTTAACCACTATTGCGATTTTAACCAAACATGGCTGGAAGGATCCTATGCGTGTATGCAGAATGTTGATTGGGCATTTTTTCGGCGACAATCTTGAAATTTTTTGGGAAATAGGAAGACACTAATTTAAAACGCTATTCCTTATTAACCGTTTGGGTGATTTCAGCCAAACCTTGCTTGAAGGACCCTATGCTGGTAGCCTTCATAACATGTATACGGAATTTTGATTGATCACACTTTCCAGCAGCCATCTGGGTTTTAAAAAAAAAAATTGAATTTTTCCTGGACAGCCTACTACTGAGCACATGCTATAGTTATCTCTATGGATGGTGGAACTCTCACCCCAAACCCCCACACTCTTTTGGGAGGGGAAAAACATGTTACCATAAACACCCCCAATTAAATAGTGATAGACATATCTAAGTAGTATAACTTTATTGTAATAAGAAGTTCACAACGGACCATTACACAATCAATACAATACATATCTATTATAATAATAAACATACAGTTATATAACAAAAACAGTCAACATTTAGTCGACCATACAGGCATAAAAAGCCTGAAAATATGACTAGAACAATGTGAACATCCCACTTGGGTAACATTTCATCCCGCAAACCAATACCTGTCAATTCCATACAATATATGCATACTGTGGTGACTCGACACGTTGCATGGATGGGGAGCTAGGTAGCCTTGCCAGTCTGTATATACAGTAAAACACGATCCCAAGGCAGTGCCCTCCAAGACCAATCCAGTTCGTCTCGACGAAATCCTCGCACACAAACATGCCCCGATCATCAGGCCAAGTTGATACCTCCAGAAACACATTTGTGTGCAATATTCCGGCAAAAAACAAACCAAGCTATTCCTACAAGACACCACCTGTGAATCTCATCCCCATTAACACCTTACACTTCGCACAAAATGGCAGATGAAATTGAGATAATACAGTTCACGAGACGAGGGTTAACCCTTGGTCTGCCACACTTAACTAGGAATACAAAGCATATATATGAGTGAATATTAAGAATCTAAATACATGGGGTGTCTGGAAATCACAAATTGATCAATTGATGCTGTTGGATTCTTGGACATTTTTCCTCTTCTCGAAAGCCAGGTGACAAAATCTTGAAGTTTGAATTAAGATGCTACCCTCTGATGACAAGATATAGATAAATTTTTGACGATCGGCTAAATGTTTGAAATTGGGACAATCTTTGATCACAAAGTCATATAGCATTTTCCTTTCATGATAATATCGATTACATTGAATCAGGAAATGTAATTCATCTTCCACCTCCCCTTTATCGCACAAAGAACATAGTCTTTTTTCTATTGGAGTCTTAGGTCTAGTATACCTTCCAGACTCAATGTGGAGATTATGACAACTGGTTCTGAGGCGGATAAAAGCAAATCTGTGATAACGATTATTCACTGTTGTCAAATAGTTCTCAAATTCAAAGTGTGTCTTGTAAGTTGCATAGGATCTAAGCTTATTGGAACCACCTTGAGACAATCGACCATGCCATTTCCCAACAACTTCCTTCTCCAACGACTTGATGCAATTGTCAATGGAGTCTGTCATTGGGACAAGCGTAGGCTGTAGAGACACCATCTTAATCAAGAATTATAGTTGCCCGCGCTAAATTAAGACTTAGTTGCCTAGGCTCACCAAGAATACTGTTGTCGGGTTCGGTTAAAAGGCGTTGTTTATACATAAGTACACTTTTTATTATAGAGATTGCTAGGAGGAGTAAACCTAGCTCACCACGCACTGCGTCTGTAGTAGCGTGTTTATGGACACCAATAGAATATCTGGCAAAGCTGATGTGTACCTTTTCTGCAGGTAGACTGTCAAATATGTCCATCATGCATTTTAATATTAGAGAAAAAAGGGATTAACCCCAAATCTCACAACCATATAACATTATAGGTTTGACTAAAGACTGAAACAGACTTAATGCCACTTTTGGTGTGTAAAAATCATTGCCAAGTAGAAAAGATGCTTTCTGAGACTTAAGCTTTAGACTGTCTTTTGCCTGTGTAAATGATCCATTGTAGTTAAAATCAATTCCTAAATATTTGTAAGATTAACACATTCAACATTAATGTCGTTATAAGAAAAGTGATCACATAAAAGGCGACCAGACTTATGAAAGATTACAACCTTCGTTTTGACAAGTCTACTTCTAGTTTCCACTTAATACACTAATTACTTAAGTTATTTAGACATTGTCGCAATCCATCTTTTGATTCAGACAGTAGGACAATGTCATCGGCATACATCAAGCATTGTAGACGTTTTGAACACAATAAAACTGTATGGGTATTACCAGCACATGTCTGGGATGGTAGGTCGTTCAAATAGAGTGTAAATAACATAAGGATAAGAACTTCACCTTGTCTGACCCCCTGCGAAATCTTGAATGCTGGTGTTAGACCATTTGTTGTTTTGATAGAACTAGAATTATTAGAGTACATACCTTTAGCAATTTTGTAAAAATTGCCTCCAATGACTCATTTGAGGATTTTATAGAATAACCCAGACCACCAAACCTTATCAAATGCCTTACTAAAATCTACAAAGCAGGTATATATTATCTAATACTCCATTAAGAAAAGAAGTAGAAGTCTACATTTAAACAATACTTTTATTGCAGTAGGCATACATATTTTAATTGGTGAATTTATTATCAAAACAGCTTCAAGTGACTTCTCAGTGTCTAAATAACTTATCTTTATGATGTATCATAATTCTACTGAAGCCTGCTCAAATATATCTCAGGGTCTATTTGTTTATGGACTTTATATGGATTATAAATTATGGATTATAGATTATATTATGTGTTTCGAATTGCAATATCCTTATATAATTGGCTATTTGCTTTGCATTACCATACCCTAATGTTGGACTGTGGCAATAAATTAACCCCACCCCACTCCCTCCCTCCCTCCATCCCTCTCTCTCTCTCTCTCTCTCTCTCTCTCTCTCTCTCTCTCATCCGGAAACCAATTTTCAAGATGGCCGCCGGTGGCTGGCAGCCATCTTGGATTTCGAATCATTGTCGATTTCGATAGGTTTCTTCCTCAGAGCGAGTCCAACCGCCCTATGAAGTTTCAAAGAGATCCGATAAAAGGTTAAGGAGTTATCCTCCGGAAACCAATTTTCAAGATGGCCGTCTGTGGCTGGCGGTCATCTTGGATTTCGGATCATCGTCAATTTCGATCGGTTTCTTCACCAGAGCTAGTCCAACCACTCTATGACATTTCAAAGCGATCAGATAAACGGTAACAGAGTTATCAAATGGAAACCAATTTTCAAGATGGCCGCCGGTGGCTGGCGGCCATCTTGCATTTTGGATCATCGTGGATTTTGATATGTTTTTTACACAGACCTAGTCCAACCACCGTATAAATTTTCGAGCGATCCGACAAACGGTTAAGGAGTTATCATCAGGAAACTAATTTTCAAGATGGCCGCCGGTGGCTGGTGGCAATCTTGGATTTCGGATCATCATCAATTTCGATAGGTTTCTTCCGCAGAGCTAGTCCAAATACTCTATGAAGTTTCAACGCGATCCGATAAACGGTAACGGAGTTATCATCCGGAAACCAATTTTCAAGATGGCCGCCAGTGGTTGGGAGTCACCTTGGATTTCGGATCATCGTCAATTTTAATAGGTTTCTTCACCAGAGCTAGTCCAACCACTCTATGAAGTTTCAAAGCGATCCGATAAACGGTAACGTAGTTATCATCCGAAAACCACTCTGGCGCCTCTCCGCACGCATAACCGACCGCACGGCCGACCCCCGCCCCACCCGCCCGGACGGATGGCGCCATTACATAATACTTGTAAATATGAAAATTACAATTAGAGCTACGCGAAAAAGATACACATCATCAAACACTTTTGCTGCACTGGCGTATTTTGATATTTTGACATCAATCAGCGAATGAGGTCGTTAATTTTCTTATGACAGAAGTATGCTTCAAACGAGAGAGGGAGTCAAAGCCACCAGGACCTTGGTATACACTCTATTGTTTCCGTTTAATTTTTAGTTTTTCCCCACATATTGTTTGATATCTAAGGATTGTTTCATCCTAATGTGACTAAACATAGACACGTGGTTGTATATATCAACCAGATGCAGCACAATCTTGTTGACGTCAAAGGTCAAGTTAACTGTGGTTTACCTATATGAGGTACAATGATACTGAGGTCAAGGTCATTGTAATAACTAATGTTGGATTGTGGCAATAAATTCCCACCCACCCACCCTCCCCCCCCCCCCATCTCCTCTCTCTCTCTCTCTCTCTCTCTCTCTCTCTCTCTCTCTCTCTCTCCACACACACCACCCCACCGCCCCGATATTTGACGATGATCCGAAATCCAAGAGTGTGGCTAGACTAAGTCTGGGGAAGAAACCTATCAAAACAGAGAATGATCCGAAATCCAAGATGGCCACCAGCCACCATCTTCGAAAACTGCTTTCCGAATGATAACCCTGTTCCTGTTTATCGGATCGCTTTGAAATTTCGTAGGGTGGTTGGACTAGGTCTGGATAAGAAACCTATCCCAATTGACGATGAATCGAACGCCAGCGGCCATCTTGAAAATTGCTTTCCGGACGATACTTTCTTGACCGTTTAATGAATCGCTTTGACACTTCATAAGGATGACTGGTCTGGGTCTGAGGAAGAAGTAAATATTTCCTGATATCTCTCATTCATTGGTTTGTCATCATGGCGGGGTATTATGCGCCGTTTGCGGAGCTTTTGTTGTAATATGAAACAATATTTTAGTAAATAACATTTTATACTTGTTTTAAGCTTAAAGATGTTATGAGGACTAGATACCCGATCGCTCTGATTAACTTGACAATCATACTACAGATTCTCCTTTACTAGAAGAACAAAATGCTTTTTAAATTTTTGTAATCGGCCCAGCCAAAGCTGAGATAAGCATATAGCAACCACCTTGACAACCAAACGTTTTTAGCTATCCGCTAGAGTTGTGACGTCACACCGGGATGACACAAATTCCTATTAGTCTAGATTATTATCTCGGGAGCAAAGCTGGGCTCTCTACTGCTGCGCGTATTAGGCACCTATGCACATATTCCTTGACAATTCATTGTTCACACAGGAACAATACATTGTTCGAGATGCACAAAGGTTCAATAATATCGAAGTTGATGATATTTTTGTTGATTAAAATTTAAAGGACAGACCTCACTGACATCACAATTCTAACGTATAGGCCTGTTAGACGTGACAGTAACATCGGATTTCGTGTACGTGAATTAGGCTATATTTAATCAAACCCACCCACACACTTCTTGGAATACAATTGCATATATATGTTATCTTTCTGGATTGACTGCAGAGATTTTGCATATATGATAGGCATGCATGTACACAACTTTTTAAATGATAGTTAAGTAGGCCTAAGTGCACGTACGATCGCAATGTAGCATTGTGTAGGCTTATGAATAAATGTATTATTGCGCTATAGCAGTTACTCCAGTTATGTGTTTAAAGTTAACTAAAATGTCGGGTAAATATAAATCTAATCAAAACTAATCTATCTGTGTGTAGTCTACATTGGCATATTATTGAGAGTACACGGTTTGTTTACAATGTAGGCAGCAGTCGAGGTGCGTAGCGCGGCTTTCACTGCCCTAAATAACATATACTGCTGACTGCTTTGAACATAATTGGGTTGGATTTCAACCTAAATTGTGTTCAAAATATTCAACAAAACGTTTGTGTATCATGGTCATATTGAAGATTTCTGATGTCTATCCTGTTTCTATGCTACGTATACGTCTTTATGAGATATACTTGACTATGAAGTCTCTTCCGTTTTGGGTAAGGTTTGTATGTAAGGTTGCTGCGACAACCCACCTTACCGAGAACGAAAGAAATAGATATCAGCTCGTCTCGTTTATAGATGAACTTTAACGATACTTGTATTTGATATCCGGGCCTGATCTGACTGACTACTAGAACTTGCAGGTAAGCTACGGTGATCTTCCGTAGTCTCCAGAGTCAACAACAAACTATGCGCCAAACTTTTGCCTTATATTGATATCACAAGGTGATCGTTTTATTCGCTAACTTAACTGTACAGTAATTCTACAAAGTCGGTAACTTTTACTGTTACCAGTTTACGTATTTACGACAGATTTAATTCAATGTTTCCTAATCTTTCACAATGAACTAGCATTGCTCCCAGCTGCTCTGGTTTGCTATACTATTCAAACTAGCTCTTGCCTACTTAAAACCATTCAGCAAGAAATTTTCAAATCAGACTAGCTCTTGCCTACTTAAAACCATTGCGCAAGAGCGTTTCACAAGGTGCGATGCGGACCGGATCCCGAACTAAAGTTAAAGTCCCCTTTATATACGATTTTCGTTTCTATTCTCCCTCCATCTTGGTTTCGTACAGCCGGAGGGTGCTCTGATTCTCATTGGATTATGACATCACTTTGACTACTCAAGACTCCGACCCTCCCGACTGGGGAGGGCGCCTTTTACCTAGCGCGTTTGGGATTCCTGTTGGATTAGCACGTCATTTCTGACGGATGACTTGCCACAAATGACGGATGCTTATTTGATAGCAAGGCTTACTGGTGGATTAGCTCGCCTCTAATTGATATGTTTTCGATAGAAACTTTCGGTTGTGCCCTTTAATGCCTACAGGACGCTACTATGTCCATGTCCTGTCCATTACCTAGTAGTCGACAACTTGTAGAATGCTAGAGTTAATCGGCACACTAGTTACCATTGCACCCAGCCGCCTCTGCTTATCTGGCCACGAGAATTCGTGGGAACACAGACCGCTACGTAATTAACTAAGTCCGTTTGTCATATCTAATTCCTTAATTGACTCCAACATTCCAAACTGGTGCTAATCACCGAAAGTCATACTCGATTCAGTTTTTGCGGATTGTACCCGCGCACTAACGGACGTATCCATTGCCAGTCATCCAGTGCTGGTAATATATATCTAAATAATAAGATGCTGGTTATACATCTAAATATACAGGGTGACATAGTGCACTAGCTGACGTATCCATTGCCAGTCATCCGGTGCTGATAATATATATCTAAATAATAAGATATATAGTTGATGCTCATGCATTCAGATGCTCATGCATTCAATTATACACGGTGACATAGTCTCTTAGGTTACCTGGTATTCAAACATGTAATTTCACTGAGGTCTTATACTCGTAAATATAAGATGTACGCAGGGTCATGACTCCCTACGCACAGTCCGATATCTACACATGCCCCTCAACCGAAGTTAATTAACCATTTCTCTAGGCCTACAGAGAGTGACAATTAACTCGTTGTGCACCATCAACAACCCTACACTGCCATACCAGACACCTCCAGACTATGTCACAATCATAACTACGTCATTACGTACTCCAACAACAGTAATTAAACATGTCCAGGTAACGGAATATCATGCGCAAATGACCGTCCCGGGAAACATAGGAAAACAGCATAATCCTAAACAAATTACAAACTTGTCTGGGTAATGGAATATCATGCGCAAATGACCATCCCCGGAAACACATTAATATTATCATAAATATAACATTATAATACGCTTAATACAATAACAGTAGTACTATATTGAATTCACAGTGCCAATACCATTACAAATCATGTTCCATCAACAAGTACAATAATATAAAGTCAATTGCCTACCATGATGTGTTCCATACACAGCATATGAAGTTAACTCCAAAATGTCATTGGGGTGACTCCATGCGATCACCGAGATCTATGTTAGGTTCACCAATGTCACCATACAACTCCACGTCAATCCCGTGGTCAGTCGTCGGGTCGATCTCAGTCCTGGCAACAGCGTTAGGCGACGACCCGGCCAACATCTCCACCATTACCGGCAGGGCTGCAGTTCCCCGCAGGGGCAGAGGATGAATCTGACGTGGCGCACTACTATGGGCCGCAGGTGGCTTGCATTTAATCCAAATCCACATGCGTTGTAAGACGCCACATTTATACAAAATAAACACCACAACAATTACCACAACGAAGGAGCCCGTTGAATATGATACGAAAGAGCGTACTCCGATGCCATCAACCACCACTGTGTCGATTGCGGATAACGGTGCTAGCGGCACGTACTTGGTCTTTTGTAAATGGTTCCATGGTTGCATTTTCAAATGATTCACAATCATGGACTGGTTAAGAACTCTGGTCACATCCAAATGGGGCATCTCAATGGCCAGGCTAACCCGAGTGTACGTCCGACTGTAAGACGCAACAGGCTCGAATCGCCAGCCCTTCCCACTATAACCACATTCACTAGACATTAAAGCATATACTCCATTGCTCACCACACACCGGTCGGTCAGTCGTCCGTCGCAGTGTATATCTATTGTTTCACCGAACGTTTGCAATACAACGCCTATTTTCTTATGGGTAAACAATTTACTAGCGGTTACGTTGGATTCCGACAGATGAATGCTACACGTACTATCGGTGGTGTTCGTTAACAGGCTCACTATGCAGGGCACGTGGGTCCTATCGACCCTTAGCTGACCCTGACACACCCTAGGACCGGTACCGCGACACCCTGATGCAGTGAAGTACCATCCAGTCTTCGTATCAAGACCGATGCTAGTCCGGCCCACCTCTACTTGCATGTAATACCCCATGGTGGCCAACGGTTCGGGCCACGAATGCAGACCGTACTCTATGTACCTACCATCGTCGATTAACGGTAACGTCGCTATGTAGTGCAACATATTGTCGTCCCTCCACAACGGGTAAACCACCACATTCCGGTAGTACCACTGGCACGGACGTATCAGCTGGTTCCCCACTCCGACATGTTTCGATACCGATGTCAGGTCAGCGGGACTGAATAGTTCCTCGGTCAGTCTTCCTAACTCCAGAGACACGGTCCGTCTATGGAATTGCTCTGCCGTCTTTTGGTAGTCATAGACCACATATTCGGCTGAGTCTACTATATGCCCGAGGCGCACCAGGGCGTATATTTCGTTTTGTCGTTTTTCCTGCATACGTAGTACTTTGCTCATGTTGCCGGTCACCTCGACCAGACTGTCCTCGAGCTCGTTGATGTGGTCCGTGTTCATGTTAATGTCATGGAACGCCAATTTCACATGAGATGCTAACTCGTTCGCGAAATGCACTATCCTATCCGCATTATTCATCGCCTTCTTTACTACATCTCGGATAGCATCTATATCACCGGACGTAGCAGTTCCGAACAGGGACGAGGCAATGTACCCTACGAAATTAAACAATCCCCCGCTTCTGTCGGGTCTGGGTTCTATGTACCATCATTTGTTGAGTTCTTAGAGCGATTCTTCGTATATCCTGTGTTGCAGGCCGAATATATCCTCCTTGTTTATGAAAGAGGTCCTGCTACTGAAATTCGCAACAAGGCCAATCATTTGGGCCAACCGTCCTAGAAACTCCTTCGGCAAATACGGATGGTCAATCGACACTACCACCGTCCATTCTGCCCTTATAACAGATATGGTTTCAGGTTTGGTGATCATGACACCGTTTGGTAATCGATACACGCTAGAATCCTTACATACACTAGAGATATTGGCTGCTTTATTTACCAACGCAACTCACACCACCACTAACTGAAAGGAATACATGATGCTACACTACTGCGAGGTTCACAGGTACAATTTAGCAGTCAGAATGATACCTATCGGCGGCTTCGTCACCTTATAATTGACTCTATACGGTCGATGAAGTCATCGTATAGAGCACGCCCAAAAGCGCCAATCCTGAGTCGGTTGTTGTTCGTTCCGACGTCAGGCAGATGACTGCGCTTGCGCATAAAGCAACGGGGCATTGGCCGCGTTTCCATTGGTTCTGGCACATCCTCGGGTACCTCCTCTGAGGTGTCCATCATACAAGCCGGTGGAGTCACGTGAGTTTCCATCGGTGTCTCATGGTTTCGAGTCTCACTTGTACCAGGTTGACTGATGTTATTATCAACCATCCTACCCCTTACTCACTCTCGGTTCATCATCAGACGCTGGTTGCTTCCTACGAGCTCTCTGACCAAGGGTTGCCTTAGGGTCGGGTTTTGTCCATTCTTCGGCCCTTGGGAGCATCATAACCCTTGGATGATGGCTATCTTTCGTACCCTTCGCAGGGTTACGAACAGGGCGTGGCCGTACCTTGTCCCAGCACATTTCTGAGTCGACTATGCATAACTTAGATATACTCAGTACACGCACCTTCCCAGACCTTTGATGCCGGACATGAGCCACTGGCCCATTGATCTTAAAGATCTCATATTCGGGGTCACTGTGAGAGGTCAACTTCATGCGTTCCTCCGCCTTTACGACCACCAAATCACCGACCTTAAACACACCAGCGTTTGCACGCTTGTCAATCTGCTCACGGTGGACCTCACGAGACCTAGCCGTTTCCATACGAGCGTGCAGTAGGGCATTGTTGAGACAGGTCAGTCTCTCACCCAGATCCTGCGATGCGTCTACTGGAATAGCAAACGGCAGTCTTGCCCATCGACCATAGGTCAGATAAAATGGCGTGTATCTTGTCGTGGAATGACGAGTATTGCGATACGCGGTTAACGCCGCACCCAATTCATCCTCCCACATACGAGAAGCATTGTTAACCCCTTTCTGGATTAAGTCCTTAAGGGTCCGATTGAACCTCTCGGTACGCCCATTGGTTTGTGGGTGGTAGGGACTTGATCTTCTATGGTCCATCCCATGCTCTCTAAACCGCTCTTCTAGCGACTTAGAACAAAACTCCTTCCCCTGATCCGTTATCACGATCTCAGGGACACCATGACGAGCGACGTACTCGTTGAAGAACTTGTCTTCAACATTTTGAGACGTCTTAGCTGGAATCGGATACGCTTCTGCCCACGCAGAACAGTGATCGACTATCGTCATGATATACACATTACCTTTATTCGACTCCAACAGTGGACCTACCAAATCCATACCGATTATCTGACTCGGATAAGTGGCCATGGGCATCTCACTGTAGCTCGGTCGAGTCGTGACAGGTCGGTTAACCTGGCACGTCGTGCACGTCTCTAACATACGTACCACGTCTTTCCTTAAAGACGTCCATACAAATGAATCTCTTACCATACCGATAGTCTTCTTCAGACCTTGGTGACCAGCTTGTTCATGAGCTTTCCGGAGCACTTTCTCACGGAACAGGGTAGGTAAGACAATTATGGGGTACTCAGTGTCCAACGCTGAAGGCGTAATTAAAGAATACAGAATACCGTTCTTGACCATGTACTCCTCCGGGGTGTTCTTAAACAACTCCGGGTATTCCTCGGTTTGCTCGGTACACAACTCGTCGTAGGGAACGTCAAATACCTCTAGAGGGACGTGCGGCAACACACCCTCGTCTACATCCGGTATGACAAAATCGCCTGTGTCTAGGGTGGTGATTTCCACTGGACGACGTAACCTGGACAACATGTCCGCTCGAATATTCTTCGAGCCTTGGATGTATTCAATCTTACATCTGTACTCGGCAACCAGCACCGCCCAGCACTGCACTTTCGTGTTTTTAAACTCTCCCACAAACAAACTCTTTAGGGGTTTGTGGTCAGTATACACGGTGAACTGCGCGCCAAATAGATAAGGCCTAAGCTTCTTCAATGCGTATATCACAGCATAAGCTTCCTTCTCTATTACAGGCCAGTTTAGCTGACTGTCCTTCAGGGTAGAGCTTACATACTGTATCACCCTTTCTATACCCTTATCATCTACCTGTACCAATATCGCACCTATCGCATAGCTAGACGCATCAGTATAAAGCTTATACGGAGCATTTAAACTCGGATAGGTCAGAACCGTCTCACTACACAGCAAGTTTTGTAATTTCTTAAACGCTTGCTGTTCCTCCTTACCCCATTCAAAACGTTTATATTTCTTAGTCAATTCTATCAAAGGCTTAGCAATTTCGGCATAGCCTTGCACACAAGAGCGGTAATAACCTGTAGCTCCAAGGAAACTTCTCACCTCACCCACATCGCGTGGCGGTGACATTTCTCTTATGACCTTGACCTTCTGAACCTGAGGAGCCACTCCTTGTGCAGAAACACGATACCCCAACAAGTCCACAGACTTACGGGCAAACTCGTATTTCTTTTTCTTAACCTGCAAATTGTATTCTTGAATCCTACGCATAACCGTACGCAAATGCTGTGCATGTTCAGCCGGGTTTCTTGAATATATGACTACATCATCGACGAAAACATGCAAATATTTTCCCACGAATTCTCGAAAAATATCGTTCATTTCCCTCTGAAATACGGCACCTGAGTTGCAAAAACCATAAGGCATCCGAATCCATTCGAACAAACCTTCACTGCAGACGAATGCTGTTTTCTCTATGTCTTGGCTATCAATTGGTATCTGCCAATAGCCAGACTTCAAGTCCATAGTCGAAAATATCGTTGCGCTGCCCATCGATTAAAAAATATCCGTTATATTCGGTAATGGATAAATGTCTTTACGAGATACAGAATTCAACTTCCTGTAGTCGACACAAAACCTCGTGTCCCTGTCCTTCTTAGGCACTAACGTAATGGGCGACACTCAGGGTGATGACGACGGTCTTATGACGCCCGCTGCCAGCATCTCAGCCACTTGATTCTTGACCACATATTGCTTGGCGAGTGGTAGACGGTAGGCTTTTTGCCTTATAGGAAACGCATTTCCTGTTGGTACCGTACATTTTACTTTGGGAATTAAACCTAAAGTCTTTGGACGAGCCGTATCAAAGTTATCCGCAAAGTCCTCAAGCACTTTGTCGATAGCTTTATATCGGGTCGTTTCCTTGCAACTCTCATATACATAATCTATTTGCTCCCTATAGGGATACCTAAAGGGATATACCTGGCCAAACCATACTACTACTTTGGCCAGATAGTCAATCTTTGCATTTCCCAAGTGCAAAGCATCTGCACCAAGCAAACATTCATGCCACATTCTCGCTACTACCATACTCGGAATAGGACGGGCATCTTTGAATTCTACCTCGCTCTCCCCCAAAAGTTCTATTGGGGAACCATTTACTGCCAAGAGCGTCTTCGCTCTCTTCAATGGCCTAGCATTCAACATGCTACGCCATATATCCTTGCGAATCAAGGATGTACTAGCACCAGTATCCACTAAGGCATGCAAGTACTCACCCTGATCCGTTGAACAGTTTTTATCCATTTTCAGACGGATTAGAAACTGCTCGGTCGGTGAACTCACCAACGGTTTCCTCCGTCGTCGTTTGACGGACTTCTCCGTCCACTAACCACTTCTGCATAGCTGTTCCGGCGGGAGGATGAATTGTGTCCGACACCGTATGAATAACGGCCCATTTCATCCGTCCCCTCACCGGTCAACACAAAACCGTCGCGGTCTTCATATTCGTCACTATCCCGTAAACGATTGTTCAAGTCCTTTCTGACATTCCTGGAACAGTCGCGCGGTGTGATAGTTCTTTCATGCTGTCGTCGGTCGACGACGTCAATGTCGAGATTATCATCGGTGCAAGAACGCTTGATCGCCCGGCGGCCGGTTGGACCCTTTTGTTGGGTCCATGCAGGACCATTCTGCGGCGGATGTCCGTACTGTGGGCAGTCTCTCACGTAGTGGCCGTCTTTGCCACACCCGAAACATCTTACCGTAGCGATGGGAGCCGTCTTCCCGCTCACGTAGGCACCGAAACTGCTATGGTGCTTGTGACAGTCCTGCGCCAGATGCCCCTGCTGTCCGCACCCAAAGCACGTCATAGGTGGCGCCCGTCTCGGCTGCTTGGGTCGCGGGGTGGGCGTCCTGTCTACGTTCCCTCGTGGCTGCATCGGTTGACGGCAATCGCTTTTGTAATGGCCGACTCGGCCACAGTTATAGCAGGTAACGTGCTGTAGGTCCCTGCTGGCTCCGGTGGGTCGGGGCGATGGTGGCGCGCGTGGCTTAGCCGGCAGGGCGGCCTTCTTTTCGGGTTTGGCAGCCCTGGTTACCGGCTTCTGTTCCCGTAACTGAAGGTCACTGACCAAGCCACACAGTTGCTCGATCATCTTGCTCTGCTGATCAGTTTGCTTCTTCAAGGTTCGCACCACATTCCATACCTCTCTTTCCTCCTCCGGGCCTACCATATTCACCTCCATGCTTTCCTCCTGGCACTCCTCTATTTTCATCACCCGGAGCAGATCGTCGCACGTGGCTTCTTCTTCCGCAATTTCGATCGCGCGGCCCAACGTGGTGGCCTTCTTCCTGACGATTCACTTGCTCAGGCGGTGGTCAGACAAGCCCTTCAGGTAAATACCCATCACGGTCCGACGGTTGTCGGCGTTCTCGACAGGGTATGCTCTAGCGCTCATCTCTCTGAACCGCCTGTTGAATGTGATGACGGTTTCGTTCCGCCGTTGCCTCACCCCCTCTAAATCGTACTTTATACATTCGCCTTCGTTGGCTGATATGAAGTTTACCATGATATAATCATGGAACTCATCAAATGTGACGTCTTCTCGGACTTTGCCCATCAAGAACCCATCTATGGCCCTCGATAGCTGCCCGCGTGCCGCTCGGGTGATGACATAGGCAGGTATGCCTTCGAGTCTCCCCTCGTTTGTGACCCACGCTCTCCTAGTCTCGTCCAAAATGGTTCGCACCTCCTCCGGCACGACACCGTCGAAGGGCTGAATTCGGTAGATCGTGTCCCTGATTTCCCGGCGGTACACCCGCTCGGTCTCCCGACGATTACTGCTTTCCACAATGGCCCCCGCCATCGCTACTCCCATCGTCTGCATAGCGGCGATGGTCTCCGGTCGAAGCTGGGGTGCCAGTGGCACCTCCATGGGTGGCATGGCTGGGTCAGCGCTCCTCTTGGGTCCCGTTGCCATTCTGTGTCTACTTATAATGAAGGCCAATAATGATTCTTCGGAGACGGGGTTGCTCGGGGCAGACTACCTCGGTGGTGATCTTTACAGTGGAACCCTCGCAATACTCGCGATGTTGGGTGATTCCGGTGCTGTCGGCCAACTTAGCCGCGTCTAGGAATGTCTTTACACGGTCCGCTACATCGTTTAATACGATGGCTGAATTGGAGAGCGGCGTCTCTGGTTGGGCCATATACTAGTTACTCACGGTTGACTCCGGATCCTGGCTGGTGAAGCCACTGAAGATTTCTGATGTCTATCCTGTTTCTATGCTACGTATACGTTTTTATGAGATATACTTGACTATGCAGTCTCTTCCGTTTTGGGTAAGGTTTGTATGTAAGGTTGCTGCGACAACCCACCTTACCGAGAACGAAAGAAATAGATATCAGCTCGCCTCGTTTATAGATGAACTTTAACGATACTTGTATTTGATATCCGGGCCTGATCTGACTGACTACTAGAACTTGCAGGTAAGCTACGGTGATCTTCCGTAGTCTCCAGAGTCAACAACAAACTATGCGCCAAACTTTTGCCTTGTATTGATATCACAAGGTGATCGTTTTATTCGCTAACTTAACTGTACAGTAATTCTACAAAGTCGGTAACTTTTACTGTAAACAGTTAACGTATTTACGACAGATTTAATTCAATGTTTCCTAATCTTTCACAATGAACTAGCATTGCTCCCAGTTGCTCTGGTTTGCTATACTATTCAAACTAGCTCTTGCCTACTTAAAACCATTCAGCAAGAACTTTTCAAATCAGACTAGCTCTTGCCTACTTAAAACCATTCAGCAAGAGCGTTTCACAAGGTGCGAGGCGGACCTGACCCCGAACTAAAGTTAAAGTCCCCTTTATATACCATTTTCGTTTCTATTCTCCCTCCATCTTGGTTTCGAACCGCCGGAGGTTGCTCTGATTCTCATTGGATTATGACATCACTTTGACCAATCAAGACTCCGACCCTCTCGACTGGACAGGGCGCCTTTTACCTAGCGCGTTTGGGATTCCTGTTGGATTAGCACGTCATTTCTGACGGATGACTTGCCACACATGACGGATGCTTATTTGATAGCAAGGCTTACTGGTGGATTAGCTCGCCTCTAATTGATATGTTTTCGATAGAAACTTTCGGTTGTTCCCTTTAATGCCTACAGGACGCTACTATGTCCATGTCCTGTCCATTACCTATTAGTCGACAACTTGTAGAATGCTAGAGTTAATCGGCACACTAGTTACCATTGCACCCAGCCGCCTCTGCTTATCTGGCCACGAGAATTCGTTGGAACACAGACCGCTACGTAATTAACTAAGTCCGTTTGTCATATCTAATTCCTTAATTGACTCCAACATTCCAAACTGGTGCTAATCATCAAAAGTCATACTCGATTCAGTTTCTGCGGATTTTACCCGCGCACTAACCGACGTATCCATTGCCAGTCATCCAGTGCTGATAATATATATCTAAATAATAAGATGCTGGTTATACATCT
>CM067369.1:230973566-231301066 GCA_034401795.1 Chaetoderma sp. LZ-2023a | reverse complement strand
GGAGCGGGGGCAGGTTCCACAAAATGGGCACACATCTGAAATGGTGTTACCCCCTCTCATGGAAGGGTGTTCCGGGATACCAAACCCACCCACCCAAGCACCACAAGAAAAAAAAGGTGCAGGCTCTGCGAATCGTCTTCCGGCATTCTGAGTTTCCTATGATCCATATATAAATATTAGAGCAATGTTGAGTGAACTCATATATTCTTTGGTCTCTTGTACCTATTCCCAATTCACATTATAGTGGGCAATGATCATGTGATGCCTGCTTCTAGTCAATTGGAAACTGTGACTAAGCGATGTTTAGCCACCTCCCTGTGTGTGTACTGTGCACGCATACATGGAACGTGCGGGTTTCAAGTTTTTGTTACTCCCAGGTCACAATGTGACATATGGGTGAATGCGTGCGTGTGTGTAAGAGAGTAAGTGAACGAGCGAGTGCGACGCTGAGCGAGCGCGTGGGCGCGGGTGCGCGTGGGTGGAGCGTGGGGTCGGGTGTGAGTGAGCTGGCGGCCGGATCATTGTGTCTGTACGTGCGTGTGTGCGTGCATTCATGCATGTCTACAAGGTGGACCGGCGCAGTTTGCCTCGAAAAAAAGTCGATTGGCCCCTAGTTCCTAATTATATTTGCTAAATGCACCTTTCCCAGATAAATTGCTCAGCCAGCAGCTGGCCGGCATTGGGTGAGTATTGCACTAAAAGACAACGTACCTTAAAGAGTTCCTAAACTACAATCACACAATTATTGAAGTCATGCACCATTGCAAAGCTCATCCAATTTTCTAAACATTTATGGTTTGTTTTTTTAATTTTCACTGAGTTATTAGCATATATAAAATACACATTGTCTCCTGATTTAGTAAATCAAGTGGCCAATAGGGTGTATTTCAAAATTATAACTGGCTTCACGACATTTTTTGTTAAATATAAAAAAACCCCGTAAATGTTTAGAAAATTGGATGAGCTTTCCAATAGTGCATGACTTCAATAATATTATGATCCTATAATCATACTTCTTCATATAAATGCTGTAAGTGCGTTCTATCTGAACCTAGTAGTAATTAGCCAAGTAATACTGTTCGAGCATCGCCTGGCCCGTTTGCCAGTCAGAAGTTTTGCGAGTGTGGGAAGGTAATTTCCCAAAATATGTCAATCTGGGAAATGTTTATTGTGCCCCAATACCTTCAGCGGTTTCAGAAGAAGTGTTTTTGTGAAAACTAGATTATCAAAGACGGGCGCAAGTCAACTCGAATAATTATTTTGAACATGTGAAGAAAGTTTGTTGAGCTCTTGCCTTAGATGAAGTTTTTTAGTTTGAGGTCAATGGGCCAAGCAGTTTCACAAAAAGATCTTTAAATGTAATTTTTACAATAGCTTCCCGGGACCAACCGTGGATCCGACCCTATGGATCCTCCCACCCAGTTGATCTTGAGAACTCGCTTAAAGACAAAAGGTGGACAGATGATGCACGGATGGACAGATGACGGACGGCTGACATAAAATAAGTTGATCACCAAATATAATAAATTAGGGTATTAACTATACTGGGGAACCTTTTAAAACTAATATTATTGGAAGGTGTTGTTTCCGGAGGTAGTAACGCCGCCAAGTCAAATTAGTTAGCGTGTATTGAATGAGTGATTCAAATTATGATTACGCATCCTCTTACATAGCCATATTTGCGTGGGGTGTCGGAGGGGCATCTGTACAGGCTCAGACTAATCAAAGGAGGCCTTCAAATGA
The DNA here is from genome assembly GCA_034401795.1 of Chaetoderma sp. LZ-2023a. Classification (NCBI taxonomy): domain Eukaryota; kingdom Metazoa; phylum Mollusca; class Caudofoveata; order Chaetodermatida; family Chaetodermatidae; genus Chaetoderma; species Chaetoderma sp. LZ-2023a. Next base: position 231,299,323 of record CM067369.1, on the reverse strand, counting down.
CTCATTTTGTTTTCGTGTGGGCAGTGTCATCATCGCTTATGGCTAGAACTAAAAAAGCCTGACGTGGCTAAACATGTGTATCACGACCGTAGGAGTGGGTAAGGTGAGTGGGGGTGGGGTGCTCATAGTCATACACAAATTACAGTATTCAAAAGTCCAAGAGAATGATATTTATTACTCAGAATGCAGAAGATGGCTTCTAGGCGCATCTAATTTTCACATTCTTCTTAGAGAGTCCCCACCCCATGACCACACCCGCCTCCCATTCTAGAGGAGGGGAGACAACAAATCTTAGACCCATTCCTCAACTTCCCCCACCGACATCGAGCCCGCACTAGGGCCATGTGTATACCCATTCTTTATACCTTTGCATACAGAATACGCATCACGCATCAATTTAAAAAATGTGATTTTGAGAGCTGTTGTCAATTCTAGTATTCCATGAGTGTCGTCGGGAATAGCCCCTGTGTACGAGCTACCATGTACATGGCTGCGCCCAGCCACCCATCACAGAACATATATTCTATTCTATACCCACTAAGGCATTAAGGGAGAGTGGGACACTATTATGTCATATTCCTATTTTACCTTTACTTGCAAAATACGTGGAACGTGTTCATATTTGAAGTAACGCAAGAATGATAATATACAAAACACATCAATAATAAAGTAGTGAATATGTCACATGTAACTACCACTACATAAATAGCGACTTATAGCGTTGTAAATTGAAAATAGAAACCAGGGCCCATAGAGCTTCACCATTAAACCTGTGAGTTGAATGCGAGCACCTGGGTACACACAGTAATTCCACGTCACTATTACACTTCTAAGTAGAAAGTGATAGTTAGGGTGGTGGAATGATGGCAGGACATTTGCCTACACGTCTCGAGCTGCTGGGAGAGAAAGGTGTTTGTATTTTCTCTCTGGAGTAGAACCATTTTATGCAAAAAAAACAAGACATCTCCAGCCTAAAAGCACTCCCATATTACGTTATGGGCGGAATGCAAAACACGTTAAAACCGAACTTTAATACAATTGACCAGTCTGCTCTGAATATTCTAAAAAATCATTTTTTATATCGAACTGGGTAAAAGGCACAGCTTCCCCGCCGCTTCCGTGCCCAAAGGGCAACGGAGGCAGCTAGGGCAACGGGGGCAGCTGCCCCCGTGCTTCCGGAGCCCCTGTTCGTGAGTACCGTATGCCGTGTGTACATGATGTTACTGGTTTATACCAAGTTTATATAGACGTCGTTTGACATAGCTAGTAGTGCTCACCGATTTGAGATCTTGCCGGAGATTATTTATCTTCAAAAATACCCAAGGGAAGAATAAAGACGGAGAGTCACTAAGGATTCCTAAGACTTATTATAAGTCGTATATATGTATATGAAAATAACCCTTCTATTTAAGATGGCTTTCATCGAAGCGAGAGGATATACCTTGCGCGGACCTCCATCAGTATATGTCCGTCCAACCGAAGTTTGGGTAAAACAAAAATAGTGTATTGGAAAGTGCTTGTGTATTTATAGGTGTGGTGTACGCTGTATTATGAGATACGGCTGTTCAGTCTCCGCAGATACTGGTCAGGCCAAATCTCTAGCCTAACTAAGCTAGCTAGATGCCGTGGTAGTTAGCGGTCCTCTAGAGGAACCTAGCTGATGTTTTTGTTGAACACAAATATTAGTGCCACTGAGGTCTATCACCCTAGCCTAGCATTTAAAGCACGTTTCGCCTGCTTGAGGTATCAAGCTCAAGCCTCCGTCACGGGTCTGACTATAGAGCGAACCCCTCAAGCCGATGCGTGTACAAGGTTGCCAGGGGGACTGGTACTGGTGCCGAAGAGCTACTCCTAGCCAAGTGTCTGACACAACCACCAATAAGACAAGACAAGGACAAAACAATAGAAAAGCATTTAGAAGCACCGTAAATTATTTATGGCTTCGCCTAAGAAACTCTTGAAAGTTGAAGACTTTGTTTAGAAAACGTGGATAGACCACTCAACCCTTCTAAGTCACCACTGAGTTGACCTGCCTAGCATGGCTTTTGTCGTAAGCCGATGTGTCGGAATCAAGCCGTATAAACCTGATTCCTGGGAGTTAACGGTTAGACCTGGGTTAGGTTTATCTTTCAAATTGCTCAAAGTTCACTGCTAGGCCGATAATTAATATGTTCCTTAGTTTGCAGTGAATTCCTAATTGGCAGAAAGTTACTATCCTATGAGGTATCGTGAGATGCAGATGGAGGTAAGATGCCTCTTCGTTAGGATTGGGTCCACCGATAAACCTATGCGATTTCAGTGATAGCGCAACCGAACCAAAGCAGGGACTTAAAAATAAAGTAAATATAATACAATAAATATGGCCGAAGATAGGTTGGAGTTAGTTACGAAGTGAGGCAGTTGCTGGTTGCTTTTTGGCTCTTTTATGGCCCGTTGTAGACTCTTTGCATGTATTTAGCAACTAGACGTTGTGACACCTGAAGCTGGCTTTACAATAACTCGCCACTTTATTATAGCAACCTGGTCGGATTGTTGACGGAGTTCTAATGCAAAAAGCTGAGCTACTACCTATGTTAGATTATACCGAACTTGTGTCGTTTTTGCTACAAGAGGGGTTTCTGATGTGGCGTGTTGATAGCAAGAATTCGTAATCTTAGTGCACTATTGTTGGTGTGTTATTTTAGATGGGGTATGCAATCTAGTACAATCTATAACATATAATGATTGGTGGCAAAGATATAATTATATATATATATATATATATATATATATATATATATATATATATATATATATATATATATATATATATATATATATATATAATGTCCAAAGAAGAACGGCACAGGCCATGAAAAATGTTACAGACAGATACTTAGCAATGGGCCATAACTGGCTGTAGAAAATCCGCTGAACAAAGCCAACAAATGATGTTCAACGTAATATGAATTTTCGGCGAGGAAGTATGAAAGCTTCACGAAATAGTTGAAGTTTGGCATAAGACGAACTGTGCGGCAAGCTCAGATGCTGGGCGGCAAGCACTGTGCAGAACAGGGAGGAAAGACTCAGCAATATTAACAAGTTCATCCTAAGAAGAATCGGCTGGAGCGTAAACATCTTTCAAGTTATCAGGTATTTTGGCTTAACCAGAACGAGTTGACATGGTATTTCAGTGCAAATGGATTGGTCGGAAGCGAGGTAGCACAGTTTTTCGCCACTACTATAATATGAGTTGATATACCACTTTTCAGTTGTGGCACCGATAAGTTCTGGCGAGAAAACAAGGGTGGCTATAGGACAGCTCGTGAGTCTTTTCACTAATGTTAGTTTGTGAGTATGAGTACCAAGAGGGCTTGTATTCTTGCGTACATGTCGTCCAGAGGATTCTGGAGCACTATTGGCTACCCTATCGCTCAGCTCAAGTCGGTTTATTCAGTTCATTCTTTATCCCTAGTTTGGGCCACAAACATTTACCCTACTATTGGGTAACATTCTCCACAGGCTGGTGTACAGCCTTGCGAGAAATGATAACCAGTTGAAAATAAGAAGGGTTGCGCAGAAATTCCATCATTTGGAGCACAGAAGGAATGCTTACCGACTAGTAAGCTTCAAGTGGGTTTACTAATTCCTGTGGATGGCTGCGCCACTCAAGTATCTAGACGACTTATATAGAGTCATAATCAAGCGGTCAAACCAATCTGGAAATCCTCTTGCACCTCAAGTTCCTTAGTTGTGTTAAAATTTCAACCAAATCAGTGTGGCCTTTTTTTTAGATACATCGCCAGACACAATTGCTCACACGACGCACGCATAATTACAATCTCCTGATCGAGTTAGGGGGGGGGGTGGGGGTGGGTTGGGGTGGGGTGGGGGGGGGCGAGGGTATTAATAGCAATCAGCTTGTAAATACTTAGAGCTAGCTCACGTTCAATTACACTATTGCGTACAAAGGGTTTGACGACTGCTATCGATACTAGTAGTGTACACAGTAACAAAGAAACCAAATTTCCTGGCGTTTAGGGGGATATAGACCCCTCAAAAACCCACCAGATTACTTTCAATGACGCTTTGGCGTACGTCTTTGAAAAATCATTTTATGAAAACTAATATTATCAGTGATTAAAAAAATGCAACGTAAGAAATGAAATTTGCTGTCGTTCTTATTTAAGAAAGGACCTTTAAGGGATCAAAATGGGTTTCAATGACACTTTAGCGTACAAGGATTACACGCTTACAACGTTTTGTGCGCAATAGTGTAATTGAACGTGAGCTAGCTCTCCATCCAAAACGTATGAGGATTCACCCGGAGTAATCAAATCGCGTCCTCTGTGATTGCATGCGTCCTCGGCGTTAGAAAAATGCGCCCTCGTTAAAACCGATTACACCCGTTAGAAAATTTGTCAGAAACAGATTCAGATTTCAGATTTTTTTATTTACACCCAGGCCACATAATGGCATATGGGGAATATGAATTTACAGAAATTATAAATGTTATGGCCATCAGACATTATATATCAATTCATAATTACATATTTTGGTATTTATCTAGTTATATAACCACTGTTTGTGCTTTCGGTAGTGGTAGTAGTAGTAGTAGTAGTAGCAGCAGCAGCAGCAGCAGCAGCAGCAGCAGCAGCAGCAGCAGCAATAGCAGTAGCAGTAGCAGTAGCAGTAGCAGTAGCAGCATCAGCAGCAGCAGCAGTAGTAGTAGTAGTAGTAGTGGTAGTAGTATTAGTAGTGGTAGTAGTAGTAGTAGTAGTAGTAGTAGTAGTAGTAGTAGTAGTAGTAGTAGTAGTAGTAGTAGTAACTTTGAATTATTATGAAAGTTACAGTTATTATTTACACGTACTTCATAATTAGTAATGACAGAATTATTACTGTTATTGTACCGCCATCTCAATAACAAAGTACTAAAATTATAGTGGTCATATTGTAGGGGTCATCATGATTTAGATTATAATAAATATATAATAACTGATTATAAGAAATATCAGATTGGTATTCTTAGAAATGGGTTATTGCTGTACACAAGGTAGTCATTTTTTAAACTAAAATACAGAACAACCTTATTTTCAACAATAGACAATTATATCCATTCATATCGCGACAGAGACTATTTTGGGTATTCACCACCGGAGTGACTTGCTCGATAACCGAACCAGTCATTGCTGTGTTAAATCTACAAAACAGCCTCTCATCGTGTTACTCTATAATTTTTTTACAATTTGGTTTCTTGTTATTATTTCTTGGATAGCCACAGTGTGGGGCAACAAACTGGTTGTTAAGGCAGGTGGTTGTTTGCATTATGTGATTTTGGCGTCGGCTAAAATGTGACGTGTTTTTTATGACATCAGATATTTGGGTAACAGACGGGTCAGTTCTTAGTTGGTTTAAGGGAAATCTTTAAGAAGACCACATTATAACGTTACACTATAACGTTAGCCGACAGCTGACGCATTTCTATTATGACATCAGATACTTGGGTTATATACGGTCGGTTCTTAGCTAGCTTAGGGGAAATCTTGAATAACCAGTGTGGGACACCAAGCGGATTACTAGGGCAGTTGCCTGCTTACGTTGTATGATTGTAACGTCAGATAAAAAGTGACACATTTTTATTATGACATCAGGTACTTGAGTAACAGATCGGATCGAATCTTAGGTAGTTTATGGGGAATCTTGTGCACCCACCCAGTGGAACCTGTTCACTAATGCAGTCAGTTTGTTCCATTTGGGTTCAAAAGCATGTGGTCCGACTCGAGCACTAGTCTGAATGGAGCGACATCTAGCCGTATAGTAGTTTTCTAGACATGGTTGACTACTATGTTTAAACCTTACTATTATTAATATTGTTGTTATTGTTGCTGTTGTTGCTGTCGCTGCTATAGTTATTGTTGTTGTCGTTGTTGTTGTCGTCGTCGCCGTTGTCGTTTTCGTTGTCGTTGTTGTTGGTGTTGTTGCTGATAGTAGTGGTGGTGGTGGTGGTGGCGGTGGTACTTTGCAATTCTCGTCAATGTTGTGTTGTTAATCTGCGAGTCCATTGTGTATAGGGTTAATCAACGTTGGAAGTGCCTATTAATTTCTTCGATCATACGGCAGATCTTTATTAGTAATTTCTTGTTCTTCGTTGAAAGCAGTTGGTGAAATTTCGAAAAATTTGGTCTTTTACAATAGTGTCTTGGGAAGATTTCTATACGTTTATCGCTAAAGAATTTTCAGATGAATAGGTAATGAAATTCATTTCCTATTTCATTCAGGGTGCATAGTGGACAGATTCTTTCTTCCCGGGGTATGCCTTCCACCGCCCCGTTTCTATTGGTAGCCGATGATTGCTTGTTCTAAATCTCGTGAATAAGATTTTGTTACGGTCATTTAAGTTCATGAGATAATTTTCCATTTCCCAATTTATTTTAAAAGAGTGGTAGATTTTTCCCTTCCAAGATATGCCCATCTCTGATTGCTATGTTTGGATATATTGGTTATCAAGATTTTTGTTTATTCTTATTTTTGTTTCATTGAAGTTGTGTATTGTTTGGTTCGTCCAGAGATAGCTATGCCCCGTGCTATCTAAAATATTTTTATAGAGTCTAGCCATTTGTAGTATGTTCCGTTTTGATTGTGGTCTAATAGAATATTTTTGTATATTTTGCATGCGAGTTTTGTTTGCTTACCTGAGATGAGCCTAAGCCAGTATGTTATCATGCGTTTTCTTATTACAATTTTGATTGGGGTTTCTCCCAACTCGCCGTATATCATATACTTTGGGGTGCTATTTTTTATTTTTAGGATGTACCGGAAAAAATCTAAATTTGCTTTCTCTAATAGGTTACAGTTTTCTATTCCGATGACTTCGCACCCGTATAGTAGCATTGGCTCAATTATTTGGTGGTACAATTTAATATGGCAATCCGTTGGTAGGTCCAGCTCCCTGGCTCGGCGATGTAGTGCAAATGTAGCTTTGCGAGCTTGTTCGGAAATATTTTTCTCCGCTAAAAGGAGGCGACTATTATATGAAAAAAATATTCCAAGATATTTGCAGCTATCTACTATTTCAAGCTCTATTAATTTAAGACGAAAATGTAGTTTTTCATAGAATCTTTTGGTACTGCCAAAGACCATGACCTTTGTTTTGTCTATATTAATTTTGAGTTTCCATACGTCGCAGTATTCATCAAAAGAATTGAGCGTTTCCTGTAGGTCGCGTGAACTATTTACTAGTACAGCAGTGTCATCAGCATAAAGAAGGATTAGTAGATTCAGTAAATTATTTATTTCTTCTTCTTCGCTATAGAGTTCTTTTTGCTTACTGTTTCGGTTCTGAAGAAAGTTTTCTAAGTCATTAAGGTATATAGCAAATAGAATAGGTGAGGGATTTTCTCCCTGTCGCACTCCTCTGATACAGGCGAAGGGCTGTGACACTGCACTATTGAACTTAACTGCTGATTTTATGTTGCTGTACATGCTTTTAATTACGTTAAAAATCTTGCCAGAGATACTATGCTGTCTAAGTTTATACCAAAGTCCATCGTTCCAAACCGAGTCGAAAGCTTTTTCAAAATCTACAAAGCAGCAAAATAGTTTTTTCTTTCTTCTTTTAAATATTTCTATTAATGTATAGAGTGTAAAGATGTGGTCAGTAGTGGAATAGCCATTTCTAAAGCCTGCCTGATTTTGAAACAGTTTGTCAGAGTTTTCGAGGAATTTATTTATTCGACTACTCAATATAGATGTAAAAAGTTTTCCCAAACAGCTAAGTAACGTAATTGGTCTGTAGTTTTTGGGGGCGTTCGGATCGCCTTTTCGTTTGTATATGGGGATAATGATGCCTTCAGTCCAGGAATCTGGTATTATCACAGAGTCTAGGACTAAGTTAAAGAGAGATTTGTATACGTCAAGCATAATATGATCTGTTGATTTTATGTATTCATTTAATATTCCGTCTGGTCCTGCAGCTTTGTTTGTTTTGAGTAGTTTAATGGATTTCAGTATTTCTTCACATGTGATAGGGGAATTTAATATGTTGTTTTCTGGTGACGTGTCTGTTGGTTCATCATTTACCAATGTAAGATCTCTGTTTGTGTTACCGTCTTCTTCATTTATGGATTTGGAAAATGTATATATTTCCTCTGTTGTTACGGTGGATGGTTCTAATGTATTTTTCAGTTTTATTAATTTCCAGTAATCTTTTGGGTTACTGCTACTCATTGCTCTAATTTCCCTATGGCGATTACATTTGTATCGAGCAATTGACTGTTTCATGATAGTTTTATAATTCCTGCAGGCGTCTATCATACGTTGTCGGTTTATTTCTATATTTCGACATCTGAGTTCATTTCTGGACCGATGATATTCTATACGCGCTTTTTTGCAGTTTTCGTTATACCATGAACGACACGATTGTTTTTTCTGGGGTATACGAGTGGGCTTTATATTAACCGAAAGTTTCCGCAGCTGATTCCTCAAACATTTTTGAAATTGCGTTCGTAATCTCGTTAATGCTTTGCGCGCCAAGTGCACCATTTGCAATCTGGGTTTTTACATTTGCCAAAGTGTAGTGGTGTAGTATTTTATCGATAAATGCATTTCTTTGCTCAAACTTCCATTTTCGCGTTGTTAATGAGTCGGTGTTGTTGGTATTATTAGATTCTTCTAGCTTTGATGTAGTCTTTAAGACTATTGATAGGTTCAGTGCGGAATATATATCAGATATGATAGAACAGTAATCAGAGACTTTGAATTTTGATATGTATTCATAAAGTTCGGCTGAGGATATACCGTAATCTATAACGCTACCATACCTCGATGTTAATTTACCTAAGTTTGCGTCTGTACCAGCTCTACCATTAAGTATGTAGAAGCTGTTGTATTTACATAGGTCAAGTAGTCTATGACCATAATTATTAGGACGCCATGCAAGTAATCATTGTCACAGTTCAATTTCAATTCATATATTTTTTATTTCACATTAGCATTTGATATTTACATTACAAATTACAGACAGTCCATCAAAGGCAAAGCTTATGTTGTGATGGACCCCTAACATAGTGTGCAGACTAAATGTATGATATACTCTAGAGGCAAGCTCAGAAATCTACCAAAATTTACGCTCGGCAATGAAGACATAAAAACCGTGCAAGAATACCCATATTTAGGTATACTAGTTGCATACAACGGCAAGTTTACTAGGGCTATAAAGCACATGCATGAAAAAGCCAGTAGAGCTATGTTCGCCTTAATTTCAAAAGCAACCTCTCTCCCTTTACCGATATATATATATATATATATATATATATATATATATATATATATATATATATATATATATATATATATATATATATATATATATATATATATATATATATATACTGCTAGAACCTTTTGATTCTATGGTATGCCCAATCATGCTCTCCGGATACGAAATCTGGGGCTTTGAGAATGTCACGCTGGCTGAAAAATTACAGAAACGAATGATTTTAGGAGTTAAAAATTCTACACACTCAGTCTGAATGGTTAAAGCTCACTACAAATCATGTACTGTCTGATCAGTATATCCAGAAATGGAGAGGCGAGGTTTTTAACAGCAGTATTTGCACATCGTATAGAATTTTTAAAGAAACTTTTAGACTAGAATCGTATTTAACCTCGCTCCCTCAGACACTGTCAAAAATGCTATGCAAATTTAGAACTTCTAATCACAGGTTACCAATAGAGGTAGGGCGATTTTAATATCTTCCTAGACATGAGCGTGTTTGCACCTTATGCAATCAAAACACACTGGGAGATGAGTTCATCTCTAGCTGTAGAAAGAAAAACATATATAGATAGATACTTTAGAGTAAATCCAAATACTGTTAAAATGTATCAATGTATCGTGAATGAACAAAAACGGACGAAGTTGATACCACAATGTAAATTTATCAACGTTATTTTCAACCCGTTCAAATGAAAAAGAATATACAGTTTTAATATGTGATGAATATTTGACGTGGTTTGATAAGCGGTCACTGCTGTCTTATACAGGAGTGGCTGTCGATGAAACCAAGTTAAATATTGATCTGTAATGTAAACTAAAAGACTACTGAATAGTGCTTGAAGCGCGTACCTGCGTGTTGGGCACACGTGCGCGTGTTTGCGTGCGCGCGTGCGTATGCGTGCGTCCTGGGATATAAAAATACCCACATATACACATATTCCTTGAAAAAATTGCTATTTAGCACACTTGAATATCAATACTTAATTTCAAACGCAATTATCTGGCCCTGATCTGGGCGGAGGTCGTCGCTCCAAAAGAGAGCGCCGCCCATCGATCAGCCCCGGAAAACTTCGTCGCATGAGAATACTGGCTCTGATCAAGAGAATTTGGATGACGTATTTTATGCAAATGGTAAAATACACGTGGCATTCGGCTGACCGTGTTCGATAGGCTATCGTCTTGAACTGGTGCCTGACCCCAATTGTAAGCAATTGAAATCGGGCACCGGCTTATGAAGCGTGCTTCGCAGCCGCGATCGGTTAAATGCCATAATTGACTGTGAAATAGATTATATGCACATATACTATAGTATTGTTTATGTACTGTATACCGCCATTACTAAAGTATTATTTATGTATATTACAAAAAAGAAAGAAAAATCACATTACAAACAAACATTAAATTAGGCCTACATGTCACGAGACATCACCCCCCCACCCCTTGCACGTTACGTACATAAATAAACAAACAAACATTAAATTAGGCCTACATGTCACAAGACATCACCTCCCCCCCCACCCCTTGCACGTTACGCACATAAATAAACAAACAAATATTAAATTAGGCCTACATGTCACAAGACATCACCCGCACCCCTTGCACGTTACGCACATAAATAAACAAACAAATATTAAATTAGGCCTACATGTCACAAGACATCACCCCCACCCCTTGCACGTTACGCACATAAATAAATAAATATTAAATTAGGCCTACATGTCACAAGACATCACCCCCCACCCCTTGCACGTTACGTACATAAATAAACAAACAAACATTAAATTAGGCCTACATGTCACAAGACATCACCCCCACCACCACCCCTTGCACGTTACGCACATAAATAAACAAACAAATATTAAATTAGGCCTACATGTCACAAGACATCACCACCCCCACCCCCCCCCCACCCCTTGCACGTTACGTACATAAATAAACAAACAAACATTAAATTAGGCCTACATGTCACAAGACATCACCCCCACCCCATGCACGTTACGCACATAAATAAATAAACAAACAATAAATAAATAAATAAATAATACTTAACTAGGGAACATTTACTGAAGTGACTGTAAATCTGCAATGTATGGCCATGAAGAAATAGTAGACCTCCTTTAATAAAGAGATGAAATATGGTGTGTCTTCTAATATGATCATTGAAGTTGCATGATGAAAGGCAGGTAACTTACGCCAAACATGAAAACTGGAAAGATTTGCCCGCGAATGACCTTGACCCCAGTAGTTAAGGGTGCGGCTGTACACGTATATTCGCTCTGGAATGTTATATTATTTTGAATTAGTTAACCCATAAAAGTTTAAAAGTTGTGTATTCTACGTTTAAATGTAGTGGCGGCGCTCCCCCCTCCGTGGTTATCTACCGTTGTAAAAATAATAAGAGAGCAATGTAAAAGAATAGAGTTTAAGAGGTGGTTCGATAATGGAGGTCGTAGGAGGTTGAGGATGTACGAGGAATTACGGTATTGATGTTTGAAAATAATTTGACTGTTTCGTCGCTAACGTTATTAGTAAACTGTAGAATATTTAGAGACTGTCTGTAAGCTGTTAGTAAGCAACAGCTACCAGACAGATTAGCAACAAATTATTAAAAATAATCTTGTATTAATGGTATGTTCGGTTGGAATGGTTATCAAGACTTGGTGGTGATGGGTTGGATTGTATCATGGGTTAAAAAAGTTAACCCTTTCACAGATGAATATATATCTCATTTTCATCGATACCATACAGGAAAACTGTTGAATATTTTGAAAATAATTTGACTGCCTGTGCCAGTTGAGCGGAATGCTATAGTATTCCTCCTCAGTTGATATTGCTGGATGATTACGAGGGCGATGCTAGCGTACTTGTTTACAAGGTATGCATGATGTACGAATATTTTGATAATTTGTTGCTGAATATTTTGATAATTTGAGTGGTAGCTGAATATTTTGATAATTGGTTGCTGAATATTATGATAATCGGTTGCTGAATATTTTGATTGGTTGCTGAATAAATTGATTGGTTGTTGAATATTTTGAAAACGATTTGACTGTGTAAATTTTAATTTCTTATTAGGCGATGTTAGGTAAGAGAGAGGTGGTCTTATAACGGAGGTCGAAGGAGGAGGGAGGAATGCTATCTAGGCCAGCAAAATGTGTTCCCCAGTCATTTAATTTTCAAAAACCAGACACGTACACAGTCATTTTTCCTATGCTATTATATAGATAGTGTTATCTATCGTATTTATGTCTCTAAAATGGCAGTCATTTAATTATTAAATTTTCAAAAATATGGACAAAATGCATTCCTTGTCAATGGCAATGCATTAATCGACCACGAATAGCGTACAGATGCCCATTTAGAACAGTAGCGTCCATCGACCACTTTTGACGGATCAGAATGTGTGTTACGTATGCATGTGTGAAGAGGTTTGTTGTGTGTAAAAACTTTATTATATTTATTTTTTTGAACAGATAAAGAGTTCTCTTTCGAATGATTTGTGGGCCCTGAAAAGGGCCGTGTTTTGAAATAGGTCTCAGTCTTCGCAGATCCGCACAGGCGTGGTTGTCAGTTTGGTAACAAACTGCGACATGTTTGCTTTTTGTATATCAGTCGGAGTATCACCGATTACAGGACACCCATGCGGATACTGTTTGATTGGTAATAGACAATAGCACTCCTTGCAGGTGTACACCATCTCTTTAGGTTCTGTTTTCTTGATCATACGCCTACAAACCCTCTCGTGTTCCGACCGTCGGCATATGGTGTCGCGGATGTCGATGGAACACCAACGACACCGCACATACCCAGTGTCTGATCCATCAAAGTTTGTACTGCTGGCCATTTTAGCCAAATGTACATTAACATTTACATTTATACCACATCGCTCTACTACAAAAAAAAAATATATATAAGGAATATCATGTGAGATGAAATCAGACTGCCTAAGGCTACCTAACTACTCTGCAGTTACACATCCAACCACTTTGCGATGTTTAAACTGGAATGAGAAAATGGATTGAATTTGTACCGTGTAGAGGAATATATGTACTGCGGCCGCAAATCCGCAACACACGCCCGCATGCGGCCGCACATGTACGCATGCATTTTGGCGTGTATGCGTGTTCAGGCATGTGCATATAGTTGTTGCCATCCGCAACACGCGCCCGCAAATCCACAACACATTTTAGCGAATGTACATTAACATTTACATTTATACTACATCGCTCTACTACAAAAAATGTAAGGAATATCGCGTGAGATGACTAGCGTCCTATCAAAGACTGTCGCATACTGGCCTCCATATAATGACACATACATGCAGGCGAAAATCTTGGATATGTTCACGGGCTAGACGCGATGGATCAGTTTGTTAAATGGTTTATGCGCATAAAATCTGTGCGCGTTATAAAAGTATCCAGGGAAATGTGTTTTTTCTGACCACCTCGTTATTGTGCATAAAGCATCTATGATTCACTTTTAATCCTTCAATTTGTATGCAAACGCATTAACCTTCATCTAAAACCCTCAAACATGAAACTAAGCGGCTTCCTACCAGTCATTTAATTTTTTTAAAAGAGAGCAAAGTACATCTCTATACGGGTAATATATAGCTAAGCCAAGCGATGTTGTATGCATAATATTACATAGATAATAATCATGCATCTCATATTGAAGGAGTGCTCTTTAAAGCGCCAGTCATTTAATTATTAAATTTTAAAAAATGTTATAAAAATAGTGGGAACAATGCCCACCGTCATCATCGTTGACGAATAATGACGAGCACCCTTGTATCGTTTAATGTATTAGGTGGTCGATGCGGTCCCTTGTGGTTGTAGTAAAAAAGTATTTTGAAACTGAGCGGAATCGTGGCTTCCTATGTCAAATTGTCGCATTGAACAGCACTTTTTTAAAGAGTTTGTGCACACGAAGGCGCTAGTGCAAATTGTAGTTTCCTATGTCAAATTAGTATCAAAACTATTCGCTTACACTACCAATGCAACATGATTTAGGTTTGAAGAATCAGAAAATAACATCCCTGGAATGAGTGTAGAGATGGTCGCATAATTGAGGTCGAACGAGTTAGGAGGAGGAGGGATGATGTATGCTAGTGTGGTGCTGCCTGGCACGAGGGATGAGGTATACTAGCATACTTGTTTACAAGGCCGACAATGCGTGTTGTACGAATATTTTGAAAATAATTTGACTGAGGTATTAGCAACAACTTTCTATCAAATCATTTCCATGATATTTAGTGAATATTTTGAAAATAATTTGACTGTCTGCATCAACTTTTGCTCAAATCGTTTCCATAATATTTTGCTAGGAAGTAGATCCCTGGTATGTCTGAAACACCTCGCCAGTCAGCCAGTTAAAGGTAATAAAACTAGGAAAAATTACCATGTCCAGGTACATACAGTATGAATGCATCATGAGTACCTAGTCAATAAGACCCCCGACAACAAAAACAATATAGTTGGCTAACCATTGTCTAGACATTGTGGCCGCAACCACCTACTACCAATACCGACCATCATCACCACCACCACCACCATCACCATCACCATCCCTCTATAACCATCAGCACCACTACCCACTAAGCACCAACACCCACCACCAAGTATTAACCCCACCACCATCATCCACCACAACACCTATTTCCACCACCGCCAACCCCACCGCCACCACCACCAACAGCATCAGCACTCCGATTTGTATATCGAGGGATGTGGGGGACCTGGCTAGGCAGCTACAATCATCAAATCAACACACGCATAAAGAACCAATGTTTTATTTGTATCCATATTTTTACATTGAAGTAAATATTACATATGATAAAACGTATAGTTGCTGTATATAAACAAATAGTCAATGTTCTGGAGATCCATTTATCGATGACTGATTCCTTATGGATCAGATCTATCACCGTCAGAATCATCATCATTATCCTCAGCATCTAGATGGTTCCTTATGTACTTCTTGATCAGAAACTTTCTTTTTCAAAAAGCTGAGAAGACTGCTTCATCGTATGCGTACCCCTCGTCGATAAAATCTTTAATTTCCTGACAAATTATTTTAATGAGCGTAGAGTTCTGTAATCTTCTCCACTGGAACATTATGTCTATACACTTTGTAACTAAAGCATCAGCATATACGGAAATAGGCACGTTGCCTACACCATTTGGATCTGTGTCCACTTCGCCATCCTCATCTTCTAAACCAGATTGTTCAGCATCTAAGACCTGCTTAATATTTTGGAATATGGTAAATAGTTCCTCATTGCCTATGTTTTCTTTTTCATCTTCACCTTCATCTTCACTCTCAGTCTCCGCTGAGTCATCACTGTCTTCACTCTCCGACTCCGCTGGTTCATCATCGTCACTATTCAATTTAGGGTGCATCAAACGCCCTTAGGTTATCCGTTCAATCTGTCCCTATAATACTTTTGTTAGGTTCCTGGTCAAAATGACTCATGCAAAAAAATTTCAAATTTCATGTCCATCTATGGGGTCCACGGGGCATTTGTATATAATGTCCAATACTCGAAATGACCCATAAGTATAAAATTCAGCCTGATTGGATAAACACTCTGTCTTTTATTGGCAGATAACCTCTCGACCAATCAAAATCGAGCATTCTAGATATCTTAATACATTTGTCAATTTTCATCAGATCTGCATAATATTAGTATTACTATTTACTAATTACTGTTTATTAACAAAATATTAGTTTTTTCTCTTCAGATAACCATGGAAACAACTGAATTGCCAAACTGTGAACCTTCCTGCACACCACGTAGATCGAAACACACATCTGGGGACATCATGACAACACCTTCCAGTGCCTCCACAACACCATCCTCTTCAAAGAGTGCAACAACACCAGCTTCACCACCACAAAAGGGATCAGCATCTACACCAGTGACAACACGTCAGTCGAGTACAGTCTTTGGCCTTTGCGGCAGTGGCATCACACAAGGAGACAGAGAGATTACTGGTACAAAACTGCCAACCTGTGAGCAAGTATTGCGCTGCCTGATGTTTCACATCCATGACGGTAGTAGTGTCAATAGAACAAAGTGGAAAGCTGCCAAACTCGTGCTCACACAACTGACAGTCTTTTATCAGAAATCCAATATACCTATGATCTCAGACCGCAAGTGCTGTGAGAAAATGCTGAAACTACTTGCTGAGAACACAAAAATCAGGGTCATTCCGATAGAACGACGAACCATGCAAATATCAATAACAAAGATTCAGCAAATGGAAAGGAAGTTGGCAGAAACCTTCCAACTTTGGCCAGTCAATGTAGAAAATCTGATCAAGAACCCTGAGGACAAAGCATTCTTACATTCAATGAAAACTGACCGCTTAGCAACATTCGGTAGCCAGGATATGGTACTTGCAAAACGAGTCAAGCGGCGGCTGATACGTGAAAAATCAGAAGACGACAGACGGATGAAGGTGCAAAAAGAAATGGCATCAAGTTCAATGATGCTCCCACAGCAAGATGAAGAAAGCAGTTGTGAAAGTGACGATCTTAGTCGTAGTGAAGTGGACACAAACAGTAACGATGGCAATGATCAACCAACCAGAAGTCATCATTGGAGAGTTCGCGTTGGAACACCTACATTTGTTCAACACACCATTCTAAAAAATCCAAAACTAGTCGCAATGGCAACACGCATGAAAATAACACCAGCACAACAATCTGCATACACCAAAGCATTAATCGAAGAAACAGGAGGAGATGTGACAAAAGTCACAACCTCATATGCAATGGTAGACCGCTCACGGCGACAAGTTGGACAAGAGATTGCTGAGAGCTGCAGAGAAGAGTGGGATGTGCCAAAATTCGCGACCCTGCACTGGGATTCCAAACTCTTGTCAACTCTCATTAATCAAAATGTTTCAGAAGAGCGCTTGACTTTTGTGGTCGGAAATGCAGACGAACTCAAACTACTGGGTGTTCCATGTTATCAACCTGGTACAGACCAATCTACAGGTGACATTATAGCAAACCTGACAACTGACTTACTTGAAGAATGGCACTGCTCAGACAGCATTGTCAACATGACATTTGATACAACTGCGTCAAACACAGGACATGTGAGTGCTGCGTGTGTGAAGATTCAGCAGAAACTCAACCGGGCATTACTATGGACAGGGTGCCGACACCATATTGGTGAGATCATACTGTCTCATGTTTTTGATGATCTAAAAATTGAAGTGTCGAAATCACCTGATGTTACATTGTTTACTCGGTTTCGGTCTAAGTATGAACTTTGGCCATACAACAGTTACAACGAACTCTCTATGTTTGATCCTACTCCGTTTGACCAAGCTGCATTGGACTTAATGAGCAAGTGTAAGACCACAGTACTGCAGTTGGTTGAATCAGAGCTGAACCTTCGTCATGATGATTACAAAGAGTTTGTGGAACTCTGTATTCTCTCTCTTAATGATAAAGTTAGTACTCAGTCTCAGATATATGTATTTAAGCGTCCCGGTGCATTACACAAAGCGAGGTGGATGGCAAAACTGCTGTATGCAATTAAAATATGTCTGTTCGAAGTGCATATCAAGCAACTTCCTAAAGGTACAATCACAGAACAAAACCAGGTGAAAAAATTGCGGTACTTTGTCACCTTTATCACTCACGTCTACAGCACTTGGTGGATGACATGCACATCGCCGGTTGATGCTCCTTGGAATGACCTCCAGATGTTCCATCTTCTGCTCCAATATCAGACTGTAAATCGCCTCATATCAAATAGTGCTGTCAAAGCTTTTCAGCGTCATCTGTGGTTTCTAACAGCAGAGATGGTTCCACTCGCTCTATTTAGTGAACAAACACCTGTAGAGGCGAAACGTGAATTAGCAGACAGTTTGTTGGCTTCAAAACCAGAAAATCCCTGTCGAGCACCCCAGGATCGTTTCGGGACCGGGTTTGGAAAGCCCAAGTTTCCACAAATTACGCTCACTACAAAACTCGCAGATTTATCTAGCCCAGACTCTTGGTTCTTCTTCCATACTCTGCAACTTGATTCTGCGTTTCTGACTGCAGATGTACATGTACATGACTGGCATCATACTCCATCATACATCACATCAGCCAAGAACTCAATTCGCGCACTCAATGTAGTGAATGACTGTGCTGAGCGGGGAGTCAAACTCAGTTCTGACTTTCTGGAATCTGCTAGAAGTGAAGAACATTTTTAGAACGTCCTTCAAGTTGTTGAACATGACAGAAAACGTTTGCCAAACCTTCGCAAGCCTGTAGACAATCAATAACATTCTGGGTTTAAACATTATTGTGATTCACTGCGTTGCGTTTAGGCCTATTAGTAAATAATATGGCATGGGCATGCACTGCAAAATGCCATGCAGTTAAAAAATTTAGTAATTATTATTGGTTAAAGTTCCAGACAATGGTTTCAGTAATTGATTAACTTTATGACTACACGTACCTGTTAGAAGAGCCTGTAATTACATAGTGCTTACAATTTACCATGTAATTTATGATACATTACAACCTACATGTACAGTCAAAGCTTAATCCTTTCACCGGCACATCCCTGGAAAAGTATATTCTTTACGATATAAAACGTATACTGTTGAATATTTTGAAAATAATTTGACTGGAAGCCATTGCTGCTTAAGGCAACAATGGCTTCTAGTCAAATTAATTTCAAAATATACAACAGGTATTAGTAAGGTTTCTTGAAAACGAGATATTTGGAATTCATCAGTGAGAGTTAAGCAACAACATTATGGAGCACACAGATGCCGACTAATGACAGGGAATACACACCATTAACCATAAGTTATGACTTTTGTGATCTCAAAGTGGTATTTCATTAAGACGGGTCATCATATGACTATCTGTCTTAAGGAACCACCATGTTGTAGCCCAGCTAGAAGTGAAGTACTCTCGAATAAGATTTATTGTACTTATTGCCAAGTAGGCCTACCTGATCTAACAATGACATGCCCTACCCCATATACATAATGAACATGATATTATTGATAATCCACATTTTGAATGCATCACATAACAATGTTTAACAAAAGTTATGTGTCCATGACATAAACTGACAGAGGATTAAGAAACCTAAAATCCTTGATTCTGATTGGTCGAGAGGTTTTCGGCCAATAAAAAATAAAATACTTATCCAATCAGGATGAAATTTAGAAACATTAATCAGAACCAGACTAAAGACACACACTGCAAATTTTAGCTCAGTATGACATTTCCTTCTATGTTTTCAAACACCCAGATCACAAAAATCGGTAATTTCCATGATTTGACATATTCAATGTGGACGTGGACCCCATAGATGATGTTCAAAATAGAAATTATTTTGCAAGATTATTATTGAGTAATAACCTAACAAAAAGAAATTAGGGACAGAGAGGAGGCATGATATTTTCAAAAAGATGGGGCGGATGATGCACCCTACAATTCATCTGTCATTTCTTCATCTTCACTGTCTAGATTTTTGCTATCTTCATCATTATGGAATTGGATCTTATGCTGCTTCAGGTCATTTGACCTATTAAAAGTTGAACCACATTCAAAACATTTATGTCTCGGCATATTGATTATAGGATAAATCTAGCAAGTATTCAAGTTACAATGTTCTTCAAAGAAATCTGACTGCCTAACTACTCTGCAGTTACATGTCCAACCACTTTGCGATGTTTAAACTGGAATGAGAAAAAGGATTGAATTTGTACCATTTATACGATTATATGTACTGCGGCCGCAAATCCGCAATACGCGCCCGTAAATCCGCAACACGTGGCTGCAATACGCATCATGCACCAGCAATCCACAACATATGCCCACAAATCCGCAAATGCGGCCTACATGCGGCCGCACATGTATGCATACATTTTGGCGTGTATGCGTGTTCAGGCATGTACATACACTCGGTGCCATCCGCAACATGCACCCGCAAATCGGCATCATGCGCCCGCAAATCCGCAACATATGCCTGCAAATCCGCATCATGCGCCCACAATCCGCAACATACGCCCGCAATCCACATCATGCACCCACAATCCGCAACATACGCCCACAAGTCCGCAAATGCGGCCCGCATGCGGCCGCACATGTATGCATGCATTTTGGCGTGCATGCATGTTCAGGCATGTACATACACTTGGTGCCATCCGCAACACACACCCGCAAATCCGCATCATGCGCCTGCAAATCTGCAACATACGCACGCAAATCCGCATCATGCGCCCGCAATCCGCAACATACGCCCGCAAATCTGCATCATGCGCCCGCAATCTGCAACATACACCTGCAAATTCAAAACATGCGGACAGCATGCGTTCGCACATGTACGTATACATTTTAGACAGCAGGGCCAGTCATTCCGATGAAAAATTTTCAAAATGTCTTCTGGCGCACACATGCACACAAGGGCGCACACTGCAGCATGCATGCACGCACAAGGGTACAACGTATAACTAGCAGTATCACGTATTAGCGCATGTTCATACGAGTGTGACCTATATTAAACCCTCATGACATACCCTCTCCAACCTATATACCATTTTTCAGACACCGCGCTCTCACACATTACGACCACAATGTCTAGACAAATGGATAGCTGTCAGAGGCAGTCATTCCAATGATAAATTTTCAAAGATAGTCTTCTCTAGGGCTGCAAGTATGAATATGAAGAAATTCGCTATGGGTTGTCAGGTGGGTGGGTGTTGGTGGTGGGGTTAATGCCTGGTGTTGGGTGTAGGTCATAGTGTTGCATGCACGCACCTAAGCACAACGTATAACTAGCAGTATCGCATATTAGCATGTGTGCATACGAGCGAGACGTTTATTAAATCGTCATTGAGATACCCTCTCCAACCTATATGCCATTTTTTCAAACACAGAGCTCTCACACATTCCGAGCACAATGTCTAGATAAATGGATAGCTGTCAGAGTCAGTCATTCCGGTGAAAAATTTTCAGAAATAGTCTTCTCTAAGGATGCAAGTATGAATATGAAGGAATGGCAGGTGCGTGGGTGGTGGTGGTGGTGGGGTTAATGCATGGTGTTGGGTGTAGGTCGCAGTGGTGGTGGTGGTGGGTGTTGGTGATGATGATGGTGGTTGGTGGGGGTGTTTGCCAGCGCAATGACTAGACAAATGGATAGCCTGCAGTGCCAGTCATTCCGATGACAAATTTTCAAAAATAGTCTTCTCTTGTACTATGATGAAGAAAATGGACGTTTTCTTGAAGAAATTCGAGGGTTAAAAGTGTTAGGAAAGTCTCTAGCGTCCATGTAATGGCGCAACACGAGGTGGTCGCTTAGGGCAGGACTGAATTATATAGTAAAAATTATGGTTATAAGTATCACTGCTCTGTAGCCAAAAGGATATATTTATATTTGTAGTAAACGGCCATCTATGATTATGCTACTACACTTGTAATGTTGCTCTTAATTGTCGTATCTTTAAGCGTCGGTAAACAGCAATAGCCGATGAGCGGATGCAGGCGTTATTATCGATTTTTTACAAACTCTCGGCGAGGACATTGTAATATCTTGTGCTTAGAATGAGACGTGAGGTACTAACACGTTCTTTCATTATTAACACATGGTATGTTTGTATCTCGATTCAAGATTGATCTCACGGCTATTCAAGACGTATGGATAAATCATACGCACCAAATAATCTTTTTAGCATAAGTACGCTCGACATACAATTCTATAAACACACAGAACCCTCAGAGACATAATGACCACATTTTAACCGTCGTGCACCATCTAAAACGTCTGACACTTTCTCTTTACTAAGTAAAATAAAAGAGCATGACATCACAATAGACTTACAAAATTATTTATTCGACACAATGATAACACCTATCTTACTGTATGCCTCGGAAGTGTGGGGATTCGAAAATGATCGCCAGATAGAACCTTGCCAAACAAAATTCTTTAAAAACGCATTACACCTTAAGAAATCCACACCAAATGTCATGATATATGGTGAATTTGGCCGACTGCCACTCAATATAACTATAAAATGTAATATGGTCAGGTTCTGGGCGTGGTTGGTAAACGCTGGGTATGGGAAACTGTCATCAACACTGTACTACTTAGCATTAGAATTCTCAAGAGAACGAAATATTGAAATCAAATGGATTAAAACCATCAAATTCATTCTAGAAATAACTGGTCAGGCAGACTTGTTCTACTAGGAGGAAATAAACACCGCACAAGTAATCACCAAAACAAAAAGAGTCCTCGAACAACAATATACCCCTGAGTGGAAAGCAACCATAAACCAATCGTCACGTCCGACATTCTATAAACAGATCAAAGAGAATATAGTTTTTGAGAAATATTTAAAAATCCTACCGTACCGAGAAGCCCTTATCTTATGTCATTTCCGAACACTCAACCACAAACTAGCGATTGAATCCAAAAGATGGCTAGGTATTGACAGATCAGAAAGATTGTGTTCTGAATGCAACTGCATAGAAGATGAGATGCATTTTCTTTTCTCATGCTCTAAATTCAATAGACAAAGGCAGAAATTCATACCACGATTCTATACAGAAAACCCTAATACCGAGAAAACTAAAGGATTGTTTGCAATATGCAATAAACCGCTCCTTATCAAACTCTCCAAATACTTGTTGGCATCAAAAAAATTAAACAGCTAGACGAATTCATCCATCTTCTCACCCAATCATACACCCGAGTTATCTATCAACCCAAGTATCCATCGCCATCATTGTTAAAGCGATGCTAATCTCATCTCAAATGCGATAGATTGTACGATAGATTATAGTTTAAGGATTCCATATCATTCACATCCTGTTACATTCCCTTACATGTATCACAATCATTTGCTTTGTAACATGGTGTAAACATTGAACAGTGAGCACCGTGATTTTGTTTACTCAAGCGATAGTGTATGGTGACATGTAAGTGCCAATGCATTACATTATTTATTATGCAAATCATTTTGGTGAATATTTTGGGGATAATTTGATTGGAAGTTGTCATTGCCTATGGCAGTAACGGCTTCCGGTCAAATTGGTCTCAGAATAGTCATCAGCTTACTTGTATGATTGTTTTCATATCATATTGCCAAATTATATGTGACACCGCTATGCCTGAGCATATTTACCAAGGCAGATACGCTAGTTTTTCCTTCTGATTTGTTGAAAAGTAAGGCATGACAGCCACCATAGGCTTTGGAAATGTACCAACGTTTAAACTACTCAAGCATGAATAGCTTTCTTTAGCGGCATGATAATAAGCTTAGTATTATAGTATAGTTTACGAATGACGTGTTAGATCAGCTGAACAACTATTATATGAAGTTAGTTCTCCTTTAATACTGCCTGAAACACTGCAGGGGCAAGTGGCCCAAAAAAGTTAATAAATTGATTATTGTTGTTATCATTATTATGTAAGCGATCCCACTGTCGTAGCCCTCGTCGGCAGCGCGGCGGAGATGGTATGATAATAATAATAATAATAATAATAATAATAATAATAATAATAATAATAATAATAATAATAATAATAATAATATTGTATTTCTACCGCCATTGTCAATGTACAAATAATCCTCATATGCCGTTGTCACGGCCTGAGTGTAATAAAGAAAATACGAAATACGACGTTATTGCAAAGTATTTAAAAACAATTTGTGCATAATGACGGCTAAAAGTCAATACGTCTTCAAAATATTCAACAAAAATAGTTTACTAATAAATTAAAGTTAGCAACGTCAAATTAATTTCAAAATATTCAACAGTTTTCCTGTATGGTATCGATGAAAATGAGATATGGGGAATTCATCGGTGAAAGGGTTAACTTTTTTAACCCATGATACAATCCAATGAATCCATCACCACCAAGTCTTGGTTACCATTCCAACCGAACATACCATTAATACAAGATTATTTTTAATATTTTGTTACTAATCTGTCTGGTAGCTGTTGCTTACTAAGACAGTAACAGCTTACAGACAGTCTCTAAATATTCTACAGTTTACTAATAACGTTAGCGACGAAACAGTCAAATTATTCTCAAAATATACATCAATATCCTACCGTAATTCCTCATTATCAGACCACCTCTTAAACTCTATTATTTTACTATTATCAATAACAACGCTACTGTTCTAAATGGGCATCTGTACGCTATTGTTCGTGGTCGATTAATGCATTGCCATTGACAAGGAATGCATTTTGTCCATATTTTTGAAAATTTAATAATTAAATGACTGCCATTTTAGAGACATAAATACGATAGATAACACTATCTATATAATAGCATAGGAAAAAGTACTGTGTACGTGTCTGATTTTTGAAAATTAAATGACTGGGGAACACATTTTGCTGGCCTAGATAGCATTCCTCCCTCTTCCTTCGACCTCCGTTATAAGACCACCTCTCTCTTACCTAGCATCGCCTAATAGGAAATTAAAATTTACACAGTCAAATCGTTTTCAAAATATTCAGCAACCAATCAATTTATTCAGCAACCAATCAAAATATTCAGCAACCGATTATCATAATATTCAGCAACCAATTATCAAAATATTCAGCTACCACTCAAATTATCAAAATATTCAGCAACAACTTATCAAATTATTCGGACATAATGCATACCTTGTAAACAAGTACGCTGGCATCGCCCTCATAACCATCCAGCAATATCAACTGAGGAGGAATACTATAGCATTCCGCCTCAACTGACACAGGCAGTCAAATTATTTTCAAAATATTCAACAGTTTTCCTGTATGGTATCGATGAAAATGAGATATATATTCATCCGTGAAAGGGTTAACATTTTTAACCCATGATACAATCCAACCCATCACCACCATGTCTTGGTAACCATTCCAACCGAACATACCATTAATACAAGACTATTTTTAATATTTTGTTGCTAAGCTGTCTGGTAGCTGTTGCTTACTAACAGCTTACAGGCAGTCTCTAAATATTCTACAGTTTACTAATAATGTTAGCGACGAAACAGTCAAATTATTTTCAAACATCAATACCGTAATTCCTCGTACGTCCTCAACCTCCTACGACCTCCATTATCAAACCACCTCTTAAACTCTATTCTTTTACATTACTCTCTTATTATTTTTACAATGGTAGATAACCACAGAGGGGGGAGCGCCGCCACTACATTTAAACGTAAAATACACAACTTTTAAACTTTTACGGGTTAACTAATTCAAAATAATAGAACATTCCAGAGTGAATATACGTGTGCGGCTGTGCGTCATTGTTATCGAGAATAACGTGGCGTTCTGTGTTTCATTGTTCTCTAGAATGCGTGTGCCCCTGTGCGCCATTGTTCTCCAAACGCTGGCAAATGCAATGGAGCGTTTTAATTGGTTAAAACCACATTCCAACGAAAAGAACAATGACGCACAGCCGCACCCTTAACTCCTGACCCCCAAGAGAGATATTTAAATTTTCATTGGAAATTATTTAGATCTCTCAAGGCTCTAGAATCTGGCCAGGTTTGAAGAGAATCAGAAGAAAACTATAGGAGATAACACTGTTCCAATATTGCTCCCATAGGTTTACTATGGGGATATGTGGCAGCCAAAAGCTGATTTTCTTGAAAACTGTTCGTCGGATCAACCTGAAATTTGACACCAAATCAAGTTAATATGAGTCCTAGAAGTTCAACAAAATTTCAAGTCGATCGGACCAAAACTCATTTTGGCGGCCATTTTGAAAAAGTTCATTTCTGCAAAAAACGAAAACTGGTATTTTTGCCCAAAAGATTTTCATGGCGGTCATTTTGAAAAAAAAAATTTTTTCAAAAATAATCATCAGTGGCAACATCCTATCCAAGTATGGGAGTGCTCCGATCAAAACTTTAGGTGTAGTAGCACTTCAAACATCCTTTTGAAATTCCCCATACATATCCCATGGGAGTTTTTTCCATGCATTGTGGGGTCAAAGGTCTGGCTTTTATTTTTGAAAATTCTTTTATTTTCAAAAACAAATGGCCAGTTGTAACATCTTCAGCAAGTATGGTAGTGATCCGTTCAAAACTCTGGCTGTAGTACCACTTCAAAGATCAATTTTGAAAATCCCCATACATTTCCTATGGGACTTTTTGTCCACTCAAAGGTGGGTAGCTCGAAAACTGTTGAAAACTGTTGGGTTGATCCAAAATAAAAGTAATAGCAAGCGATTGTGGCATGGGCCCTTGAAGTTGTGAAAGTTTGGAGTTGATCGGATGAAAACTGAAGGAGGAGATAGCTCCTAAACTTTTGGGAGAATAATAATAATAATAATAATAATAATAATAATAATAATAATAATAATAATAATAATAATAATAATAATAAGAAAGATCCTGAGTAAAAACAATAATCTGCGATAGATCGCAGATTAAATAAATAAATAAATAAATAAATAAATAAATAAATAAATAAATAAATAAATAAATAAATAAATAAATAAATAAATAAATAAATAATATAAAACGTATGCATCTTGACATACACGAGGTATAATTCAACGCACATCTCATGATCAGGCAAACACATCCTCGTCGATTTGCTCTGAATGGTAACGATATCTAAATGCGATTCCGTTAAGTTGTCTGATCTAGGGCTATTGGCTTATAGACATTTATCTTAAGATTCGATTATACCAACTTATAATAAATCTTCAAAGTCGTGAAGAAATGAATTCGGTTGTAAACCAACTATTCCAGCGTATCCCAGATGTGTCAGATGATGAACCTTTTCTCATCTACTGAAAAACGCAATGACGTACCTTGCCGATGTGCATGAATTCATTAAACACATCAATAGGCCTAGAGGGCTAGTGGCCTAGGCTATAGCGGTGTCACCGTGAGGAATCGCCTTATCAGATACACATATCCATGAGAAATTCTTGCTAGTTCAGACATACACATGGACAAACATGTATTCGCACACCATATTAAAAATATTAATAAATCTAAAGCTTAAGAGTAACAATGATATATATCACTCGGTGCTCACTTCAATATTCTTTTAAACGCCATCTTGATGTGGCTGTATACTTACGTCTGCCACTTACGAGACTTCGCCCAGTGAAAAAGTTGCCCAATTCTGTGTTTAAAATAACGCGATTATATATACTCTTAGCTCATTGTTGAACGCCTATGTGTCGTAATTCTTATTTGCTATAAGTAATTAGATAATTATTTGTTGTTGCTGCGATCAACCAATCTGATAGTAGTAGTGCAAGTGTATTATCGCGTTATATTAGACACTTTTAGACACGAAAACTGGGAACGTTGTTACCATGTACGGTGTACAAATTCCGTACTATTTCCATGTCAGTTGCGCAGGGCGAGCGTTTTCGAAACAAAAACTTGTAAATACCTGTGCGTTCACAAGTTACGCAAGAACGACTTTCCGAACTTGCAATAGTGTTGATCGAAAATCAAAGAGCGGAACAAATAAACTTTGCTAATATTATTGATTTCTTTGCAAACAAAAAGCTAGAAAAGCAGATTTTGGTTGTTGGTATCAACCATACAAGCAAACTGAGGGGCAACTGAACGTTCATGAGAGAAGCTTCCAGTCATAATTTTATTTTAAAAAACATACCACAGAAAAGACGTTAGGCCTATAGATGACATAAACGAGGTAAATATATGATGCCAATGAACCCTTTGTAGCCTGAAACCCGACTTATTTGACATGATTTTAATCAGCATTTCCGAGATTTCTAATCACGCCTAATTAGTCCATTGTAATTAACAATAACATTGATGTGGTCGGTTATATTGTGCAAATGAATTTGTTTATTAAAAAAATTCCATTTGCTACACTGATTCTAGGTATGAACCTTGGGCATAGCAGATTCCGATTTTCCAGCAATCTGAGCTGAGTTTATGGAGGCCAAGCTGGTGTGCAAGAGGACGCCACAACGGAACTACGCTTAAGTTATCCTGAAGTAATAATATTAGACGATATTTTGAAAAATTGAGTGATGCTAATGCTCTTCAGAGTCGACATTTTACTTTGATATTTGTAGCAATTATTTTGGATTCTATTGTTCTCGCTGTTTCCCAATGCTTGGTATGAAACCATTCCCGTAACACTTAGGTCGTGTTCTCGCAGTAAACTAGGATTTCCAGTGAAGTGTAAGCTGGTAGTGATCTGTATTAAAATATCCAGATCTGGTTTCGAATCCGCATAAAATGGTATACAATCTGAGAAAGCGGTAATGTCGAGGGTTTGTAATCTCTGATTGCTCTTGTTATCAATGTAATTAGTAAGTAATGTGAGTGCTACTTTGTTAAGATTTGATACAAAATTGAACGACAATTATTGCTGCAATCGTATTCAGTCTAAAATAATTGTCATGGCTTTGAGTTGAAACTTGCTGCTGATTAGATGAGTAATCTGAATTTAAGTTGTTGCTGACTAAGGTAGCATCAACTTTGTCAAATTGTTGTCCATTCAATTAGCTGCCTCCAATATCACTAGCGAATGAGTTATAAATGTAGAATGAGCATAGGACTAGATACGCGTTCACTGCATGAACGAAATATGGTAGCAAACATTCTTTTCGATCAGTGCATTTTAAACTAATGCACACTCTGTAAAAGAAACGTACATGCAGTATTTGCTAACTTTCTGTCTGTCATTCTCTGTCCTGAGGAGAAACTTATATCCGCATATGATCATGCAACCTACATAGTAAGC
Organism: Chaetoderma sp. LZ-2023a; assembly: GCA_034401795.1. Classification (NCBI taxonomy): domain Eukaryota; kingdom Metazoa; phylum Mollusca; class Caudofoveata; order Chaetodermatida; family Chaetodermatidae; genus Chaetoderma; species Chaetoderma sp. LZ-2023a. The sequence goes on along the minus strand of CM067369.1, from coordinate 231,270,342 downwards.
TTGGGATATTGAAAATTAGTTTATTGTGTGAAGAACAATTTGACAAAGTTCTTGGTGCCTTAGTAATCAACAGCTTACAGTCAAATTGCTCTTCAAAACTGCTGTAGTTCTAAGTGTAAACGGAAATCACTGATACATATTTTAGAATATTTAGACTGGAAGCTGTTGCAGAAACAGTTATCATTCAAATCTGTATACAGTCTGCAGTACGTAAAACTTGACTTTCTTACTAATTATTCTGATAATAATTTGACTGAATGCTGATGCTGTCATTGACAGCAACAATGTTCACGCACAAAATTGTGAAAGTATGCAACAACTCTTTCGTATTTTCACCCAGGAAATGATAGACCTACTCTAGCATAGACATGTATTGAACCTACGTGCTTATAGCTCAAGAGCTGGGTGACACATGACCAGTTACATGTGCAGACGGGTAGTTTTGTTTGAGAAATCCCACCCTGTTCAGACAATAGACTAAACGACTATCACGTTGAATAGTTACAACGATTATGGAGTCAGCGTATTGCATTCTGGGAGGGGAAATTGCCTGATGGGTAAATTGCACAGAAATCATCAGGAATCTCATATCTCGTGCAAATGCTTATCAATTTGTTGGAATACGCGAACTTTAATGAGTGACGTTATAACGGCCGTTTTCGATTGGGCTAGTACTATAACACTAGTGTCAGGTAGTTGCCATGGTATGCTTATGCCGTTTTTTGCGAAAATTCGTTTGCACGAGTTCTGCGCCACTCTTGTTGTGACGTCACATTGATTCAATTATGATGCCGTAATCACGTCACGACAACGACCCTGATAATGCACGTTATAGGCCTTTACTGTGTCAATACCGAGACCAGAACCTGCATTATCACGATTGTTATTAAGCTAAACTCGCGGAAACGAATTCAACCCGACCCTAGTGTGGACAATACTAGCCCAATCGAAAACGCTCAACATTTGTTTATTACGCCGAATATGTGTCTCTGTTGCATGTGCAGTAGTAACGCTGAACTGACTTATTTAAAACACAAGAGTAAATTATTACACAGTATGACCGTAAATATATGGCAATACTATAAGTAGGAAATGTCGTGTACCTGTGAAGCTAAACATGTAGCAGTTGATCAGATTTGATTGTTGTCGAATTGCGCAAGGCCCTCGTCTGAGACAACCATAGAGTTAACTCTATGAAGAGAACCCCGTACCGTATAATGTACAGCGCTAAAATATGGATTGCATACGGATTACGTTGCACAGACAGCAGATTAAATGTCGTAACAAGGGCAATCAGAGATTACAAACCCTCACCCTTTCCGCTTTCTCGCAACAATAATTTTATCTGGATTCGGAATTCGGATCTGGATATATTAATACGGATCACTCCCAAATTTGGGAATCCTAGTATACCGTAACAGGCTTTCTTATGTTAACATCTGGCGCAAATCAGGTCGGCAATCTAAAAATAGAGGCGTGGCTTCTTCGAGAACACACTTTATATACATAACCTTTCTCGATCTCGTATCGAAGGAGATCTCTCGAGATACGAATAATCGGGTCGGTAATCGAGAAACGCATACAACGATACATTGATCCGGATCCGGATGTTTTAATCTGGATCACTACCAAACTTTGGAAATCCTAGTTTATGTTAACACTCCTTATGTAAGAGTTTGAGCCAAATCGGACCAGCAGTGTCCGAGATACCTACCTCCACATCCGGTGGGGCGAGGTTACTAAGCAAAATAGCCATTCGCTATTCTGTATAATGAGGCAGATTTTTTCTTAAAGTGTTGGCGTGTATGTATGGTGGTTCTGGTTGCATATGCAACTATGTTAGGCTATTGTAGCACCAACAACCGCATTCTGCATCTGCCCACGCACAAGTTCAGACTTCAGATAGGTGTGTCCAAAGACATCTCCATGAATTTGTTTCATCATTTTGGATATATACGATCGACTATATAAAAGGTGAAATCTCATTCAAATCGTATAAGCAGTTTGCTAGAAATAGGGAAAGAGCTAAGGATAGCCAGAAAAGCAAACACACAGATCGATGACAGACCGACTGCCATGACAGGCAGACATACATACAGACTAACGGGCAAACAGAGAGACAGATGGACAGAGACACGAATAGACATGTATACAGACATACATGGTGAAATGCAATAGCTTCTATCCCGTATGGGCCACGGATAGCAATCTTTAGGCGTACATATTAGAGTATATGTGAACGTTGTGGGTCGTGGGGGTTTTAGTAATCCCTGTATGGACGCTACTAAAACCCCCATAACCCACGACCTTATAAAAGTCGAAATCCTATTCAAAAGGAATCAGTAGTTTACTAGAAACATCCAGAGGCAGCCCGACAAGCAAACACACAGTCAGACGGACAGACCCACGGACAGACATATATACGGACATACATGGTGAAATACAATAGCTTCTATCCCGTATGGATCACGGATAGCAATCTGTAGACGTACATATTAGAGCATATGTGCAAGTTGTGGGTCGTGTGGGCTTTAGTAATCCCTATATGGACAGTAACAAACCCCCCACAACCCACGACCTTATAAAAGTTGAAATCCTATTCAAATCGAATCAGTAAATTATTAGAAACACCCTGAGGCAGCCCGACAAGCAAACACACAAACAGACGGACAGACACACGGACAGACATATATACAGACATTCATGGTGAAATACAATAGCTTCTATCCCATATGGATTACGGATAGCAATCCGTAGGCGTACATATTAGCGTATATGTGAAAGCTGTGGGTCGTGGTTTTTTTAGTAATCCCTATATGGACGGTACTAAAACCCCAACAACCCACGACTTGCGGTTGTGGGTCGTGAGGATTTGAGTAAAATCTGCTTGTGGGTTGTGGGGCTGTGGGTTTTTTTTAGAACTAACCACGTTTGAATGGGTTTAGCATTTATAGCGAGCGCCAAGCGAGTGGCATTCGGATATCTAAGCTGCAGATCTGCGTGCATACAAGCAAAGCGTTAATAACTGCATATATACAGCGTACTTACACGTACACATAATAAGAAACTGATAAACTAACTTTGAAGTAATTTTTAGCTTTAAAAAAGTAGTTTTAAACTTACAAGCATGGCCATATTAACCCATGGGCAGAAGGAGCAAGTTCACAGGGCCCTGAGTGTCAAGGAGGTCCCCGCCTGCCTGGCCTATCTGAAATTGAGTTATTTATGTTTTAAAGATATCAAGCCATCAACAACATCAGATTTAAAGCAGTACACGTAACACATCATTGTGATTCACAATGTTTAATGTGTACTGCTTTAATCTGATGATTCGTAATATCCCTCCGGTTATTCTAACAATCCCGGTGACAAATTGTTCATGTGAAAGATCATTTTCTAAACTGGCTCGAATCAAGAACAAACTTCGGTCCACAATGACACAACAGCGGACCGAGGCATTGGTCTTATTTAGCACAGAAAATGATCTTCTCCAGGAACTAACAGTTGATGATCTTATTGCAACCTTTGCAAGCAATAAAGCCAGAAAGAAGATCTTCGCATAATGTAACGACCAGCTGCCTGGCTTATTCACATAGTGCTCATATGTATATCAACAACAAATTGATGTGACAGGTGATGTGCGACATAAAACCTATTGCCAAATAAATCCCAATAGATCAGCAAAAAACGGCTTACGCAGCGGTCTTGAGAAATGTCCATTTACAGACCAAGAAAAGTCTATTTTTGACATTTTTTCACTGAAATGACTGGCTCTCGAGCCAGTCATTCCAGTGGTTAATTTTCAAAAACAGTTTTCTTGGTCTGCAAATTGAAAAATTCTATGAAGGGCCCACTCAATTTCATGAATATCAGATGGCGCTAACTTTAAATACCACTATAGGTTGAATAAATGAGTGATGTATTTGTTTGTAAAAAAATGGGCGTAATGACAATTAACAAAGTTGTTACTAAATGGTCAGATTGTTTCCATGTCATTTGGAATGGCGACACCACATAGCTATAGACCCTCAAACATCCTACCTATTTTTCCGAGAAAATAAGAGAAAGTAGAAAAAATTCCCGGTCAAACAAATGTCAATATTTACCCCCAGATATGCAGGAGAAGTCATCTGAGACCATCCATATTTCAATATTTTCAAGGGGAGGTGGGTGGGGGGTGTCGCAGACCCCCGTCTGCCCAGGGGCCCCAGGACCCATAATACGGCCCTGGTTACAAGCGAGAGCTAGCGCGTTCCTCATAGGGCATAGGGAAACCTAATTAATTCACAGAAAAAATAATTGTCAAAATTTTATACTTTTATCTAGACGCTTAATTTGTGGGCCTTGATGTAATGAAACCAAATAACTCTTAACACGTGATGATTTCATAATTACTTAGAAATTCATATAATTCTTTTAGTTGCGAAATTGAATTAGAGACACATGTCCCTAATTTATCTTAGCAATTAAAAAATAATAATTTGTAAAGAATGAAATCATCATATGTTAAGATTTAATTCGCGTCATTACATTGAGGTACACAAATTAAGCCTCTAAAAGTGCACAATTTAAACAATGTTATTTTCATGCATCTGAATATAGGCCATACCTATACCTTTCAAGTCTAAGTATTGTGTAATATAGAATATTTCCGTATCGTAGCGGGTTCGATATTCTAGCGGCAATGTGAATTTTTGGCTATGGCATACATAATAGCCACCGACCCCCCCCCCCCCCCCGGACCCCCCATTAGTATCTCGTGAGATCTCCTTCGATACGAGATTGAGAAACCACGCTTCGATTTTTAGATTGCCCCCACCCCCACTGCACCCCACCCCTTACCGCTTACTTCCCATGCCAACACTGTGACCAGGAAGTAAAAGAAGATCGCAAATATCCTAACCTTTGTTCCAATAAACGTTCTGTTTATTAGTGAGTATATATACTAGAAAGGTACAATGTGGAAAAAACCCTCGGCATTATAATACCTGCGCATGTATGTACCCTAGGGGCGTATACTTCCAAACCACATAATGAACTCGCAAACTGTTACATAGGCTATGTGAAACTTCTAGTTGACTGAAACCTTTTTTTTATCAAGTCTCGTGATCAGTGGCTCGATTATCTCACGGTCGGACGATTGAAGTGTATGGAAAAATACTTGTCGTCATTAATAATAAGCACAGAACGCCACTACGTCATACCACGTCATCATGTAATAATAGTGGAATCCATTTCTATCTCTGCACCGCCCATTTCTAGATAATACACCCACGCTTTGCCCGTGCTGGGATCGAGCGACCTTGAATAGCAAAAATCCCGACAATATCAAGGTAACTATGCTTGGAAGTTATTGAATATTTTGAAATTAATTTGACTGGGTTCTGTTGCTTCCTATCGCGGCAACGGTCAAAAGCGCCAAGTTAAATTAGTTTCAAAATGTTCAACATAATTAATGTTTATAAGATTATATAGTAAATCTACCAGAGTCATAGAATTCGAAGGCCTACACTTGGCGCACATTTCTTCCAGCATCACGACAGAGTCCGTCTGCCTATTATGATTGTGCCGCCAGCCTATGTGTGACGTAATTTACCATGACGTCATATACGGTACTTCATCGACATCTTAAGAGGTTCCCAATCACACGGCCTGCAAACAACCTATTGCATAACTTTCTACACATGGTATAAGAGAATTCAGATTTTGACTGATTTTCGAATAATTAATAGTTTTGTTGAAGACTGTTAACTTGGAAAGCATCCTTGATATATTTTCTCCGTTTTTATTACGTTGAGCCACGTTAGATGCTATTCTTTGTTTACCGCGAGAATATGATTACCTCCTCTGAAATACGACCACCTACACTAATTGTGTTTTCCCGATCTGATATAAAAACTTTCAACTGTACAAAAGCGCATTCTAATTTGTGAACAATTCGGGAAACAGGACTGACATTCGCAACAACATTTCAATCAGGGAAGATTAGTTAAATTCATTGTGATATTAGTTGTCGTAAATGGTACATTAAGAATATGATAATAATTATTTAGGCCTTTAGGTCTGGTACCGTCGTTAAAAGAATGCTTCATTATAGTATTTAATCTAGTTATCAACATTTTGTTACGATAAAAGATAATGAATCTTATTGTAGGCATGCTACATTCATAGTTAAGAAAAAGGTTAAAGGAATATATAGGTGGAGTCAAAGATGGAAGTAGATAGCGGATGAAGAGATGTGGGTAGATGAGATATATGGACGGATGGAGATAAGACATGACAGCAAAATGAGTTGCGTGGACGGAGGAAGAGAATGCATGATGGTGGAGGATTCTATGAACGGGTGGAGAAATGGCCTGTGAAGACGTGTACGGACTGTGGTGTTGGGGGTGGTGTGGGGTGTTTGAGAAGGCATGGTAGTAAGATGAGCTGTATGGGCGCGTCACGAGAACGTGTAGCAGGGGGATCTGCATAGTTGGGTGATGAGAAGGAATAGGGAGCGGATGAAGGGCTGTATGGATGCATGATGAAAAGACATGACAGGAAGGTGAGTTTTATTGACGGGTGAAGAGAAGGCGTGGTAGGAAGATGAGTTGTATGGACGGTTGAAGACAGGACGTGGCAGCAAGATGAGATGTGTGGACGGTTGAGGAGAAGGCGTGACAGTAACATGAGTCACATCGAATACATGGCAGGAAGATAAGTTGTAGGAACGGGTGAGTAGAACGTGTGGTAGGAAGTTGGGTTGTATGGATCAGTAAAGGGAAGGCAGGGCAGGAAGATGAGTTGTATGGGCAGCTGAAGGTAGAGCGTGACAGAAGGATGAGTTCCGTGGACGGGCTATGAGAAGGCGATGGAGGAAGATGAGTTGTATGGACAGGTTGATTGATGGGGTGACAGGGAGATGCGATGCATGGATGGTTGAAGAGAGGGCGTGGGAGCAAGCTGAGATGTATGGATAGTTGAAGAGAGGGCGTGGGAGGAAGGTGAGCTATATGTATGGGTGTAAAGAGAGCATGGCAGTAAAATGAGGTGTATGGATGGTTAAAAGAGGGCGTGGGAGGAAGATGAGTTGTATGTATAGGTGAAGAGAAGGCGTGGCTGGAAGATGAGATGTATTGACGGTTGAAGAGAGGTCGTGGCAGTACCATGAGTTGTAAGGACGGGTGAAAAGCGGGCATGGGAGGAAGATAGATGAATTGTATGGACTGCTGAAGAGAGGGAGTGGGATGAAGATGAGATGTATGGGCGAATAAGGGTAAGATGGGGCAGGAACTTGACTCACATCGAATGCACGGCAAGACGATGAGTCATGGATGGGTGAATGAAATGCGTGACAGGAATTTTGATTTTATGGATGCGTAACGAGAAGGCGTGGCAGAAGAATTAGTTTTATGGATTGATAATAATAATGCATGCCAGGAAGATGAGTCATATGGACGGTTGATGAGAAGGCGTGGGAGGAAAATGAGTTGTCTGTATGGGTGAAGAGAAGGCGTAGCAGAAAGATGAGATGCACTCACGGTTGAAGAGGAGGGGTGGCAGTAAGATGAGTTGTATGGTCGGTTGAAAAGAGGGCATGGGAGGAAGATAGATGAAATGTATGGACTGCTGAAGAGAGGGCGTGTGGGGGGAAGATGAGAAGTATGGACTGGCGAAGAGAGGGCATTGGACTAAGGTGAGTAGTATGGATGATTGAAGACACAGAGAAAGCGTGGCAGGATGATGGGATGCGTGGGAGAAAGATGAGATGTATGTATGGTTGATGATAAGGCGAGGCAGTAAGATGAGATGTATGGATGGGTGACGATAAAGCGTGGCAGAAGAATTGGTGATGGGAAGGCGTGATAGAAAGATGATTTGTATGGATGGTTAAAGAGAAGGCGTGGCATGGAGATGAGTTGCATGTATATGCGAAGAGAGGGCGTGGCAGGAAGGTGGGATGTACGGACGGTTGAGTGTAAGACGTGGACGTAACATGACTCACATCGAACGCATGGCAAGCAGATGAGTTGTATGGACGGGTGAGTAGAATGAGTGGGAGGAATTTGGCATGTATGAATGGGTAACGAGACGGCCTGGTAGGAAGATGAGTTATCTGGACAGGTGAAGAGAGGGCGTGGCAGAAGGGTGAGTTTTATGGATGGATGATGTGGGAAGAAGATGAGTTGTATAGACAGGAGGACGCTTACCCTCATCCGTCCATACATCTCATCTTTCTGTTAGGCATTTTATTCAAAGGTCCATACAACTCATCTTTCTGCCACGTCCCCTCTTCAACCGTCTCATCCTCCCGCGACGGCTTCCCTGGCAGTAACCTGACTCACATCGATTGCATGTCAAGAAGATGGGTTTTATGGACAGTTGAAGAGACGGCATGGCAGGAAGATGAGATGTATGGATGGTTGAAGGGAGGGCGTGTTAGGGTGATGAATTGCATGGATGGCTGAACAGAGGGCGTGGCAGTAAGATGAGATGTATGGACGGATGATGGTAAGGCGTAGCAGTAACACAACTCACGTCGAAGGCATGACAATAATATGAGTTGTCTGGCTGGTTGAAGAGAATGTGTGGCAGGAAGATGAGATGTCTGGATGGTTGAAGCGAGGGCATGGCGGGAAGATGAGTTGTCTGTGCGGTTGAAGAGAAGGGGTGGCAGGAAGACGTGTTGTATGTAAGGGGGTAGAGCGGGCATGGTAGAGAGATGAGTTGCATAGACGGTTGCAGAGTAGGCATGGCAGGAAGATCAGTTGTATGGGCAGTTGAAGAGAGGGCATGACAGTGAGATGAGTTGCATAGACAGTTGAAGAGAGGGCGTGGCACGGAGATGAGGTGTATGGACAGTTGATGAGATGGTGTGGCAGGGAGATGAGTTGTATGGCCAGTTTAAGAGAAGTCGTGGCAGAGAGATTAATTGTATGGACGGTTAAAGAGAGAGCATGCCAGGAATATGAGTTGTCTGGGCGGTTGGAGAGAAGGGGTGGAAGTAAGACCTGTTCTATGTAAGGGTGCAGAACGTGCGTGACAGGAAGATGAGTTCCATATACGGTTGATGAGAAGGAGTGGCAGGAAGATGAGTTCCATAGACGGGTGAAGAGAAGGAGTGGCAGGAAGATGAGTTGCATGGACGGTTGAGGAGAAAGCATGGCAGGAAGATGAGTTGTATGTATGTTTGAAAAGATGGCGTGGAAGGGAGATGAGTTGATTGGACAGTTGCAGAGATGACGTGTGAGGAAGATGAGTTGAATTGACAGTTGAAGAGCGGACATGGCATGGAGATGAGATGTATGGGCAGTTGAAGAGAGGGCACGGCAGGGAGTTGAGTTGTATGGACAGCTGAAGAGAGGGCGTCACAGGGAGATGAATTGTATCGACGGTTGAAGGGAGGACATGGCAGGAATATGAGTTATCTGGGCCGTTGAAGAGAAGGGGTGGCAGCAAGACGTGTTGTGTGTAATGGTGTAGAGCGGGGTTGGCAAGAAGATGAGTTGCATAGACGGTTGAGGAGAAGGCGTGGCATGGAGATGAGTTGTATGGACAGTTGAAGAGATGGTGTGGCAGGGAGATGAGTTATCTGGACAGTTAAAGAGAAGACGTGGCAGGGAGATGAATTGTATGGAGGGTTGAAGAGAGATCATGGCAGAAATATGAGCTATATGAACGGGTGGGGAGAGGGCGGGGCAGGAAGATAAGTTGTATTGCTAGGTAAAGAGCCGGCGTGGCAGGGAGATGAGTTGTATGAACAGGTGAAGAGAGGTCGTGGCAGGGAGATGAGTTGAATGGATGGTTGATGATAAGGTGATGCACGAAGATGAGTTGTATCGATGGTTAAAGCGAGGGCATGTTAGGAAGATGAGTTATATGGAAGTGGTTAGGAGAATGCGTGGCAGGAAGATTAATTGTATTTATGGGTGACGGGAAAGCGTGGTTGGAAAATGAGTTATATGGACGGTTGGGGAGACGGCGTGGCAAGATGTTAAGAAATGGCAGGAAGATGAGTTGTATGGACGGATGAGGGTAAGGTGTGGCAGTAACATGACTAGCGTCAAATGCATGGCAGGAAGATGAGTGTTATGGATGGACAAGGAGAAGGCGGGCGGGAAGATGAGTTGAATGGACGGCTGAACAGAGGGCGTTTGCAGAAGGATGGGTCTTATTGATGGATGATGAGAAGGTGTGGCAGGGAGATGTGTCGCATGGGCATGTTGAAGGGAGATGAGTGGTATGGACGTTTGTGGAAATGGCGTAGGAGGAAGGTCAGATGTATTCCTATCGACATGTGATGAGAGGCCGTGGCAGAAAGATGAGTTTAATGGACGGCTGAAGAGAGGACGTGGTAGTAAGATGAGATATATGGACGGAGGACGGTAAGGCGTGGCAGTAATATAACTCACATCGAAAGCACGGCAATAATATGAGTTGTCTGGACGGTTGAGGGGAAAGTGTGTCATGAAGATGAGTTGCATAGATGGTTGAGGAGAAGGCGTGGCATGAAGATGAGTTGTATATATTGGTGAGGGGACGGTGTGTGAGATAGATGAGTTGTATGGACGGTTGAGGCGAAGGAATGACAGGGAGATGAGTTATATGCATGGGGGAAGAGAAGGCGTGGCAGGAAGAGTAGTTGTATTTATGGGTGACAGGAAAGCTTGGCTGGAAGATGAGTTGTATGGACGGTCGAGGAGACGGCGTGGCAAGATGTTGAGTTGTATGTATGGGTGAGGGGAAGGTGTGCGAAACAGATGAGGTGTATGGATGGTTGAGGCGCAGGAATGGCAGGAAGATGAGTTGTATTGACTGATCACGGTAAGGTGTGACAGGAACATGCAGCGAATGCATAGCAGGAAGATGAGTTTTATGGATGGGTAAAGAGAAGGCGAGGCAGGAAGATAGGTTGCATGGACAGGTGAAGAGATGGCGTGACAGAAGGATACGTTTTATGGATTGATGATGAGGAGATGTGGCAGTGAGATGAGTTGTATGGACACGTGGGCAGAGTGCATTGCAGGAGATGAGTTGTACGGACGTTTGAGGAGAAGGCGTGGTAGGAAGATGAGATGTATTCGTATTGACACGTGATGAGAGCGAGTGGCAGGAAGATGAGTTGAATGGACGGTTGAAGAGAAGACGTGACAGGAAGATGAGTTGTGTGTATATAGCCGCAGCCACTGGATCGTGGTCATGGTGGTCATTGTTGCATACGGGAGTACGGGTGTCGAAGCCACTCAGTGTGTTGGCTTAACCGCCCGTCCCTTGTATATCGCTTGGCCGCGCCTCCTTGCTTCCTACACATGTTTATTCACTGGAGCAGACAACTGCATCTATGGATGCGCGTGGGTAAGTCCGTCTGGTATGAATAGAGCCAAGCCCGCCACACAGGCTGATACCTCGTCGGGCATAGACATGGCTGCAGCCTCAAGGAGGTGGTACAGAGAGGCTGATGCATTTTAGGAGAGTTGCCATCCAGCTGTACATATTTAACCTTTTAGTCAGAAGCCGGCTTGCAAGCCGGGGTGGGAAATCTACTTGATCTAACTGCGAAATGAGTGATCGGGTGTAGTTGGTTAGCAGCTTATATCCTTCAGTGTGGTAAAGAATCTATCGAGAAAGGTGTGTTATTTTTCAAGGGCGTACTAATGCATATGAAGCAGCAGTGCGTGTGGCTGTCCTGGACGATGTCATAGTCTAGTCTCGCAGCCCCAATTGTTAGGACATTGATGGCATCAGGAAAAGGGGGACATATAATGTTCCAAGCGGGAAAGCCTAGAGTGGCTTAGCAAGGCAAGCAGTGAGAAGGAGGGTTCTCATATACTTCACAATCCTATTTACGTATCTTTAGTACAACGATGCGAACGTAAATCCGACATTCCGGTAGAGGCTGCAATATGAGCATGGTGTAAAAAGGTGGCGTTATAGTTTTCTATCTCTCCGTAGTTTTATGTGTGGCACAGACATTATCAAAGTGAGATGCGGTTAGTGAGTGGGTTACAAATAGTGGACTTATCTGCGAACTGCCACTGCCTAACCGATCTGAGGAAGAGAAGTGGTTTACACAATATTGGTTATGATAATATGCTTCTAATCGCGAGATGTTGCCGTTACAATAAATACATAATGGTAACGTTAATCTGCCTGTAAGTTGGTAGCTTAGTAGTATCTTACAGTATGGTAAGAAACATAATGGTATAATAATTTGTTAGCAGTTTCACAAAAAGTCATAATATATAAAAAGGCCAGCGGCTTTAACAATTAGAAAAATAAAAAAGATGCATGCAATGATAGCTAATACAAATATCGAAAATGAGTCCAAAGTTTTAGCGAGAACATAATTGCCTATCGATTGGTCTTATTTTATCACAGAGTAAGAATGCGGTTTCGCCGAAGTTTATGGGAGTCACAGTTAAAGCACATTTAACATTTAGCGGTGTATACATATAACAGTTAGTGTTAATACAGTTTCATAGTTAATCAACCAAAGTCACATTTGACATTTAATAATTAAGACGGTTTCACAGTTTAACAATCAAAGTCACATTTAATATTTAAACCGTACCGTTCATGAAGCAGCAAAAAAAAGATGAAAAGTCTATGTACACAAGTTGATCGCAGTGACGATGATTTATAGAGCTGCCATAGTTTATAGGAAGCACTCCAGTGGTCAGAATATTTAGGTCACAATTGCGTTCTCCTACCTGAATCCTCTGGTTTGTTATAGTGGTCTGATACTTCTTCTAGGAGTGCTGTCTTGGTTCGCGGTCTGTTTTTCCATGGCTTGCTCCCCACAAGGTGTTACAGAATCAGGCTAAATGCGGCACCACCACTGGTTCTTCTTGTGATCTCAAGATGGCTTGAAGATCTGAGTTGGAGTTGATTACAGATGGGCTTATCAATGTTTTAAGTTCTTTCTAATTCTCAGTTGTTAATTTGCCCATTGATGCCTCAGTAAGCTTACAAAAGGTGGGATGCAACATGAGTCGACCTGCTTGTAAATGGCGCTGTCTAGCGGCCTCATTGTTCGAAAGCAAGCGAAGCTATATAGAATGGCTCGCAGTGCTAGCGACCTAAGGAACAGAGTGTTCTCATGAGTGTACCTGCTATGCAAAATGTGGTCTACCTTGATTTCATCAGGCAAAATCTTCAAGCCAATGGGTAGCCCAGGGACATGATAATGGTGCTGGTGTGAGGATGCACCTCGACAAGAGTCACTAGAGTTGGGGACCTTCAATCCAAATATGGTTAATTAGCGCGTGCCCATCAGGTGGTCGCGTTTATAAGGCGATGACAGACTAGTGTTTTATTGCCCAGTCATCGAATACTCGCCTGCTGGTATCAGATTAGCTGGTAAAACATTTTAGAGCCTTACATTTCTGTGAAATCCTTAACACAGGGGAGTCTGTGTTATACAGTGTGGTTGCCACAATTTCGATACAATTTTCAAAAGTATAAGAGATACGAGTTTCGCTTATATGGTTGAATTTTTAAGGGTTGGCTGCCCAAGAGTTATTAAGGATTATAATACTATATACATTGAGTCCCACTGAGAAATTGGCTCGGAAAGGGCGCTTAAACGTCACCATCCAGGGAAGTTTACGATGGCATATTTAGTGCTGATCAAGCGCCTCACACATGTGTGGAGTTTGTTATCTGGTTAATATGCATGTAAATTTCCAAACATATTAAACGAATAAAAGTTAATGTACACTAAGAGTCATTTTTATGCTCCCATTTCGATTGATGCGGGTCACTGTTTTCTCGTTCTACTCTCATAAAAAATCACATAGGACCTTAACGTGGTCTCATATGGTTTCTGTTTCCGTTCTCAATTTAGTATGTTAGCTTAAGCTATACTCGCTCAGATAGCTATAACACCGGCGATGAAGACTACTGGATACCAAGATTTCGTTCATGTCATGCGTTTCATCGTCTCCGACTGATTCACAGGAGGAAGCTGTTGCATCTAGAATAACTACTAACTGTAATCTGCATACTTTCGTTCAATATATACTCTTGGCTTGGGGGAATTTAGGCATCACATGATCTTTTAGCTTCTTTTGGTGGATTACACCATGTCAAGGGAAGCTGGCTGGATTCACGTAAGTAGCGCAACCAGGCCCATGTTCTACCAGTCAGCGGAGCATAATTACCTCAAACATCTGGAATTGGTGGGGAACCAGTCAAAAGTGTTCACAGTTCTGCAGAATTGTTCATTGCTGCACTCAGAGGAAAAGTCAACATGTGATTGGGCAGTGTCATAAATGGTGTCAGTTTGCGTGGTACCATCGTAACTGATAGGGTTTCTTGCTACAACATAGTTGTTGTCCCAAACACATATCAGGTCCAGAGATGTAAAATCACAGACTCGGTCATCTTCATAAAGATGGCCACGAAACCTCCTAGCATCCAGGGAAAATGGAGTGGAATGTGGATTGAAAACGCGGAGAGGGATCGGAGATGTTCACTAATGATCGTGAATACACTAAGCTTACTTCTTTCATACACTTCAAGCTCCAATAATGCTGACGTGGTTCTCACTCTTAGATAGTTGCAGAGGATGATAATATCAGGGAGCACGTATGATAAAGGGAAGATTGATTTCCAACAGGTATGAGTCTCCCTGCAATTTCGAGTTCTTGGCTGGCACAATTTACCACGGCTTCACAACTATGTAGGAAGTTGACATCTAAAAGCACATCATTTGAAATGTTTGCCACAATGATTCGCTGAAGGTAACACACATCGTCCAGATGAACATGGAAGCGAACTGCACTGGCTATACTAGTAACATACAAGTGGCACTGCAGAGAAGACTTTCAGTGGGACGGAGGTCGAGTCGCTTATCAACAGTTATGGTATTATACAGATGCTCAAGATGGTTACAGTGGTACCCATTTCTATGGTGGGTAGTATTTCAATTCCTCCCAGTTGACATCATCGCGAGTGTTGGCTCTCGGCAAACGTACAGTTTCTACTGTGGGTACTCCTATTTTTAGGCTGATTTCCGTTAATGAAAGCACAGGCAGGTTAATTTCTGTGCTGGCTGTCGATGATGGTGTGTTAAAGAATGGACTGGTACGTGCAGATTGTTTAGGTAGATAGTATGTAGTATGTATGTACACATCAGGCCCCGGTCAATTAGTGGAGGAGAGGTCAAGATTTTTACCAGGCACCCTCATGCTATCTGCTTGACTACGCAATTCCATAGTCCATGGCCAAAGCAGCAACCTTGATCTGAACAGCTTTCAATGGTAATCAATTCATCAGTTGGTTCTCTGCTATTATTGGCGATCGAGCATCTAGGATGATTGGGATCTTCGGAATGCTCATGTCTGAAGATATGTTTTAGTTTAAATGCCATCCTTGCTGAACGGGCTCGTATTGATATTACTGATAGGCTCGTACTCTTATTGGTGAGCAGGCTTGTACAGTTGTACTGATATTGCTGAGCAGGCTCATCTTGATTTGGGTCTCCAGTATGATTATCATTCGGCTGGCCGACATTGGTGGTAGGACGTGGCACTAAAACAGTTAGTGGCCCACTTTCTGGCAGTGCTGCAATAAAAACACTTGCCATTCGGAGGATGAGCAGGATGATTATTGGGATACAGCTTCCCAAGAGGGCCACAGACAGTGTGCAGCATTAGGTGGAACACTGGTATTCCTAGTTGCGTACATGGGTCAAACAGCAATACGAGTGAGAGCATCTTGCAGCAAAAGAGCCATCATGACTGTAAGTTCTATAGCACAGGCAGATAATGGCTGAACTTGCTCTTGGATCTGGGGTTGGTGTGGGTGTTGGTAAAGTGGGATGACTAGTCAGCGCAGTGTTTCGTGGTTATTCTTTTGATTCACATGGCAGCTGCTCCTTGCGTCCACCGTTTTTCCTTGATCCTCCTTATCCATTGCACTTCCTCGAGTTGCTGCTGCTGCTGCTGTTGTTGTTGTTGTTGTTGTTGTTGTTGTTGTTGTTGTTGTTGTTGTTACTGTGGCCATCATTATTTCTATTATTCGGGTAGCCACCGTGGTTCTGGTTTTTACCATCACTAGAAGAATGCTGGGATGACTGTCGGTTCACGTCTCCCACTCTTTTGACCAGACATATTTTCTGTTGTGTTTCCCGTTCTGGTAGCGGATAGTTATGTATATGGATAGCAGTATTCGTTAACCCTCATACGTCTCTAATGTTAGTGGTCTTTTAGTTCTGGATGACCGTTAAGAGTTCGTGGATTGATTCTTTTGGCACACACTGGATTGTGTGGATAAAAATTTGGCTGGTCTCGGCTTCGTCCTATTTACTAAACCTCCCTTCAGTGCGCAGCATAATAGTCCGAATGTGGGAACTCCCATACATTTAAATCTGTTAGTACTTGGATTGCCTTCCATTTCATATGGAAAGCCAAGTACGCTCTCCTGTTGTTTTTGGTCCATCCATTAACGTCTGCTATCATGGAGAACTGACACGAGTAGTTTTCCACATGGTCTCCCTATCGTATTCGGGTTGGAGTACACGTTTTCTGTGTGAGGCGGTGGGACTCTTGGTTGTTGATACATGGAATAGTCATATTTCGGGTAGCTAATGGGCTGGTTAGGCGGATCACCCATCACTTGTGGCGTTTCTTGATATAACTCTCCATATGGAAATGAAGGTGCTCTGGCTTCTGCCAGTCACATGAGCTGGTAATGCTAAGGCAATGACAGAGGGAAGTCTGTCGGCCTAAGATGTGCGCTGTTGATGTCATCCTTGGCACTTCTTCATGAACACATCTGTTGTAGCGGAATGCCGCGACGATGACGGAGATTTGCTTGGGCCAGAGACAGGTGGCTTAACCAGGGAGGAGTGTTCTGTTTGTGCTCTTCCACTCATGTCCTCCAGTGTGAAGCCATGTGGTGGTGGTAACTGAAAAGTGTGCCTTTCTGCTCCAAGCAGTCGCTCACTAGGGGAGGCGTTATGTGCATGTACTTGTACCATAAACTCCACTATGTGTTGGATTGGTTCAGCCGGTACTTCAACTTGTCTCCCCAAGTTTAACACGAGACTGCCCGCATCAGCCGCCAGAGGACATGCATCATGTCAACTGTAACTTATGTTAACATTGCCCATCATAGGGAACATGGCTTCTCTTATCTCTAGTCTAGGGTGTTCTTAGTCACCATGCGCACATCCGTACTTGTTGTATGGGGCGGCATGCAGCTCAGAGAACCCACGTACGAGTATGAAGGCTCTGCACGGGATTCTTTCAACTCTCTTACTGAATTTCCATGAGCGAATCCCGCAAAATGAGTTCACTAGCGTCCATTCGGCACCTGAAGGCGCTTTGTAAGTTATTGTAGTGAGTACCAGAGCGCACGACATTGAGAGCATAGTTAGTGTCAGTTTCGCTGTCGGACTGGTCAGTGCTCTCTAAGATAACCTCTGGCGGTATTGGCTGAACTGTACAGAGTGCTCTACAATATCCCCTATTTCCCTATCAGTGTATTCTGTGTGCGCGTGCGTGCGTGCGTTCGTGCGTGCGTGCGTTCGTGCGTGCGTGCGTGCGTGCGTGCGTGCGTGCGTGCGTGCGTGCGTGCGTGCGTGCGTGTTTGCGTGTGTTAGCGTGTGTGCGCGTAGGCGCGTAGGTGTACGTGTGCGTGCGTGTGCGCGTGTGCGCGCGCGCGCGCGCGTGTGTGTATAGGCGCGTATATGCGTAGGTGTGCGTGTGTGCGTGTTTGTGCGTGTGTGCGTGGGCGCGTGGGTGCGTGTGCGCGTGTGCGCGTGTGCGTGCGTGCGTGCGTGCGTGTGAGTGAAGAATCTCATTGACTGGTTACAAATTATAATTGACTGGCGTCACTGGCATATTTAAGGCCATCTCTGCACCTTAGTGTTGTGTATGCAGATGGTATGTATGTGCCAAGCTTCTTGACAGATTTGGCTATGCCCTACAAGGCATGTTTCTGGCACTTGTAAGCATTATTTGGATAGATTTTATAAGTCCTTCAAGTCGTCGCTTTTGCTTGCAGGATAACTTCTATTGGACGACGATTGAACAGATGTGTATGAAAATTCCAAGTCTTAATGGACGTTTTGTCGCACCAGTAAAACTGAGCATGAAATGAAATAGATTGTAACTTCTAACAAGGATTATACTCGCGCCAACTAACTTGTACAATTTCAAACAACTAAACATAAAGAAATAAAGAACGAAGCGAGGGTTGATTGTATACTATTGGGCTGACTATTGAGAAATTTAATAGAGTCCAATGGACAGAGGGCTAGGCGCCGTTGAACATGCTATTTTAACAAGCTATCTGGAATATAGTCAGAGTCTTGACACCCATCACGTAAGATGCACGTAGTAATGTCTGGAAATAGGATGGATTATTGCTCACTACGCTGCTGGGGAGGCACAGCATAGGATACGATGTGCAAGAGCGCTGTAACTTTGTTCGGCACGGAAACTAGCCTTGTGCTTTATGAAAAAGCAAGTTACGAACGTAGAGAAACCATGCTGGTGTGGTGTAGAAACTTCATCTAAGTATGTTGCTATTAGTGCCCACACTCTTCCACTGTGAAATATCAAAGTTCGTCCGTAGCGCTAGTCGCCAGTGTGGCCCGCCACCAACGTCTGGATAGTTAACACTATGTGCACAAACCCTTCGTTCCACACTCGTTTGCAGACGCTTGGAAAATAGACGAAGTCCGCCGAATAGCAACTAGCGTTAGTAGTGTCTATGCACCACAGAAATAATTGAAGTATGCAGAAATGTCAAAGGGACTAGTAGAATTAGATGTTGGAACTAGACCAAGTCCAACAGCTGGCGCAAGTTGTGTCTATACGCCATGGAAATAATCCAAGTCCCAGCAGTGAACGTAAGCTCAAATGATGGCGCCATCCGCCACGGTGGTGTGGGTAGTCTGCATCATTTATACACTATACAGTCCTGTACTTGATCTATAGGGCGTTGGCGCACTATTGGGCCTATTCTACTAGACAGGCAGAACGTGTTGTGAGTGCATAAATGTGAGCTGCACATGTTAGGTTCGGCCAAAATAGTTTTCCCAATTGTTTATTTTCAAAATCGGCCAGACATACTCCAAGTTCTAGGCCTGCCCCTATAGCTTGGAGCCGAGTCCGTGTTTTGCCTGATGAGAGTGGGCTCATATTCAGCCCGTCAACAATCCGCCATATTTATATTAAATGTTGACCATTTGGTGGAAAGTTTATGGCCAGTAATGCTTCGGTTTGAAGCGGGATTACACTAATTTATATCCCCAAATTCATTCACCCTTTAATGGTTAACACAAATTCAACTTTATCGCTTCATATAAATTCACTTCGTAGCGGTAGCAATTGCTTATGATATCACACATTTGTACTGGAGTCAGTTAGTTCTGCTATTTTTGGACAGCGTAAGAATCGAAGCGATTATCCGAATACGTGAGATTTTAAGTGTTTATATTCTGAGTTTTATTCTCCACAATGCATCTCTCATGGTATTTCCACCTTCAATACTGCCTACTGGTATGCCGTCAGTCATGCCGGATATCTGCTTATCAAACTGACAGTCTTGTCCCATGCCAGTTTCGGGGGTTGGGGAGGGGAGATTGAGGGGGTGGGTGGGGTTGTTGGTTTAGTGGTATGTCAGTGTACCGCTTGGTTAACCCTTTCCTGGCGAAGCAGGCCATGACCGGAACTGGTCTTGAGGAATGTCCATTTGCAGGCCAGGAGAAGACAGCTTCTGCGAATTTATCACTGGAGTAACTGTCCTGGTAATTAAGCCAGTCAGTTTAGTGATATATTTTTGGAAAGACTTTTCATGACCTGCAAATAGACATTCAATGAGAATTTTTCTAATATTCTTGACAAAACTTAACCATCAAATGGCTTGACTTCAAATGCAGAAACCAAAGCTCTCTCCCTCTCTCCCCATTTCTCTTTCTATCCCATTTTTCTTGAACTTTTATTTTCTCTTATGCTTCTGCTTCTTATATGTTTCTCTTTTCATTATGCTATAAAATTCTTATGTACACTCTATTTATATATGCTGCCTAATAATAATTCTGTTGGGAAAGGGTTTATGTAAGTCGTAACAACTTGTACCCGATCCCATTGTACATTTTCGTGCAATTAAATATGTTTAAAACAAAATCCCGTTTATTCGAAGATTATCTAAGTATTAAATCAGCGAATTCTCTCCACAGCATCTCCATCCTCGTTCCTGCACTACGCAAACATTAAGTTGCAAAATTTGGTAAATTTTACAACTTTCCAAATGTTTTCCTCCCCTTATGCTTAAAAGTGAGAATTAAGGACTGTGATATACTAAAGAGATGTTTTGCGAAGCAATTCTGTTAAACACAGAGAATGGAAAATGATTAATGCCTTTAGTGTCCACCATGACACGTAGACTCTCTATGCACCCGTTGGTCTGCGTAGGGCCACCACTATGAGCACAACCTAGGCTATGTCTCTTTCGCCCACACGTGCAGAGCTCTAGTCAAAGTCGATATAATCACGGGAGTGCAGGGCAACAACTTCGTCGAGGAAACAGGGAATTGGGTGGTTGGTGGAGGGTCAGATGGGAAAGAGCGGAGGGGTCCACGAGCTTTAGTACTCAACATGTTGGAGATCAGTCTAATCATGTATATGTGTGCGCAGAAAAAACCCCAATGGAGGATGGAGCGGCGAAGCGCATCAACATAAATTAACTCGAAGGACCTGGAGTCCTGAGCTGCTCAACAGTGTCATGCATTGTGACAAACAGACAATATAAAACTCAGACAATACCATTCATTCAAAATAGATCTGCACGTATAGCCCTCCTGCTTCATAAAGCTTTACCTTTCATAAAGTCTGATTACAGGAGGCATGACTCGCAATATGACCGCTTGCCATGGCCTGACTGTACATTGGGCCATCTTGATCACACATAACCTGGAAAGGGTTGCCGTACTGACATGATCAAGACAACTGGCTGGCGACCCAGTCCATAGGGACCACCATCTGAGTTCACGCTCAGGGGGAGCCAATGGTCTCATCTGCATCCGTTTTTGCTAATGGTATATGGACTTTGACCATATTGCCACAGCCTCGCCTGCAGGTCATCTCTAACAAACGCAGTGACATTTTAGTCTGCCAGAGATGTTCTGGGTGGAGACGCACATCTTCACACCATGCATGGCCACTTGCTGAAAAGAGCTGGATTCAAATCTCAGTAGCCTGAACCGTACGCTGACTAGATGGTACCACAGTAGGATGTTAATTCATCCTTCATAAGACACGGGGACCTTCAGTATCTCCCCTCTGTTTTGGCCAACAATCTAGCATGTCCCCAGACTCTCGCGAGCCCACTGCCACCGGTTGTAGTGAAATACTTCGAGGAGCCTATCCATTTTCGCTTCGCTAAGTAGGCCCATCGAAATACGATATCCGTCTATCTCAAGCTCCCGGTGCTTGACATGTATTACTGCTTCAGTGTGCGTGAGGAAATTTTCTCCCAGTAGGGCAGCATTTTGTATGTCCACTATGATCACTCGTTGTATGAAGCAGAGATCGTCAATATATAATGAAGTGGACTTCACTGGAAGTTTTCAATATCTTTCGTGTAGTGGAACATAATTGCATTTTAGTAGTTTGGAAAGAAGTCCGTTCACGCAGGGCCATTTATTCATTGACTGACGTAGACCTCTACTTTCTACTGATTACGGTTGTAAAGCTCTACTCCTCAAACAATGGCGACCATCTAAGCAGCTGCATTGATAGGCCACCAGGTGTCACATGCTCCTTCGTTTGGCCGCACCTCATATCCCTCTTCATACATGTAAGCCTTTCACTGCTCATTAAACCCAATATATCAAGACCTCAAACAATGGCGATTGTATAAGCGGCTGTTCTGATTGGTCGAGAGTTATACCATCATTAACATTTAAATGAGCCCACGCCCCTAACTCTCTTGACCAATCATTATAACGGCCCATCTGTCGCTCTGCTACTCACTTGACAGTAACACCTTCCAGTCAAAGAATATGCTTATACAGTTTAATATATTTAACAACTTAGATCATACTTAGGTAATATTCAGCAATTTCTACTGATGGGTGTGGATTTGCAGCCACTATGCTCTTTTAAAATGGTTGAAAACTTAATTTTGTGATCCGTGGCAAAAGATATTAGGGTGATCTATTCTCTCCCTCCCTCCCTCCCCCTCCTCTCTCTCTCTCTCTCTCTCTCTCTCTCTCTATCTCTCTCTCTCGCTCTCTCTCTCTCTCTCTCTCTCTCTCTCTCTCTCTCTCTCTCTCTCTCTCTCTCTCTCTCTCTCTCTCTCTCTCTCTCTCTCTGCCCATCCTCACCCTATCTCCCCGTCTCTACTAACCGCCTTCTCTCTTCCTCTCTCGCTCTTTATCCCTCCCCTCCCTTCTCCAAACCCCACTCGCTCCAAACATCTCTCTCAACATAGGATAAAAAGAAGTGTTCACCAGAAAGATTCGCCAACTGCACGTATTTGGTGTTACAACTATCCGCATGCTGATATAGGTACTTTATGTTACAGGATGTGGTGGTCACGAAGAGCTGGTGTCTTTCTGGTCCTGTGCTTAGTTGAGGTGGACGCATTGACAGGGTGAGAGTAGGTGTGCGATTAACTGCGCTGCCTGTTATTGAACATGTACATTGTCATTGCAAATGTTGCTATCCATAAATATTCTTCAGAAGTATAATGAAATTCTGAAGTGTTTTCATCAAATATACGCTTATATCTCAGTATCTCCATCTGTCCACCTGTCTGTCAATCCATCTCGCTGCGGCTAAATGGAGGGCTCTAATATGTCACTCATGTATGTTAGCTGGCGTCACAATCACAATGTTGTATATCTGTAGTGTACGAATTATATGGATTTAAGGTTTACAACTTAATAAACATTCTGTTGAATATTTTTAAAATTAATCTGACTGGGATCTCTTGCTGCAATAGGCAGCATCACCCCCACTCAAATTAGTTTCAAAATATTCAACAGCGTGCATGTATAATTACTTTGAAAGTTTTATACTGGGAATTCATGTTTCAAGGATCTAAACCGAATACGGGTAAAAGTGGGCGGAGATTAGCTAGAAATGGGCGTTACAACTGGATCTCTGTATTCGTTTGCCAGGTGAATACTAATACCTCCCAGAGTGCCTGTGTCCCGTGTGTCCTCTCATCATCAACACACACACACGCACGCACGCACGCACGCACGCACGAACGCGCGCACGCACGCACGCACGCACGCACGCACCGCACGCACGCACGCACGCACGCACGCACACACACACACACACGCGATAGGCACATAGGCATATCTAGTAGATAACTGAGTGACCTTGTGTTCAGATAATCCATATATGTTAGAATGTAGAGGGATCCTGTCTGTCACTTAAGAATCTGCTGTCATAATCATTATATGTAACTTGTTAACCTATGTCACAATTAAATGATGCTGATCAGACATGAAAGGGGCAATGGTCCAACTAGAGGTGCATGATATTGCCCGTCACTATATCGCCATACATCGCGAAGAAAATATCGGAATATATCAATATATCATGGATCCCTGTATCAGACTGTCAGGTGTTGACATTGGTATGGCTTGGCATGGCATTGCTATTTGGGGTTTCAATAGAAACTGGTATTTCCAGTCAGTCACAAAAGTAAGAATATCATAATATTTTATTCATTTAAATTTTATTAATTATTACCTTTCATCATACAGTAACAAAGAGCACAACGATTATCAAAGAGCACAATGTTTTAGAACCACCAGAATATAAAATATATAAATAATCAATTGCGTATGAAATGAAAGAAACATTGCATAATGTATTTTTAAACTAAATTGATTGCTGTCGCTGTCTTAGGGATCAGCAACTCGCAAACGGGACATTGCCGTTGCTTATTACAACAGCAGTGTCCAGTTAAATGTTAGTTTGAAAATAGTCACCAATACGGCTGGATCATTGCATTGAAACGAGGTTAATGATTAATCTATGAGTAAAAACTGCAAAGACTCTTAACAAGAAAAAATCGATTTAAGTTAATGAATATTATGCTGGTGAATATTTTGAAATTAATTCGACTGGGGGCTGAAGCTGTCATAGGCAGCAACAGCACTCAGTCAAATTAGTTTCAAAATATTCAACAGATTAGCTGTATAGTATTCTGGAAATTGAGATTCAGGAACACTGGAAAAGTGCGGGCGTAGCTTAGCAAGAGATGGTATGCCATAGCTAAAACTGGATTCATTCATTAGCTTCAATATAATCAACAGCTTACCGGCATAGTAACGTTTAATTTGAGATTCTGGGACTTCAGTATTCATAGTGATAAAATCGATGCAAACATGCAGACAAAGTGGACAGAGCGTAGCTAGAACTGGGAGGGCCATAGCTAGAAATTGGTGGGTATAAATATAAATGGGCAAAACATAGCTAGAAAAAGATCCCTCAATTCTAAGTGTAATATGATTGTGTAAAGCCTCTGTCTGGGGTTCATTTGTAGTGGGACATAGCCAGAAAAAGATCCCTCCATTCTAAGTGTAAAATGATTGTGTAAAGCCTCTGTCTGTGGTTCATTTGTAGTGGAATATAGCTAGAAAAAGATCCCTCCATTCTAAGTGTAATATGATTGTGTAAAGCCTCTGTCTGTGGTTCATTTGTAGTGGAACATAGCTAGAAAAAGATCCCTCCATTCTAAGTGTAATATGATTGTGTAAAGCCTCTGTCTGTGGTTCATTTGTAGTGGAACATTGCCAGAAAAAGATCCCTCCATTCTAAGTGTAATATGATTGTGTAAAGCCTCTGTCTGTGGTTCATTTGTAGTGGGACATAGCTAGAAAAAGATCCCTCCATTCTAAGTGTAATATGATTGTACAGCGCCTCTGTATGGGGTTCATTTTGAAGATTTTCGATACTCCTTTTCTATAATAAACTCACAACTACAACCGCAAGAAGACTTATGATGTAAATGATTGCTGCGACAATCGATCTTCTATTAGCTGCAGTTGGAGAGTTACCGCTCGCCTCTTCAAAGATGAACTGAAGATATTTTTAGGTAACTGGGCCTGATCTGACGTACTGAAGATTCGTGGTAAGGTACGGTGTTTCTCCGTACTTTCTTAGGAGTTCTCTTAATAACGACCAAAGTAGTGCCTTGTATTTACAAGGTGATAATTTTATTCTTAAATCTAACTTTACAATAACTTATATAGCCATGTGACTTATATTGTCACTGAAATAGATTTATACTTTATAATGATAAGGCTAATATAATATTGGTACTAAACTCTGTTATGAGATTCTAACTTTGACTACTTTACTGCTACTGATTCCTCTCAACGCGGTTGATATGATATCTATCTAGCCTAACAATTCTCTCTTACTCCAATTTATTCGGAGAGAATTCGGTACACGACACGA
The DNA here is from genome assembly GCA_034401795.1 of Chaetoderma sp. LZ-2023a. Lineage (NCBI taxonomy): Eukaryota > Metazoa > Mollusca > Caudofoveata > Chaetodermatida > Chaetodermatidae > Chaetoderma > Chaetoderma sp. LZ-2023a. The sequence goes on along the minus strand of CM067369.1, from coordinate 231,244,918 downwards.
TACGTTTAGGGCACAGCACCTTCTCCTTTCAATAGACAAAGTGCCTATTATATATCTTTTGCAGTTCCCTAACCTGCATATCTAGTATGATATATATATATATATCCATATATATTACAATACATTGATTTCTGTTCTCATTATACTTCTAGGTACGCTATAGTCATAGTTTGATTGGTCAGGACAATCTTCCCTCCAATCAACCTCTGCCTATCTCTTCCTAGAAGTTTCACACACTCCTCTTGGTCCCCCTGACCAATCCCGCTTCTTCTATCATTCGATTTTACTTCGAAACTTTATTCCTTTTGTTTCTCTGCCACAGAGTTTGACTAGATGCTCATTGATTATGACGTCATCTCGGCCAATCAAACTCTGGGCTTCTCTTCTAGGGATTTTATTCCTAAACATGGTAGAGCTACTATTCAACCTGGCAAAGCGGTGTTGGCTGGTTCTGCTTTGATGCGATCTGTCAGCTAACTAACAACATTACGGAATGTGTTGTGGTGGCATGCCTTTTTTGATTGACATATAGTTGATATACAAATTTCGATTGTGTTATTAATTCCTACAGGACGCTACACTGCCTCTGTCCTGTCCCTTGCCTATCTTGGATAAGCCTGTAGGAAGTGAACGTTAATAAGCACATGAGCTGTATGATCTCATTGCCAGCTGGTGTTGTTGTACTTGCTTAAGGGAGTCGGAATGCCGACCGTCAACAACTACATGTCAGTCTGTCACCTATATTCATATCGATTCCTACCGATTCTCATCACTCGACTATTTACTAAACTAACGGCCGAAACGACTGCTGAACATTAAAAAAGTGTGTGCCGATCCCCCAGCAACAAGCTTTATCTTCCACTATTGACAGATATCATCAACCCAGAACCGCCGGTTCTATTACATGTAATTCTATATAACTGCTCAGTATCGCATTGGTTTCCATCCTGTTTCGCCTCTGTTTCTGCGAAACCTCATATCAGCAGCACCGGTCGATGTCAACCAGTGCAGCGCCCTACTATGTACATAACTAATACAATATTGCCTCAGCTTCCTGGCTCACCTGGTACTTTCAAATATGAATTTCACTGAGGTCTTACACGCAAATATAAGAGGTCTAACGGGGTCATGACTCCCCACAAGACAATCCGATATCTACAATTTGTAGTGGGACATAGCTAGAAAAAGATCCCTCCATTCTAAGTGTAATATGATTGTGTAAAACCTCTGTCTGGGATTCATTTGTAGTGGGACATAGCTAGAAAAAGATCCCTCCATTCTAAGTGTAATATGATTGTGTAAAGCCTCTCTGGGGTTCATTTCTAGTGGGATATAGCTAAAAAAAGATCCCTCCATTCTAAGTGTAACATGATTATGTAAAGCCTCTGTTTGGGGATCATTTGTAGTGGGACATAGCTAGAAAAAGAGCCCTCCATTTTAAGTGTAATATGGTTGTGTAAAGCCTCTGTCTGTGGTTCATTTGTAGTGGGACATAGATAGAAAAAGATCCCTCCATTCTAAGTGTAATCTGATTGTGTAAAGCCTCTGTCTGTGGTTCATTTGTAGTGGGACATAGATAGAAAAAGATCCCTCCATTCTAAGTGTAATCTGATTGTGTAAAGCCTCTGTCTGGATTTCATTTGTAGTGGGACATAGCTAGAATAAATCAATCCCTCCATTCTAAGTGTAATATGATTGTGTGACGCCTCTGTCTGTGGTTCATATGTAGTGGGACATAGCTAGAAAAAGATCACTCCATTCTAAGTGTAATATGATTGTGTAAAGCCTCTGTTTGGGGTTCATTTGTAGTGGGACATAGATAGAAAAAGATCCCTCCCTTCTAAGTGTAATCTGATTGTGTAAAACCTCTGTCTGGATTTCATTTGTAGTGGGACATAGCCAGAAAAAATCAATCCCTCCATTCTAAGTGTAATATGATTGTGTAAAGCCTATGTCTGTGGTTCATTTGTAGTGGGACATAGCTAGAAAAAGATCCCTCCATTCTATGTGTAATATGATTGTGTAAAGCCTCTGTCTGTGGTTCATTTGTAGTGGGACATATCTAGAAAATGATCCCTCCATTCTATGTGTAATAAGATTGAGGAAAGCCTCTGTCTGGGTTTCATATTTAGTGGGATATAGCTAGAAAAAGATCCCTCCATTCTATGTGTAATACTTATTGTGCAAAGTCTCTGTTTGGGGTTCATTTCTAGTGGGACATAACTAGAAACAGTTCCCTCCATTCTAAGTGTAATATGACTGTGTAAAGCTTCTGTCTGGATTTCATTTGTAGTGGGACATAGCTAGAAAAAATCAATCCCTCCATTCTAAGTGTAATATGATTGTGTAAAGCATCTGTCTGTGGTTCATTTGTAGGGGGACCTAGCTAGAAAAAGATCCCTCAATTCTAAGTGTAATATGAGTGTGTAAAGCCTCTGGCTGTAGTTCATTTGTAGTGGGACATAGCTACAAAAAGATCCATCCGTTCTATGTGTAATAATTATTGTGCAAAGCCGCTGTTTGGGTTCATTTGTAGTGGGACATTGCTAGAAAAAGATACCTCCATTCTAAGTGTAAAATGAGTGTGTAAAGCCTCTGTGTGTGGTTCCTTTGTAGTGGGACATAGATAGAAAAAGATCCCTCCATTCTAAGTGTAATCTGATTGTGTAAAGCCTCTGTCTGGATTTCATTTGTAGTGGGACATAGCTAGAAAAAATCAACCTCTCCATTCTAAGTGTAATATGATTGTGTAAAGCCCCTGTCTGGATTTCATTTGTAGTGGGACATAGCTAGAAAAAATCAATCCCTCCATTCTATGTGTAATATGATTGTGTAAAGCCTCTGTCTGTGGTTCATTTGTAGTGGGACATAGCTAGAAAATTATCCCTCCATTCTATGTGTAATAAGATTGAGTAAAGCCTCTGTCTGGGGTTCATATTTAGTGGGATATAGCTAGAAAAAGATCCCTCCATTCTATGTGTAATACTTATTGTGCAAGCCTCTGTTTGGGGTTCATTTCTAGTGGGACATAACTAGAAACAGTTCCCTCCATTCTATGTGTAATATGACTGTGTAAAGCCTCTGTCTGGATTTCATTTGTAGTGGGACATAGCTAGAAAAAATCAATCCCTCCATTCTAAGTGTAATATGATTGTGTAAATCCTCTGGCTGTAGTTCATTTGTAGTGGGACATAGCTACAAAAAGATCCCTCCATTCTAAGTGTAATATGATTGTGTAAACCTTCTGTCTGGGGTTCATTTGTAGTGGGACATAGCTAGAAGCAGATCCCTCCATTCTAAGTGTAATATGATTTTGTAAAGCCTCTGTCGGGGGTTCATTTGTAGTGGGACATAGCTAGAAAAAGATCCTTCCATTCTAAGTGTAATATGATTGTGTAAAGCCTCTGTCTGTGGTTCATTTGTAGTGTGACATAGCTAGAAAAAGATTCCTACATTTTAAGTGTAATATGATTGTGTAAAGCCTCTGTCTGGATTGCATTTTTAGTGGGATATAGCTAGATAAAGATCCCTCCATTCTAAGTGTAACATGATTATGTAAAGCTTCCGTTTGGGGTTCATTTGTAGTGGGACATAGTGAGAAAAAGATCCATCCATGCTAAGTGTAATATGATTGTGTAAAGCCTCTGTCTGGGGTTCATTTGTAGTGGGACATTGCTAGAAAAAGATCCCTCCATTCTAAGTGTAACATGATTATGTAAAGTCTCTGTTTGGGGTGCATTTGTAGTGGGACATAGCTAGAAAAAGATCCCGCCATTCTAAGTGTAATATGATTGTGTAAAGCCTCTGTCTGGGGTTCATTTGTAGTGGGACATGGCTAGAAAAAGATCCCTCCATTCTAAGTGTAATATGATTGTGTAAAGCCTCTGTCTGTGGTTCATTTGTAGTGGGACATAGCTAGAAAAAGATCCCTACATTTTAAGTGTAATATGACTGTGTAAAGCCTCTGTCTGGATTTCATTTGTAGTGGGATATAGCTAGATAAAGATCCCTCCAATCTAAGTGTAACACGATTATCTAAAGCTTCCGTTTGGGGTTCATTTGTAGTGGGACATAGCTAGAAAAAGATCCCTCCATTCTAAGTGTAATATGATTGTGTAAAGCCTCTGTCTGGGGTTCATTTGTAGTGGGACTATGCTAGAAAAAGATCCATCCATTCTAAGTGTAATATTATTGTGTAAACCTTCTGTCTGGGGTTCATTTGTAGTGGGACATAGCTAGAAGCAGATCCCTCCATTCTAAGTGTAATATGATTTTGTAAAGCCTCTGTCGGGGGTTCATTTGTAGTGGGACATAGCTAGAAAAAGATCCTTCCATTCTAAGTGTAATATGATTGTGTAAAGCCTCTGTCTGTGGTTCATTTGTAGTGCGACATAGCTAGAAAAAGATTCCTACATTTTAAGTGTAATATGATTGTGTAAAGCCTCTGTCTGGATTGCATTTGTAGTGGGATATAGCTAGATAAAGATCCCTCCATTCTAAGTGTAACATGATTATGTAAAGCTTCCGTTTGGGGTTCATTTGTAGTGGGACATAGCTAGAAAAAGATCCATCCATTCTAAGTGTAATATGATTGTGTAAAGCCTCTGTCTGGGGTTCATTTGTAGTGGGACATTGCTAGAAAAAGATCCCTCCATTCTAAGTGTAACATGATTATGTAAAGTCTCTGTTTGGGGTTCATTTGTAGTGGGACATAGCTAGAAAAAGATCCCTCCATTCTAAATGTAATATGATTGTGTAAAGCCTCTGTTTGGCGTTCATATTTAGTGGGACATTGCTAGAAAAAGATCCCTCCATTCTAAGTATAATATGAGTGTGTAAAGCCTCTGTCTGGGATTCATATGTAGTGGGACATAGATAGAAAAAGATCCCTCCATTCTAAGTGTAATCTGATTATGTAAAGCCTCGGTCTGTGGTTCATTTGTAGTGGGACAAAGCTAGAAAAAATCAATCCGTCCATTCTAAGTGTAATATGATTGTGTAAAGCATCTGTCTGTGGTTCATTTGTAGGGGGACCTAGCTAGAAAAAGATCCCTCAATTCTAAGTGTAATATGATTGTGTAAAGCCTCTGTGTGTGGTTCCTTTGTAGTCGGACATAGATAGAAAAAGATCCCTCCATTCTAAGTGTAATCTGATTGTGTAAAGCCTCTGTCTGGATTTCATTTGTAGTGGGACATAGCTAGAAAAAAATCAATCCCTCCATTCTATGTGTAATATGATTGTGTAAAGCCTCTGTCTGTGGTTCATTTCTAGTGGGACATTGCTAGAAAACGATCCCTCCATTCTATGTTTAATATGATTGTGTAAAGCCTCTGTCTGAGGTTCCTTTGTAGTGGGATATAGCTAGAAAAAGATCCCTCCATTCTATGTGTAATAATTATTGTGCAAAGCCGCTGTTTGGGGTTCATTTGTAGTGGGACATTGCTAGAAAAAGATCCATCCATTCTAAGTGTAATATGATTGTGTAAAGCTTCTGTCTGGATTTCATTTGTAGTGGGACATAGCCAGAAAAAATCAATCCCTCCATTCTAAGTGTAATATGATTGTGTAAAGCCTATGTCTGTGGTTCATTTGTAGTGGGACATAGCTAGAAAAAGATCCCTCCATTCTATGTGTAATATGATTGTGTAAAGCCTCTGTCTGTGGTTCATTTGTAGTGGGACATATCTAGAAAATGATCCCTCCATTCTATGTGTAATAAGATTGAGTAAAGCCTCTGTCTGGGTTTCATATTTAGTGGGATATAGCTAGAAAAAGATCCCTCCATTCTATGTGTAATACTTATTGTGCAAAGCCTCTGTTTGGGTTTCATTTCTAGTGGGACATAACTAGAAACAGTTCCCTCCATTCTAAGTGTAATATGACTGTGTAAAGCTTCTGTCTGGATTTCATTTGTAGTGGGACATAGCTAGAAAAAATCAATCCCTCCATTCTAAGTGTAATATGATTGTGTAAAGCATCTGTCTGTGGTTCATTTGTAGGGGGACCTAGCTAGAAAAAGATCCCTCAATTCTAAGTGTAATATGAGTGTGTAAAGCCTCTGGCTGTAGTTCATTTGTAGTGGGACATAGCTACAAAAAGATCCATCCGTTCTTTGTGTAATAATTATTGTGCAAAGCCGCTGTTTGGGTTCATTTGTAGTGGGACATTGCTAGAAAAAGATACCTCCATTCTAAGTGTAAAATGAGTGTGTAAAGCCTCTGTGTGTGGTTCCTTTGTAGTGGGACATAGATAGAAAAAGATCCCTCCATTCTAAGTGTAATCTGATTGTGTAAAGCCTCTGTCTGGATTTCATTTGTAGTGGGACATAGCTAGAAAAAATCAACCTCTCCATTCTAAGTGTAATATGATTGTGTAAAGCCTATGTCTGTGGTTCATTTGTAGTGGGACATAGCTAGAAAAAGATCCCTCCATTCTATGTGTAATATGATTGTGTAAAGCCTCTGTCTGTGGTTCATTTGTAGTGGGACATATCTAGAAAATGATCCCTCCATTCTATGTGTAATAAGATTGAGTAAAGCCTCTGTCTGGGTTTCATATTTAGTGGGATATAGCTAGAAAAAGATCCCTCCATTCTATGTGTAATACTTATTGTGCAAAGTCTCTGTTTGGGGTTCATTTCTAGTGGGACATAACTAGAAACAGTTCCCTCCATTCTAAGTGTAATATGACTGTGTAAAGCTTCTGTCTGGATTTCATTTGTAGTGGGACATAGCTAGAAAAAATCAATCCCTCCATTCTAAGTGTAATATGATTGTGTAAAGCATCTGTCTGTGGTTCATTTGTAGGGGGACCTAGCTAGAAAAAGATCCCTCAATTCTAAGTGTAATATGAGTGTGTAAAGCCTCTGGCTGTAGTTCATTTGTAGTGGGACATAGCTACAAAAAGATCCATCCGTTCTATGTGTAATAATTATTGTGCAAAGCCGCTGTTTGGGTTCATTTGTAGTGGGACATTGCTAGAAAAAGATACCTCCATTCTAAGTGTAAAATGAGTGTGTAAAGCCTCTGTGTGTGGTTCCTTTGTAGTGGGACATAGATAGAAAAAGATCCCTCCATTCTAAGTGTAATCTGATTGTGTAAAGCCTCTGTCTGGATTTCATTTGTAGTGGGACATAGCTAGAAAAAATCAACCTCTCCATTCTAAGTGTAATATGATTGTGTAAAGCCCCTGTCTGGATTTCATTTGTAGTGGGACATAGCTAGAAAAAATCAATCCCTCCATTCTATGTGTAATATGATTGTGTAAAGCCTCTGTCTGTGGTTCATTTGTAGTGGGACATAGCTAGAAAATTATCCCTCCATTCTATGTGTAATAAGATTGAGTAAAGCCTCTGTCTGGGGTTCATATTTAGTGGGATATAGCTAGAAAAAGATCCCTCCATTCTATGTGTAATACTTATTGTGCAAAGCCTCTGTTTGGGGTTCATTTCTAGTGGGACATAACTAGAAACAGTTCCCTCCATTCTATGTGTAATATGACTGTGTAAAGCCTCTGTCTGGATTTCATTTGTAGTGGGACATAGCTAGAAAAAATCAATCCCTCCATTCTAAGTGTAATATGATTGTGTAAAGCCTCTGGCTGTAGTTCATTTGTAGTGGGACATAGCTACAAAAAGATCCCTCCATTCTAAGTGTAATATGATTGTGTAAACCTTCTGTCTGGGGTTCATTTGTAGTGGGACATAGCTAGAAGCAGATCCCTCCATTCTAAGTGTAATATGATTTTGTAAAGCCTCTGTCGGGGGTTCATTTGTAGTGGGACATATCTAGAAAAAGATCCTTCCATTCTAAGTATAATATGATTGTGTAAAGCCTCTGTCTGTGGTCCATTTGTAGTGTGACATAGCTAGAAAAAGATTCCTACATTTTAAGTGTAATATGATTGTGTAAAGCCTCTGTCTGGATTGCATTTTTAGTGGGATATAGCTAGATAAAGATCCCTCCATTCTAAGTGTAACATGATTATGTAAAGCTTCCGTTTGGGGTTCATTTGTAGTGGGACATAGTGAGAAAAAGATCCATCCATGCTAAGTGTAATATGATTGTGTAAAGCCTCTGTCTGGGGTTCATTTGTAGTGGGACATTGCTAGAAAAAGATCCCTCCATTCTAAGTGTAACATGATTATGTAAAGTCTCTGTTTGGGGTGCATTTGTAGTGGGACATAGCTAGAAAAAGATCCCGCCATTCTAAGTGTAATATGATTGTGTAAAGCCTCTGTCTGGGGTTCATTTGTAGTGGGACATGGCTAGAAAAAGATCCCTCCATTCTAAGTGTAATATGATTGTGTAAAGCCTCTGTCTGTGGTTCATTTGTAGTGGGACATAGCTAGAAAAAGATCCCTACATTTTAAGTGTAATATGACTGTGTAAAGCCTCTGTCTGGATTTCATTTGTAGTGGGATATAGCTAGATAAAGATCCCTCCAATCTAAGTGTAACACGATTATCTAAAGCTTCCGTTTGGGGTTCATTTGTAGTGGGACATAGCTAGAAAAAGATCCCTCCATTCTAAGTGTAATATGATTGTGTAAAGCCTCTGTCTGGGGTTCATTTGTAGTGGGACTATGCTAGAAAAAGATCCATCCATTCTAAGTGTAATATTATTGTGTAAACCTTCTGTCTGGGGTTCATTTGTAGTGGGACATAGCTAGAAGCAGATCCCTCCATTCTAAGTGTAATATGATTTTGTAAAGCCTCTGTCGGGGGTTCATTTGTAGTGGGACATAGCTAGAAAAAGATCCTTCCATTCTAAGTGTAATATGATTGTGTAAAGCCTCTGTCTGTGGTTCATTTGTAGTGCGACATAGCTAGAAAAAGATTCCTACATTTTAAGTGTAATATGATTGTGTAAAGCCTCTGTCTGGATTGCATTTGTAGTGGGATATAGCTAGATAAAGATCCCTCCATTCTAAGTGTAACATGATTATGTAAAGCTTCCGTTTGGGGTTCATTTGTAGTGGGACATAGCTAGAAAAAGATCCATCCATTCTAAGTGTAATATGATTGTGTAAAGCCTCTGTCTGGGGTTCATTTGTAGTGGGACATTGCTAGAAAAAGATCCCTCCATTCTAAGTGTAACATGATTATGTAAAGTCTCTGTTTGGGGTTCATTTGTAGTGGGACATAGCTAGAAAAAGATCCCTCCATTCTAAATGTAATATGATTGTGTAAAGCCTCTGTTTGGCGTTCATATTTAGTGGGACATTGCTAGAAAAAGATCCCTCCATTCTAAGTATAATATGAGTGTGTAAAGCCTCTGTCTGGGATTCATATGTAGTGGGACATAGATAGAAAAAGATCCCTCCATTCTAAGTGTAATCTGATTATGTAAAGCCTCGGTCTGTGGTTCATTTGTAGTGGGACAAAGCTAGAAAAAATCAATCCGTCCATTCTAAGTGTAATATGATTGTGTAAAGCATCTGTCTGTGGTTCATTTGTAGGGGGACCTAGCTAGAAAAAGATCCCTCAATTCTAAGTGTAATATGATTGTGTAAAGCCTCTGTGTGTGGTTCCTTTGTAGTCGGACATAGATAGAAAAAGATCCCTCCATTCTAAGTGTAATCTGATTGTGTAAAGCCTCTGTCTGGATTTCATTTGTAGTGGGACATAGCTAGAAAAAAATCAATCCCTCCATTCTATGTGTAATATGATTGTGTAAAGCCTCTGTCTGTGGTTCATTTCTAGTGGGACATTGCTAGAAAACGATCCCTCCATTCTATGTTTAATATGATTGTGTAAAGCCTCTGTCTGAGGTTCCTTTGTAGTGGGATATAGCTAGAAAAAGATCCCTCCATTCTATGTGTAATAATTATTGTGCAAAGCCGCTGTTTGGGGTTCATTTGTAGTGGGACATTGCTAGAAAAAGATCCATCCATTCTAAGTGTAATATGATTGTGTAAAGCTTCTGTCTGGATTTCATTTGTAGTGGGACATAGCCAGAAAAAATCAATCCCTCCATTCTAAGTGTAATATGATTGTGTAAAGCCTATGTCTGTGGTTCATTTGTAGTGGGACATAGCTAGAAAAAGATCCCTCCATTCTATGTGTAATATGATTGTGTAAAGCCTCTGTCTGTGGTTCATTTGTAGTGGGACATATCTAGAAAATGATCCCTCCATTCTATGTGTAATAAGATTGAGTAAAGCCTCTGTCTGGGTTTCATATTTAGTGGGATATAGCTAGAAAAAGATCCCTCCATTCTATGTGTAATACTTATTGTGCAAAGCCTCTGTTTGGGTTTCATTTCTAGTGGGACATAACTAGAAACAGTTCCCTCCATTCTAAGTGTAATATGACTGTGTAAAGCTTCTGTCTGGATTTCATTTGTAGTGGGACATAGCTAGAAAAAATCAATCCCTCCATTCTAAGTGTAATATGATTGTGTAAAGCATCTGTCTGTGGTTCATTTGTAGGGGGACCTAGCTAGAAAAAGATCCCTCAATTCTAAGTGTAATATGAGTGTGTAAAGCCTCTGGCTGTAGTTCATTTGTAGTGGGACATAGCTACAAAAAGATCCATCCGTTCTTTGTGTAATAATTATTGTGCAAAGCCGCTGTTTGGGTTCATTTGTAGTGGGACATTGCTAGAAAAAGATACCTCCATTCTAAGTGTAAAATGAGTGTGTAAAGCCTCTGTGTGTGGTTCCTTTGTAGTGGGACATAGATAGAAAAAGATCCCTCCATTCTAAGTGTAATCTGATTGTGTAAAGCCTCTGTCTGGATTTCATTTGTAGTGGGACATAGCTAGAAAAAATCAACCTCTCCATTCTAAGTGTAATATGATTGTGTAAAGCCCCTGTCTGGATTTCATTTGTAGTGGGACATAGCTAGAAAAAATCAATCCCTCCATTCTATGTGTAATATGATTGTGTAAAGCCTCTGTCTGTGGTTCATTTGTATTTGGACATAGCTAGAAAATTATCCCTCCATTCTATGTGTAATAAGATTGAGTAAAGCCTCTGTCTGGGGTTCATATTTAGTGGGATATAGCTAGAAAAAGATCCCTCCATTCTATGTGTAATACTTATTGTGCAAAGCCTCTGTTTGGGGTTCATTTCTAGTGGGACATAACTAGAAACAGTTCCCTCCATTCTATGTGTAATATGACTGTGTAAAGCCTCTGTCTGGATTTCATTTGTAGTGGGACATAGCTAGAAAAAATCAATCCCTCCATTCTAAGTGTAATATGATTGTGTAAAGCCTCTGGCTGTAGTTCATTTGTAGTGGGACATAGCTACAAAAAGATCCCTCCATTCTAAGTGTAATATGATTGTGTAAACCTTCTGTCTGGGGTTCATTTGTAGTGGGACATAGCTAGAAGCAGATCCCTCCATTCTAAGTGTAATATGATTTTGTAAAGCCTCTGTCGGGGGTTCATTTGTAGTGGGACATAGCTAGAAAAAGATCCTTCCATTCTAAGTGTAATATGATTGTGTAAAGCCTCTGTCTGTGGTTCATTTGTAGTGTGACATAGCTAGAAAAAGATTCCTACATTTTAAGTGTAATATGATTGTGTAAAGCCTCTGTCTGGATTGCATTTTTAGTGGGAGATAGCTAGATAAAGATCCCTCCATTCTAAGTGTAACATGATTATGTAAAGCTTCCGTTTGGGGTTCATTTGTAGTGGGACATAGTGAGAAAAAGATCCATCCATTCTAAGTGTAATATGATTGTGTAAAGCCTCTGTCTGGGGTTTATTTGTAGTGGGACATTGCTAGAAAAAGATCCCTCCATTCTAAGTGTAACATGATTATGTAAAGTCTCTGTTTGGGGTGCATTTGTAGTGGGACATAGCTAGAAAAAGATCCCGCCATTCTAAGTGTAATATGATTGTGTAAAGCCTCTGTCTGGGGTTCATTTGTAGTGGGACATGGCTAGAAAAAGATCCCTCCATTCTAAGTGTAATATGATTGTGTAAAGCCTCTGTCTGTGGTTCATTTGTAGTGGGACATAGCTAGAAAAAGATCCCTACATTTTAAGTGTAATATGACTGTGTAAAGCCTCTGTCTGGATTTCATTTGTAGTGGGATATAGCTAGATAAAGATCCCTCCAATCTAAGTGTAACACGATTATCTAAAGCTTCCGTTTGGGGTTCATTTGTAGTGGGACATAGCTAGAAAAAGATCCCTCCATTCTAAGTGTAATATGATTGTGTAAAGCCTCTGTCTGGGGTTCATTTGTAGTGGGACTATGCTAGAAAAAGATCCATCCATTCTAAGTGTAATATTATTGTGTAAACCTTCTGTCTGGGGTTCATTTGTAGTGGGACATAGCTAGAAGCAGATCCCTCCATTCTAAGTGTAATATGATTGTGTAAAGCCTCTGTCTGGGGTTCATTTGTTGTGGGACATTGCTAGAAAAAGATCCCTCCATTCTAAGTGTAACATGATTATGTAAAGTCTCTGTTTGGGGTTCATTTGTAGTGGGACATAGCTAGAAAAAGATCCCTCCATTCTAAATGTAATATGATTGTGTAAAGCCTCTGTTTGGCGTTCATATTTAGTGGGACATTGCTAGAAAAAGATCCCTCCATTCTAAGTATAATATGAGTGTGTAAAGCCTCTGTCTGGGATTCATATGTAGTGGGACATAGATAGAAAAAGATCCCTCCATTCTAAGTGTAATCTGATTATGTAAAGGCTCGGTCTGTGGTTCATTTGTAGTGGGACAAAGCTAGAAAAAATCAATCCGTCCATTCTAAGTGTAATATGATTGTGTAAAGCATCTGTCTGTGGTTCATTTGTAGGGGGACCTAGCTAGAAAAAGATCCCTCAATTCTAAGTGTAATATGATTGTGTAAAGCCTCTGTGTGTGGTTCCTTTGTAGTCGGACATAGATAGAAAAAGATCCCTCCATTCTAAGTGTAATCTGATTGTGTAAAGCCTCTGTCTGGATTTCATTTGTAGTGGGACATAGCTAGAAAAAATCAATCCCTCCATTCTATGTGTAATATGATTGTGTATAGCCTCTGTCTGTGGTTCATTTCTAGTGGGACATTGCTAGAAAACGATCCCTCCATTCTATGTTTAATATGATTGTGTAAAGCCTCTGTCTGAGGTTCCTTTGTAGTGGGATATAGCTAGAAAAAGATCCCTCCATTCTATGTGTAATAATTATTGTGCAAAGCCGCTGTTTGGGGTTCATTTGTAGTGGGACATTGCTAGAAAAAGATCCATCCATTCTAAGTGTAATATGATTGTGTAAAGCTTCTGTCTGGGGTTCATTTGTAGTGGGATATAGGTAGAAACAGATCCCGCCATTCTAAGTGTAATATGATTGTGTAACGCCTCTGTCTGGGGTTCATTTGTACTGGGACATGGCTAGAAAAAGATCCCTCCATTCTAAGTGTAATATGATTGTGTAAAGCCTCTGTCTGTGGTTCATTTGTAGTGGGACATAGCTAGAAAAATATCCCTACATTTTAAGTGTAATATGACTGTGTAAAGCCTCTGTTCTGGATTTCATTTGTAGTGGGATATAGCTAGATAAAGATCCCTCCAATCTAAGTGTAACATGATGATCTAAAGCTTCCGTTTGGGGTTCATTTGTAGTGGGACATAGCTAGAAAAAGATCCCTCCATTCTAAGTGTAATATGATTGTGTAAAGCCTCTGTCTGGGGTTCATTTGTAGTGGGACTATGCTAGAAAAAGATCCATCCATTCTAAGTGTAATATGATTGTGTAAAGCCTCTGTCTCTAGTCCATTTGTAGTGGGACATAGCTAGAAAAAGATCCCTCCATTCTAAGTGTAATATGATTGTGTCAAGCCTCTGTTTGGCGTTCATTTATAGTGGGACATAGATAGAAAAAGATCCCTCCTTTCTAAGTGTAATCTGATTGTGTAAAACCTCTGTCTGGATTTCATTTGTAGTGGGACAAAGCCAGAAAAAATCAATCCCTCCATTCTAAGTGTAACATGATTGTGTAAAGCCTATGTCTGTGGTTCATTTGTAGTGGGACATAGCTAGAAAAAGATCCCTCCATTCTATGTGTAATATGATTGTGTAAAGCCTCTGTCCGTGGATCATTTGTAGTGGGACATAGCTAGAAAATGATCCCTCCATTCTATGTGTAATAAGATTGAGTAAAGCCTCTGTCTGGGGTTCATATTTAGTGGGATATAGCTAGAAAAATATCCCTCCATTCTATGTGTAATACTTATTGTGCAAAGCCTCTGTTTGGGGTTCATTTCTAGTGGGACATAACTAGAAACAGTTCCCTCCATTCTAAGTGTAATATGACTGTGTAAAGCCTCTGTCTGGATTTCATTTGTAGTGGGACATAGCTAGAAAAAATCAATCCCTCCATTCTAAGTGTAATATGATTGTGTAAAGCATCTGTCTGTGGTTCATTTGTAGGGGGACCTAGCTAGAAAAAGATCCCTCAATTCTAAGTGTAATATGAGTGTGTAAAGCCTCTGGCTGTAGTTCATTTGTAGTGGGACATAGCTACAAAAAGATCCATCCGTTCTATGTGTAATATGATTGTGTAAAGCCTCTGTTTGGGGTTCATATTTAGTGGCACATAGCTAGAAAAGGATACCTCGATTCTAAGTGTAATATGATTGTGTAAAGCCTCTGTGTGTGGTTCCTTTGTAGTGGGACATAGATAGAAAAAGATCCCTCCATTCTATGTGTAATCTGATTGTGTAAAGCCTCTGTCTGGATTTCATTTGTAGTGGGACAAAGCTAGAAAAAATCAACCCCTCCATTCTAAGTGTAATATGATTGTGTAAAGCCCCTGTCTGGATTTCATTTGTAGTGGGACATAGCTATAAAAAATCAATCCCTCCATTCTATGTGTAATATGATTGTGTAAAGCCACTGTCTGTGGTTCATTTGTAGCGGGACATTATAGAAAAAGATCCCTCCATTCTATGTGTAATATGATTGTGTAAAACCTCTGTCTGGGGTTCATTTGTAGTGGGATATCGCTAGAAAAAGATCCATCCGTTCTATGTGTAATATGATTGTGTAAAGCCTCTGTTTGGGGTTCATATGTAGTGGCACATAGCTAGAAAAAGATACCTCGATTCTAAGTGTAATATGATTGTGTAAAGCCTCTGTGTGTGGTTCCTTTGTAGTGGGACATAGATAGAAAAAGATCCCTCCATTCTAAGTGTAATCTGATTGTGTAAAGCCTCTGTCTGGATTTCATTTGTAGTGGGACAAAGCTAGAAAAAATCAACCCCTCCATTCTAGGTGTAATATGATTGTGTAAAGCCCCTGTCTGGATTTCATTTGTAGTGGGACAAAGCTAGAAAAAATCAATCCCTCCATTCTATGTGTAATATGATTGTGTAAAGCCACTGTCTGTGGTTCATTTGTAGCGGGACATTGCTAGAAAAAGATCCCTCCATTCTATGTGTAATATGATTGTGTAAAGCCTCTGTCTGGGGTTCATTTGTAGTGGGATATCGCTAGAAAAAGATCCCTCCATTCTATGTGTAATAATTATTGTGCAAAGCCGCTGTTTGGGGTTCATTTGTAGTGGGACATTGCTAGAAAAAGATCCCTCCATTCTAAGTGTAATATGATTGTGTAAACCTTCTGTCTGGGGTTCATTTGTAGTGGGACATAGCTAGAAAAAGATCCATCCGTTCTAAGTGTAATATGATTGTGTAAAGCCTCTGTCTGGGGTTCATTTGTAGTGGGACATTGCTAGAAAAAGATCCCTCCATTCTAAGTGTAATATTATTGTGTAAAGCCTCTGTTTGGGGTTTATTTGTGGTGGGGCATAGCTAGAAACAGATCCATCCTTTCTAAGTGTAATTTGATTGTGTAAAGCCTCTCTGGGGGTCATTTGTGGTAGGATATAGCTAGAAAAAGATCCCTCCATTCTAAGTGTAACATGATTATGTAAAGTCTCTGTTTGGGGTTCATTTGTAGTGGGACATAGCTAGAAAAAGATACCTGGGTCTAAATGTAATATGATTGTGTAAAGCCTCTGTCTGGATTTCATTTGTAGTGGGACATAGCTAGAAAAAATCAATCCCTCCATTCTAAGTGTAATATGATTGTGTAAAGCCTCTGTTTGGGGTTTATTTGTAGTGGGGCATAGCTAGAAACAGATCCCTCCTTTCTAAGTATAATATGATTGTGTAAAGCCTCCCTGGGGTTCATTTGTGGTGGGATATAGCTAGAAAAAGATCCCTCCATTCTAAGTGTAACATGATTATGTAAAGTCTGTGTTTGGGGTTCATTTGTAGTGGGACATAGCTAGGAAAAGATCCCTCCATTCTAAATGTAATATGATTGTGTAAAGCCTCTGTCTGGATTTGATTTGTAGTGGGACATAGCTAGAAAAAATCAATCCCTCCATTCTAAGTGTAATATGATTGTGTAAAGCCTCTGTCTGTGGTTCATTTGTAGTGGGACATAGATAGAAAAAGATCCCTCCATTCTATGTGTAATATGATTGTGTAAAGCATCTGTCTGTGGTTCATTTGTAGTGGGACATAGCTAGAAAAAGATGCCTCCATTCTAAGTGTAATATGATTGTGTAAAGCCTCTGTCTCTAGTTCATTTGTAGTGGGACATAGCTAGAAAGAGATCCCTTCATTCTATGTGTAATATGATTGTGTAAAGCCTCTGTTTGGGGTTCATTTGTAGGGGGACATAGCTAGAAAAAGATCACTCCATTCTAAGTGTAATATGATTGTGTCAACCCTCTGTTTGGGGTTCATTTATAGTGGGACATAGATAGAAGAAGATCCCTCCATTCTAAGTGTAATCTGATTGTGTAAAACCTCTGTCTGGATTTCATTTGTAGTGGGACAAATCCAGAAAAAAACAATCCCTCCATTCTAAGTGTAACATGATTGTGTAAAGCCTATGTCTGTGGTTCATTTGTAGTGGGACATAGCTAGAAAAAGATCCCTCCATTCTATGTGTAATATGATTGTGTAAAGCCTCTGTCTGTGGTTCATTTGTAGTGGGACATAGCTAGAAAATGATCCCTCCATTCTATGTGTAATAAGATTGAGTAAAGCCTCTGTCTGGGGTTCATATTTAGTGGGATATAGCTAGAAAAATATCCCTCCATTCTATGTGTAATACTTATTGTGCAAAGCCTCTGTTTGGGGTTCATTTCTAGTGGGACATAACTAGAAACAGTTCCCTCCATTCTAAGTGTAATATGACTGTGTAAAGCCTCTGTCTGGATTTCATTTGTAGTGGGACATAGCTAGAAAAAATCAATCCCTCCATTCTAAGTGTAATATGATTGTGTAAAGCATCTGTCTGTGGTTCATTTGTAGGGGGACCTAGCTAGAAAAAGATCCCTCAATTCTAAGTGTAATATGAGTGTGTAAAGCCTCTGGCTGTAGTTCATTTGTAGTGGGACATAGCTACAAAAAGATCCATCCGTTCTATGTGTAATATGATTGTGTAAAGCCTCTGTTTGGGGTTCATATGTAGTGGCACATAGCTAGAAAAGGATACCTCGATTCTAAGTGTAATATGATTGTGTAAAGCCTCTGTGTGTGGTTCCTTTGTAGTGGGACATAGATAGAAAAAGATCCCTCCATTCTAAGTGTGATCTGATTGTGTAAAGCCTCTGTCTGGATTTCATTTGTAGTGGGACATAGCTAGAAAAAATCAATCCCTCCATTCTATGTGTAATATGATTGTGTAAAGCCTCTGTCTGGGGTTCATTTGTAGTGGGATATCGCTAGAAAAAGATCCATCCGTTCTATGTGTAATATGATTGTGTAAAGCCTCTGTCTGGGGTTCATATGTAGTGGCACATACCTAGAAAAAGATACCTCGATTCTAAGTGTAATATGATTGTGTAAAGCCTCTGTGTGTGGTTCCTTTGTAGTGGGACATAGATAGAAAAAGATCCCTCCATTCTAAGTGTAATCTGATTGTGTAAAGCCTCTGTCTGGATTTCATTTGTAGTGGGACAAAGCTAGAAAAAGATCCCTCCATTCTAAGTGTAATATGATTGTGTAAAGCCCCTGTCTGGATTTCATTTGTAGTGGGACATAGCTAGAAAAAATCAATCCATCCATTCTATGTGTAATATGATTGTGTAAAGCCACTGTCTGTGGTTCATTTGTAGCGGGACATTGCTAGAAAAAGATCCCTCCATTCTATGTGTAATATGATTGTGTAAAGCCTCTGTCTGGGGTTCATTTGTAGTGGGATATCGCTAGAAAAAGATCCCTCCATTCTATGTGTAATAATTATTGTGCAAAGCCGCTGTTTGGGGGTTCATTTGTAGTGGGACATTGCTAGAAAAAGATCCCTCCATTCTAAGTGTAATATGATTGTGTAACACCTTCTGTCTGGGGTTCATTTGTAGTGGGACATAGCTAGAAACAGATCCCTCCATTTTAAGTGTAATATGATTGTGTAAAGGCCTCTGTCGGGGGTTCATTTGTAGTGGGACATAGCTAGAAAAAGATCCTTCCATTCTAAGTGTAATATGATTGTGTAAAGCCTCTGTCTGTGGTTCATTTGTAGTGCGACATAGCTAGAAAAAGATCCCTACATTTTAAGTGTAATATGATTGTGTAAAGCCTCTGTCTGGATTGCATTTGTAGTGGGATATAGCTAGATACAGATCCCTCCATTCTAAGTGTAACATGATTATGTAAAGCTTCCGTTTGGGGTTCATTTGTAGTGGGACATAGCTAGAAAACGATCCATCCATTCTAAGTGTAATATGATTGTGTAAAGCCTCTGTCTGGGGTTCATTTGTAGTGGGACATTGCTAGAAAAAGATCCCTCCATTCTAAGTGTAATATTATTGTGTAAAGCCTCTGTTTGGGGTTTATTTGTGGCGGGGCATAGCTAGAAACAGATCCATCCTTTCTAAGTGTAATATGATTGTGTAAAGCCTCTCTGGGGTTCATTTGTGGTAGGATATAGCTAGAAAAAGATCCCTCCATTCTAAGTGTAACATGATTATGTAAAGTCTCTGTTTGGGGTTCATTTGTAGTGGGACATAGCTAGAAAAAGATCCCTGGGTCTAAATGTAATATGATTGTGTAAAGCCTCTGTCTGGATTTCATTTGTAGTGGGACATAGCTAGAAAAAATCAATCCCTCCATTCTAAGTGTAATATGATTGTGTAAAGCCTCTGTCTGTAGTTCATTTGTAGTGGGACATAGCTAGAAAAATATCCCTCCATTCTAAGTGTAACATGATTATGTAAAGCCTCTGTTTGGGGATCATTTGTAGTTGGACATAGCTAGAAAAAGATCACTCCATTCTAAGTGTAATATGATTGTGTGAATCCTCTGTCCGGATTTCATTTGTAGTGGAACATAGCTAGAAAAAATCAATCCCTCCATTCTATGTGTAATATGATTGTGTAAAGCCACTGTCTGTGGTTCATTTGTAGCGGGACATTGCTAGAAAAAGATCCGTCCATTCTATGTGTAATATGATTGTGTAAAGCCTCTGTCTGGGTTCATTTGTAGTGGGATATCGCTAGAAAAAGATCCCTCCATTCTATGTGTAATAATTATTGTGCAAAGCCGCTGTTTGGGGGTCATTTGTAGTGGGACATTGCTAGAAAAAGATCCCTCCATTCTAAGTGTAATATGATTGTGTACACCTTCTGTCTGGGGTTCATTTGTAGTGGGACATAGCTAGAAACAGATCCCTCCATTTTAAGTGTAATATGATTGTGTAAAGCCTCTGTCGGGGGTTCATTTGTAGTGGGACATAGCTAGAAAAAGATCCTTCCATTCTAAGTGTAATATGATTGTGTAAAGCCTCTGTCTGTGGTTCATTTGTAGTGCGACATAGCTAGAAAAAGATCCCTACATTTTAAGTGTAATATGATTGTGTAAAGCCTCTGTCTGGATTGCATTTGTAGTGGGATATAGCTAGATACAGATCCCTCCATTCTAAGTGTAACATGATTATGTAAAGCTTCCGTTTGGGGTTCATTTGTAGTTGGACATAGCTAGAAAAAGATCCATCCATTCTAAGTGTAATATGATTGTGTAAAGCCTCTGTCTGTGGTTCATTTGTAGTGCGACATAGCTAGAAAAAGATCCCTACATTTTAAGTGTAATATGATTGTGTAAAGCCTCTGTCTGGATTGCATTTGTAGTGGGATATAGCTAGATACAGATCCCTCCATTCTAAGTGTAACATGATTATGTAAAGCTTCCGTTTGGGGTTCATTTGTAGTTGGACATAGCTAGAAAAAGATCCATCCATTCTAAGTGTAATATGATTGTGTAAAGCCTCTGTCTGGGGTTCATTTGTAGTGGGACATTGCTAGAAAAAGATCCCTCCATTCTAAGTGTAATATTATTGTGTAAAGCCTCTGTTAGGGGTTTATTTGTGGTGGGGCATAGCTAGAAACAGATCCATCCTTTCTAAGTGTAATATGATTGTGTAAAGCCTCTCTGGGGTTCATTTGTGGTAGGATATAGCTAGAAAAAGATCCCTCCATTCTAAGTGTAACATGATTATGTAAAGTCTCTGTTTGGGGTTCATTTGTAGTGGGACATAGCTAGAAAAAGATCCCTGGGTCTAAATGTAATATGATTGTGTAAAGCCTCTGTCTGGATTTCATTTGTAGTGGGACATAGCTAGAAAAAATCAATCTCTCCATTCTAAGTGTAATATGATTGTGTAAAGCCTCTGTCTGTAGTTCATTTGTAGTGGGACATAGCTAGAAAAATATCCCTCCATTCTAAGTGTAACATGATTATGTAAAGCCTCTGTTTGGGGATCATTTGTAGTGGGACATAGCTAGAAAAAGATCACTCCATTCTAAGTGTAATATGATTGTGTGAATCCTCTGTCCGGATTTCATTTGTAGCGGGACATTGCTAGAAAAAGATCCCTCCATTCTATGTGTAATATGATTGTGTAAAGCCTCTGTCTGGGGTTCATTTGTAGTGGGATATCGCTAGAAAAAGATCCATCCGTTCTATGTGTAATATGATTGTGTAAAGCCTCTGTGTGTGGTTCCTTTGTAGTGGGACATAGATAGAAAAAGATCCCTCCATTCTAAGTGTAATCTGATTGTGTAAAGCCTCTGTCTGGATTTCATTTGTAGTGGGACAAAGCTAGAAAAAATCAACCCCTCCATTCTAAGTGTAATATGATTGTGTAAAGCCCCTGTCTGGATTTCATTTGTAGTGGGACATAGCTAGAAAAAATCAATCCCTCCATTCTATGTGTAATATGATTGTGTAAAGCCACTGTCTGTGGTTCATTTGTAGCGGGACATTGCTAGAAAAAGATCCCTCCATTCTATGTGTAATATGATTGTGTAAAGCCTCTGTCTGGATTTCATTTGTAGTGGAACATAGCTAGAAAAAATCAATCCCTCCATTCTAAGTGTAATATGATTGTGTAAAGCCTCTGTCTGTGGTTCATTTGTAGTGGGACATAGCTAGAAAAATATCCCTCCATTCTAAGTGTAACATGATTCTGTAAAGCCTCTGTTTGGGGTTCATTTATAGTGGGACATAGCTAGAAAAAGATCCCTCCATTCTATGTGTAATATGATTGTGTAAAGCCTCTGTCTGTGGTTCATTTGTAGTGGGACATAGCTAGAAAATGATCCCTCCATTCTATGTGTAATATGATTGTGTAAAGCCTCTGTCTGTGGTTCAGTTGTAGTGGGACATAGCTAGAAAAAGATCCCTCCATTCTATGTGTAATATGATTGTGTAAAGCCTCTGTCTGTGGTTCATTTGTAGTGGGACATAGCTAGAAAATTATCCCTCCATTCTATGTGTAATATGATTGAGTAAAGCCTCTCTCTGGGGTTCATATGTAGTGGGATATAGCTAGAAAAAGATTCCTCCATTCTAAGTGTAACATGATTATGTAAAGCCTCTGTCTGTAGTTCATTTGTAGTGGGACATAGCTAGAAAAATATCCCTCCATTCTAAGTGTAACATGATTATGTAAAGCCTCTGTTTGGGGATCATTTGTAGTGGGACAAAGCTAGAAAAAATCAACCCCTCCATTCTAAGTGTAATATGATTGTGTAAAGCCCCTGTCTGGATTTCATTTGTAGTGGGACATAGCTAGAAAAAATCAATCCCTCCATTCTATGTGTAATATGATTGTGTAAAGCCACTGTCTGTGGTTCATTTGTAGCGGGACATTGCTAGAAAAAGATCCCTCCATTCTATGTGTAATATGATTGTGTAAAGCCTCTGTCTGGGTTCATTTGTAGTGGGATATCGCTAGAAAAAGATCCCTCCATTCTATGTGTAATAATTATTGTGCAAAGCCGCTGTTTGGGGGTCATTTGTAGTGGGACATTGCTAGAAAAAGATCCCTCCATTCTAAGTGTAATATGATTGTGTAAACCTTCTGTCTGGGGTTCATTTGTAGTGGGACATAGCTAGAAACAGATCCCTCCATTTTAAGTGTAATATGATTGTGTAAAGCCTCTGTCGGGGTTCATTTGTAGTGGGACATAGCTAGAAAAAGATCCTTCCATTCTAAGTGTAATATGATTGTGTAAAGCCTCTGTCTGTGGTTCATTTGTAGTGCGACATAGCTAGAAAAAAATCCCTGCATTTTAAGTGTAATATGATTGTGTAAAGCCTCTGTCTGGATTGCATTTGTAGTGGGATATAGCTAGATAAAGATCCCTCCATTCTATGTGTAATAATTATTGTGCAAAGCCGCTGTTTGGGGGTCATTTGTAGTGGGACATTGCTAGAAAAAGATCCCTCCATTCTAAGTGTAATATGATTGTGTAAACCTTCTGTCTGGGGTTCATTTGTAGTGGGACATAGCTAGAAACAGATCCCTCCATTTTAAGTGTAACATGATTATGTAAAGCTTCCGTTTGGGGTTCATTTGTAGTGGGACATAGCTAGAAAAAGATCCATCCATTCTAAGTGTAATATTATTGTGTAAAGCCTCTGTTTGGGGTTTATTTGTGGTGGGGCATAGCTAGAAACAGATCCATCCTTTCTAAGTGTAATATGATTGTGTAAAGCCTCTCTGGGGTTCATTTGTGGTAGGATATAGCTAGAAAAAGATCCCTCCATTCTAAGTGTAACATGATTATGTAAAGTCTCTGTTTGGGGATCATTTGTAGTGAGAGATAGCTAGAAAAAGATCACTCCATTCTAAGTGTAATATGATTGTGTGAATCCTCTGTCCGGATTTCATTTGTAGTGGAACATAGCTAGAAAAAATCAATCCCTCCATTCTAAGTGTAATATGATTGTGTAAAGCCTCTGTCTGTGGTTCATTTGTAGTGGGACATAGCTAGAAAAATATCCCTCCATTCTAAGTGTAACATGATTATGTAAAGCCTCTGTTTGGGGATCATTTGTAGTGGGACATAGCTAGAAAAAGATCACTCCATTCTAAGTGTAATATGATTGTGTGAATCCTCTGTCCGGATTTCATTTGTAGCGGGACATTGCTAGAAAAAGATCCCTCCATTCTATGTGTAATATGATTGTGTAAAGCCTCTGTCTGGGGTTCATTTGTAGTGGGATATCGCTAGAAAAAGATCCATCCGTTCTATGTGTAATATGATTGTGTAAAGCCTCTGTGTGTGGTTCCTTTGTAGTGGGACATAGATAGAAAAAGATCCCTCCATTCTAAGTGTAATCTGATTGTGTAAAGCCTCTGTCTGGATTTCATTTGTAGTGGGACAAAGCTAGAAAAAATCAACCCCTCCATTCTATGTGTAATATGATTGTGTAAAGCCACTGTCTGTGGTTCATTTGTAGCGGGACATTGCTAGAAAAAGATCCCTCCATTCTATGTGTAATATGATTGTGTAAAGCCTCTGTCTGGGTTCATTTGTAGTGGGATATCGCTAGAAAAAGATCCCTCCATTCTATGTGTAATAATTATTGTGCAAAGCCGCTGTTTGGGGGTCATTTGTAGTGGGACATTGCTAGAAAAAGATCCCTCCATTCTAAGTGTAATATGATTGTGTAAACCTTCTGTCTGGGGTTCATTTGTAGTGGGACATAGCTAGAAACAGATCCCTCCATTTTAAGTGTAATATGATTGTGTAAAGCCTCTGTCGGGGTTCATTTGTAGTGGGACATAGCTAGAAAAAGATCCTTCCATTCTAAGTGTAATATGATTGTGTAAAGCCTCTGTCTGTGGTTCATTTGTAGTGCGACAAAGCTAGAAAAAGATCCCTGCATTCTAAGTGTAATATGATTGTGTAAAGCCTCTGTCTGGATTGCATTTTTAGTGGGATATAGCTAGATAAAGATCCCTCCATTCTAAGTGTAACATGATTATGTAAAGCTTCCGTTTGGGGTTCATTTGTAGTGGGACATAGCTAGAAAAAGATCCATCCATTCTAAGTGTAATATGATTGTGTAAAGCCTCTGTCTGGGGTTCATTTGTAGTGGGACATTGCTAGAAAAAGATCCCTCCATTCTAAGTGTAATATTATTGTGTAAAGCCTCTGTTTGGGGTTTATTTGTGGTGGGGCATAGCTAGAAACAGATCCCTCCTTTCTAAGTGTAATATGATTGTGTAAAGCCTCTCTGGGGTTCATTTGTGGTAGGATATAGCTAGAAAAAGATCCCTCCATTCTAAGTGTAACATGATTATGTAAAGTCTCTGTTTGGGGTTCATTTGTAGTGGGACATAGCTAGAAAAAGATCCCTGGGTCTAAATGTAATATGATTGTGTAAAGCCTCTGTCTGGATTTCATTTGTAGTGGGACATAGCTAGAAAAAATCAATCCCTCCATTCTAAGTGTAATATGATTGTGTAAAGCCTCTGTCTGTAGTTCATTTGTAGTGGGACATAGCTAGAAAAATATCCCTCCATTCTAAGTGTAACATGATTAGGTAAAGCCTCTGTTTGGGGATCATTTGTAGTGAGACATAGCTAGAAAAAGATCACTCCATTCTAAGTGTAATATGATTGTGTGAATCCTCTGTCCGGATTTCATTTGTAGTGGAACATAGCTAGAAAAAATCAATCCCTCCATTCTAAGTGTAATATGATTGTGTAAAGCCTCTGTCTGTGGTTCATTTGTAGTGGGACATAGCTAGAAAAATATCCCTCCATTCTAAGTGTAACATGATTCTGTAAAGCCTCTGTTTGGGGTTCATTTATAGTGGGACATAGCTAGAAAAAGATCCCTCCATTCTATGTGTAATATGATTGTGTAAAGCCTCTGTCTGTGGTTCATTTGTAGTGGGACATAGCTAGAAAATGATCCCTCCATTCTATGTGTAATATGATTGTGTAAAGCCTCTGTCTGTGGTTCAGTTGTAGTGGGACATAGCTAGAAAAAGATCCCTCCATTCTATGTGTAATATGATTGTGTAAAGCCTCTGTCTGTGGTTCATTTGTAGTGGGACATAGCTAGAAAATTATCCCTCCATTCTATGTGTAATATGATTGAGTAAAGCCTCTCTCTGGGGTTCATATGTAGTGGGATATAGCTAGAAAAAGATTCCTCCATTCTAAGTGTAACATGATTATGTAAAGCCTCTGTCTGTAGTTCATTTGTAGTGGGACATAGCTAGAAAAATATCCCTCCATTCTAAGTGTAACATGATTATGTAAAGCCTCTGTTTGGGGATCATTTGTAGTGGGACATAGCTAGAAAAAGATCACTCCATTCTAAGTGTAATATGATTGTGTGAATCCTCTGTCCGGATTTCATTTGTAGCGGGACATTGCTAGAAAAAGATCCCTCCATTCTATGTGTAATATGATTGTGTAAAGCCTCTGTCTGGGGTTCATTTGTAGTGGGATATCGCTAGAAAAAGATCCATCCGTTCTATGTGTAATATGATTGTGTAAAGCCTCTGTGTGTGGTTCCTTTGTAGTGGGACATAGATAGAAAAAGATCCCTCCATTCTAAGTGTAATCTGATTGTGTAAAGCCTCTGTCTGGATTTCATTTGTAGTGGGACAAAGCTAGAAAAAATCAACCCCTCCATTCTAAGTGTAATATGATTGTGTAAAGCCCCTGTCTGGATTTCATTTGTAGTGGGACATAGCTAGAAAAAATCAATCCCTCCATTCTATGTGTAATATGATTGTGTAAAGCCACTGTCTGTGGTTCATTTGTAGCGGGACATTGCTAGAAAAAGATCCCTCCATTCTATGTGTAATATGATTGTGTAAAGCCTCTGTCTGGGTTCATTTGTAGTGGGATATCGCTAGAAAAAGATCCCTCCATTCTATGTGTAATAATTATTGTGCAAAGCCGCTGTTTGGGGGTCATTTGTAGTGGGACATTGCTAGAAAAAGATCCCTCCATTCTAAGTGTAATATGATTGTGTAAACCTTCTGTCTGGGGTTCATTTGTAGTGGGACATAGCTAGAAACAGATCCCTCCATTTTAAGTGTAATATGATTGTGTAAAGCCTCTGTCTGGATTGCATTTGTAGTGGGATATATCTAGATAAAGATCCTTCCATTCTAAGTGTAATATGATTGTGTAAAGCTTCCGTTTGGGGTTCATTTGTAGTGGGACATAGCTAGAAAAAGATCCATCCATTCTAAGTGTAATATGATTGTGTAAAGCCTCTGTCTGGGGTTCATTTGTAGTGGGACATTGCTAGAAAAAGATCCCTCCATTCTAAGTGTAATAATTATTGTGTAAAGCCTCTGTTTGGGGTTTATTTGTGGTGGGGCATAGCTAGAAACAGATCCATCCTTTCTAAGTGTAATATGATTGTGTAAAGCCTCTCTGGGGTTCATTTGTGGTAGGATATAGCTAGAAAAAGATCCCTCCATTCTAAGTGTAACATGATTATGTAAAGTCTCTGTTTGGGGTTCATTTGTAGTGGGACATAGATAGAAAAAGATCCATCCATTCTAAGTGTAATATGATTGTGTAAAGCCTCTGTCTGGATTTCATTTGTAGTGGGACATAGCTAGAAAAAATCAATCCCTCCATTCTAAGTGTAATATGATTGTGTAAAGCCTCTGTCTGTAGTTCATTTGTAGTGGGACATAGCTAGAAAAATATCCCTCCATTCTAAGTGTAACATGATTAGGTAAAGCCTCTGTTTGGGGATCATTTGTAGTGAGAGATAGCTAGAAAAAGATCACTCTATTCTAAGTGTAATATGATTGTGTGAATCCTCTGTCCGGATTTCATTTGTAGTGGAACATAGCTAGAAAAAATCAATCCCTCCATTCTAAGTGTAATATGATTGTGTAAAGCCTCTGTCTGTGGTTCATTTGTAGTGGGACATAGCTAGAAAAATATCCCTCCATTCTAAGTGTAACATGATTCTGTAAAGCCTCTGTTTGGGGTTCATTTATAGTGGGACATAGCTAGAAAAAGATCCCTCCATTCTATGTGTAATATGATTGTGTAAAGCCTCTGTCTGTGGTTCATTTGTAGTGGGACATAGCTAGAAAATGATCCCTCCATTCTATGTGTAATATGATTGTGTAAAGCCTCTGTCTGTGGTTCAGTTGTAGTGGGACATAGCTAGAAAAAGATCCCTCCATTCTATGTGTAATATGATTGTGTAAAGCCTCTGTCTGTGGTTCATTTGTAGTGGGACATAGCTAGAAAATTATCCCTCCATTCTATGTGTAATATGATTGAGTAAAGCCTCTCTCTGGGGTTCATATGTAGTGGGATATAGCTAGAAAAAGATTCCTCCATTCTAAGTGTAATATGATTGTGTAAAGCCTCTGTCTGGATTTCATTTGTAGTGGGACATTGCTAGAAAAAATCAATCCCTCCATTCTAAGTGTAATATGATTGTGTAAAGCCTCTGTCTGTGGATCATTTGTAGTGGGACATAGCTAGAAAAAGATCCCTCCATTCTAAGTGTAATATGATTGTGTAAATCCTCTGTCCGGATTTCATTTGTAGTGCGACATAGCTAGAAAAAGATCCCTACATTTTAAGTGTAATATGATTGTGTAAAGCCTCTGTCTGGATTGCATTTGTAGTGGGATATAGCTAGATAAAGATCCCTCCATTCTAAGTGTAACATGATTATGTAAAGCTTCCGTTTGGGGTTCATTTGTAGTGGGACATAGCTAGAAAAAGATCCATCCATTCTAAGTGTATTATGATTGTGTAAAGCCTCTGTCTGGGGTTCATTTGTAGTGGGACATTGCTAGAAAAAGATCCCTCCATTCTAAGTGTAATATTATTGTGTAAAGCCTCTGTTTGGGGTTTATTTGTGGGGGGCATAGCTACAAACAGATCCATCCTTTCTAAGTGTAATATGATTGTGTAAAGCCTCTCTGGGGTTCATTTGTGGTAGGATATAGCTAGAAAAAGATCGCTCCATTCTAAGTGTAACATGATTATGTAAAGTCTCTGTTTGGGGTTCATTTGTAGTGGGACATAGCTAGAAAATTATCCCTCCATTCTAAATGTAATATGATTGTGTAAAGCCTCTGTCTGGATTTCAATTGTAGTGGGACATAGCTAGAAAAAGATTCCTCCATTCTAAGTGTAACATGATTATGTAAAGCCTCTGTCTGTGGTTCATTTGTAGTGGGACATAGCTAGAAAAATATCCCTCCATTCTAAGTGTAACATGATTATGTAAAGCCTCTGTTTGGGGTTCATTTGTAGTGGGACATAGCTAGAAAAATATCCCTCCATTCTAAGTGTAACATGATTATGTAAAGCCTCTGTTTGGGGTTCATTTGTAGTGGGACATAGCTAGAAAAAGATCACTCCATTCTAAGTGTAATATGATTGTGTGAATCCTCTGTCCGGATTTCATTTGTAGTGGGACATAGCTAGAAAAAATCACTCCCTCCATTCTAAGTGTAATATGATTGTGTAAAGCCTCGGTTTGTGGGTCATTTGTAGTGGGAAATAGCTAGAAAAAGACCCCTCCATTCTATGTGTAATATGATTGTGTAAAGCCTCTGTCTGTGGTTCATTTGTAGTGGGACATAGCTAGAAAAATAACCCTCCATTCTAAGTGTAATATGATTGTGTAAAGCCTCTATCTCTAGTTCATTTGTAGTGGGACATAGCTAGAAAAAGATCCCTCCATTCTATGTGTAATATGATTCTGTAAAGCCTCTGTTTGGGGTTCATTTATAGTGGGACATAGCTAGAAAATGATCCCTCCATTCTAAGGGTAATATGATTGTGTAAAGCCTCTGTCTGTGGTTCATTTGTAGTGGGACATAGCTAGAAAAAGATCCCTCCATTCTAAGTATAATATGATTGTGTAAAGCCTCTGTTTGGGGTTCATTTGTAGTGGCAAATAGATAGAAAAAGATCCCTCCATTCTAAGTGTAATCTGATTGTGTAAAGCCTCTGTCTGGATTTCATTTGTAGTGGGACATAGCTAGAACAAATCAATCCCTCCATTCTAAGTGTAATATGATTGTGAAAATCCTATGTCTGTGGTTCATTTGTAGTGGGACATAGCTAGAAAAAGATCCCTCCATACTATGTGTAATATGATTGTGTAAAGCCTCTGTCTGTGGATCATTTGTAGTGGGACATAGATAGAAAATGATCCCTCCATTCTATGTGTAATATGATTGAGTAAAGCCTCTGTCTGGGGTTCATATGTAGTGGGATATAGCTAGAAAAGGATCCCTCCATTCTAAGTGTAATATGATTGTGTAAAGCCTCTGTCTGGATTTCATTTGTAGTGGGACATTGCTAGAAAAAATCAATCCCTCCATTCTAAGTGTAATATGATTGTGTAAATGCTCTGTCTGTGGTTCATTTGTAGTGGGACGTAGCTAGAAAAGGTCCCTCCATTCTAAGTGTAACATGATTATGTAAAGCCTCTGTTTGGGGTTCATTTGTAGTGGGACATAGCTAGAAAAAGATCCCTCCATTCTATGTTTAATATGATTGTGTAAAGCCTCTGTCTGTGGTTCATTTGTAGTGGGACATAGCTAGAAAAAGATCCCTCCATTCTAAGTGTAATATGATTGTGTAAAGCCTCTGTCTCTAGTTCATTTGTAGTGGGACATAGCTAGAAAAAGATCCCTCCATTCTAAGTGTATTATGATTGTGTAAAGCCTCTGTCTGGGGTTCATTTGTAGTGGGACATTGCTAGAAAAAGATCCCTCCATTCTAAGTGTAATATTATTGTGTAAAGCCTCTGTTTGGGGTTTATTTGTGGTGGGGCATAGCTAGAAACAGATCCATCCTTTCTAAGTGTAATATGATTTTGTAAAGCCTCTCTGGGGTTCATTTGTGGTAGGATATAGCTAGAAAAAGATCCCTCCATTCTAAGTGTAACATGATTATGTAAAGTCTCTGTTTGGGGTTCATTTGTAGTGGGACATAGCTAGAAAAAGATCCATCCATTCTAAGTGTATTATGATTGTGTAAAGCCTCTGTCTGGCGTTCATTTGTAGTGGGACATTGCTAGAAAACGATCCCTCCATTCTAAGTGTAATATTATTGTGTAAAGCCTCTGTTTGGGGTTTATTTGTGGGGGGGCATAGCTACAAACAGATCCATCCTTTCTAAGTGTAATATGATTGTGTAAAGCCTCTCTGGGGTTCATTTGTGGTAGGATATAGCTAGAAAAAGATCCCTCCATTCTAAGTGTAACATGATTATGTAAAGTCTCTGTTTGGGGTTCATTTGTAGTGGGACATAGCTAGAAAAAGATCCCTCCATTCTAAATGTAATATGATTGTGTAAAGCCTCTGTCTGGATTTCAATTGTAGTGGGACATAGCTAGAAAAAATCACTCCCTCCATTCTAAGTGTAATATGATTGTGTAAAGCCTCTGTCTGTGGTTCATTTGTAGTGGGACATAGCTAGAAAAATATCCCTCCATTCTAAGTGTAACATGATTATGTAAAGCCTCTGTTTGGGGTTCATTTGTAGTGGGACATAGCTAGAAAAATATCCCTCCATTCTAAGTGTAACATGATTATGTAAAGCCTCTGTTTGGGGTTCATTTGTAGTGGGACATAGCTAGAAAAAGATCACTCCATTCTAAGTGTAATATGATTGTGTGAATCCTCTGTCCGGATTTGATTTGTAGTGGGACATAGCTAGAAAAAATCAATCCCTCCATTCTAAGTGTAATATGATTGTGTAAAGCCTCGGTTTGTGGGTCATTTGTAGTGGGAAATAGCTAGAAAAAGACCCCTCCATTCTATGTGTAATATGATTGTGTAAAGCCTCTGTCTGTGGTTCATTTGTAGTGGGACATAGCTAGAAAAAGATCCCTCCATTCTAAGTGTAATATGATTGTGTAAAGCCTCTATCTCTAGTTCATTTGTAGTGGGACATAGCTAGAAAAAGATCCCTCCATTCTATGTGTAATATGATTCTGTAAAGCCTCTGTTTGGGGTTCATTTATAGTGGGACATAGCTAGAAAATGATCCCTCCATTCTAAGTGTAATATGATTGTGTAAAGCCTCTGTCTGTGGTTCATTTGTAGTGGGACATAGCTAGAAAAAGATCCCTCCATTCTAAGTATAATATGATTGTGTAAAGCCTCTGTTTGGGGTTCATTTGTAGTGGCACATAGATAGAAAAAGATCCCTCCATTCTAAGTGTAATCTGATTGTGTAAAGCCTCTGTCTGGATTTCATTTGTAGTGGGACATAGCTAGAACAAATCAATCCCTCCATTCTAAGTGTAATATGATTGTGAAAATCCTATGTCTGTGGTTCATTTGTAGTGGGACATAGCTAGAAAAAGATCCCTCCATTCTATGTGTAATATGATTGTGTAAAGCCTCTGTCTGTGGATCATTTGTAGTGGGACATAGCTAGAAAATGATCCCTCCATTCTATGTGTAATATGATTGAGTAAAGCCTCTGTCTGGGGTTCATATGTAGTGGGATATAGCTAGAAAAGGATCCCTCCATTCTAAGTGTAATATGATTGTGTAAAGCCTCTGTCTGGATTTCATTTGTAGTGGGACATTGCTAGAAAAAATCAATCCCTCCATTCTAAGTGTAATATGATTGTGTAAATGCTCTGTCTGTGGTTCATTTGTAGTGGGACATAGCTAGAAAAGGTCCCTCCATTCTAAGTGTAACATGATTATGTAAAGCCTCTGTTTGGGGTTCATTTGTAGTGGGACATAGCTAGAAAAAGATCCCTCCATTCTATGTGTAATATGATTGTGTAAAGCCTCTGTCTGTGGTTCATTTGTAGTGGGACATAGCTAGAAAAAGATCCCTCCATTCTAAGTGTAATATGATTGTGTAAAGCCTCTGTCTCTAGTTCATTTGTAGTGGGACATAGCTAGAA
Organism: Chaetoderma sp. LZ-2023a; assembly: GCA_034401795.1. NCBI lineage: Eukaryota > Metazoa > Mollusca > Caudofoveata > Chaetodermatida > Chaetodermatidae > Chaetoderma > Chaetoderma sp. LZ-2023a. The sequence goes on along the minus strand of CM067369.1, from coordinate 231,212,765 downwards.
AAAGATCCCTCCATTCTAAGTGTATTATGATTGTGTAAAGCCTCTGTCTGGGGTTCATTTGTAGTGGGACATTGCTAGAAAAAGATCCCTCCATTCTAAGTGTAATATTATTGTGTAAAGCCTCTGTTTGGGGTTTATTTGTGGTGGGGCATAGCTAGAAACAGATCCATCCTTTCTAAGTGTAATATGATTTTGTAAAGCCTCTCTGGGGTTCATTTGTGGTAGGATATAGCTAGAAAAATCTCCCTCCATTCTAAGTGTAACATGATTATGTAAAGTCTCTGTTTGGGGTTCATTTGTAGTGGGACATAGCTAGAAAAAGATCCCTCCATTCTAAATGTAATATGATTGTGTAAAGCCTCTGTCTGGATTTCATTTGTAGTGGGACATAGCTAGAAAAAATCACTCCCTCCATTCTAAGTGTAATATGATTGTGTAAAGCCTCTGTCTGTGGTTCATTTGTAGTGGGACATAGCTAGAAAAATATCCCTCCATTCTAAGTGTAACATGATTATGTAAAGCCTCTGTTTGGGGTTCATTTGTAGTGGGACATAACTAGAAAAAGATCACTCCATTCTAAGTGTAATATGATTGTGTTAATCCTCTGTCCGGATTTCATTTGTAGTGGGACATAGCTAGAAAAAATCAATCCCTCCATTCTAAGTGTAATATGATTGTGTAAAGCCTCGGTTTGTGGGTCATTTGTAGTGGGACATAGCTAGAAAAAGATCCCTCCATTCTAAGTGTAATATGATTGTGTAAAGCCTATATCTCTAGTTCATTTGTAGTGGGACATAGCTAGAAAAAGATCCCTCCATTCTATGTGTAATATGATTCTGTAAAGCCTCTGTTTGGGGTTCATTTATAGTGGGACATAGCTAGAAAATGATCCCTCCATTCTAAGTGTAATATGATTGTGTAAAGCCTCTGTCTGTGGTTCATTTATAGTGGGACATAGCTAGAAAAAGATCCCTCCATTCTAAGTATAATATGATTGTGTAAAGCCTCTGTTTGGGGTTCATTTGTAGTGGCACATAGATAGAAAAAGATCCCTCTATTCTAAGTGTAATCTGATTGTGTAAAGCCTCTGTCTGGATTTCATTTGTAGTGGGACATAGCTAGAACAAATCAATCCCTCCATTCTAAGTGTAATATGATTGTGAAAATCCTATGTCTGTGGTTCATTTGCAGTGGGACATAGCTAGAAAAAGATCCCTCCATTCTATGTGTAATATGATTGTGTAAAGCCTCTGTCTGTGGATCATTTGTAGTGGGACATAGCTAGAAAATGATCCCTCCATTCTATGTGTAATATGATTGAGTAAAGCCTCTGTCTGGGGTTCATATGTAGTGGGATATATCTAGAAAAGGATCCCTCCATTCTAAGTGTAATATGATTGTGTAAAGCCTCTGTCTGGATTTCATTTGTAGTGGGACATTGCTAGAAAAAATCAATCCCTCCATTCTAAGTGTAATATGATTGTGTAAATGCTCTGTCTGTGGTTCATTTGTAGTGGGACATAGCTAGAAAAGGTCCCTCCATTCTAAGTGTAACATGATTATGTAAAGCCTCTGTTTGTGGTTCATTTGTAGTGGGACATAGCTAGAAAAAGATCCCTCCATTCTATGTGTAATATGATTGTGTAAAGCCTCTGTCTGTGGTTCATTTGTAGTGGGACATAGCTAGAAAAAGATCCCTCCATTCTAAGTGTAATATGATTGTGTAAAGCCTCTGTCTCTAGTTCATTTGTAGTGGGACATAGCTAGAAAAAGATCCCTCCATTCTATGTGTAATATGATTCTGTAAAGCCTCTGTTTGGGGTTCATTTATAGTGGGACATAGCTAGAAAAAGATCCCTCCATTCTAAGTGTAATATGATTGTGTAAAGCCTCTGTTTGGGGTTCATTTGTAGTGGCACATAGATAGAAAAAGATCCCTCCATTCTAAGTGTAATCTGATTGTGTAAAGCCTCTTTCTGGATTTCATTTGTAGTGGGACATAGCTAGAACAAATCAATCCCTCCATTCTAAGTGTAATATGATTGTGAAAATCCTATGTCTGTGGTTCATTTGTAGTGAGACATAGCTAGAAAAAGATCTCTCCATTCTATGTGTAATATGATTGTGTAAAGCCTCTGTCTGTGGTTCATTTGTAGTGGGACATAGCTAGAAAATGATCCCTCCATTCTATGTGTAATATGATTGAGTAAAGCCTCTGTCTGGGGTTCATATGTAGTGGGATATAGCTAGAAAAAGATCCCTCCATTCTAAGTGTAATATGATTGTGTAAAGCCTCTGTCTGGATTTCATTTGTAGTGGGACATTGCTAGAAAATATCAATCCCTCCATTCTAAGTGTAATATGATTGTGTAAATCCTCTGTCTGTGGTTCATTTGTAGTGGGACATAGGTAGAAAAGGTCCCTCCATTCTAAGTGTAACATGATTATGTAAAGCCTCTGTTTGGGGTTCATTTGTAGTGGGACATAGCTAGAAAAAGATCCCTCCATTCTAAGTGTAATATGATTGTGTAAATCCTCTGTCCAGATTTCATTTGTAGTGCGACATAGCTAGAAAAAGATCCCTACATTTTAAGTGTAATATGATTGTGTAAAGCCTCTGTCTGGATTGCATTTGTAGTGGGATATAGCTAGATAAAGATCCCTCCATTCTAAGTGTAACATGATTATGTAAAGCTTCCGTTTGGGGTTCATTTGTAGTGGAACATAGCTAGAAAAAGATCCATCCATTCTAAGTGTATTATGATTGTGTAAAGCCTCTGTCTGGGGTTCATTTGTAGTGGGACATTGCTAGAAAAAGATCCCTCCATTCTAAGTGTAATATTATTGTGTAAAGCCTCTGTTTGGGGTTTATTTGTGGTGGGGCATAGCTAGAAACAGATCCATCCTTTCTAAGTATAATATGATTGTGTAAAGCCTCTGTCTGAATTTCATTTGTAGTGGGACATAGCTAGAAAAAAACAATCCCTCCATTCTATGTGTAATATGATTGTGTAAAGCCTCTGTTTGGGGTTCATATGTAGTGGGACATAGCTAGAAAAAGATCCCTCCATTCTAAGTGTAATATGATTGTGTAAAGCCTCTGTTTGGGGTTCATTTGTAGGGGGACATAGCTAGAAAAAGATTCCTCCATTCTAAATGTAATATGATTGTGTAAAGCCTCTGTTAGGGGTTCATATGTAGTGGGACATAGCTAGAAAAAGATCCCTCCATTCTAAGTGTAATATGATTGTGTAAAGCCTCTGTGTGTGGTACCTTTGTAGTGGGACATAGCAAAAAAAAGATCCCTCCATTCTAAGTGTAATCTGATTGTGTAAAGCCTCTCTTTGGGGTTCATATGTAGTGGGACATAGCAAGAAAAAGATCCCTCCATTCTAAGTGTTATATGATTGTGTAAAGCCGCTGTGTGTGGTTCCTTTGTAGTGGGACATAGCTAGAAAAAGATCCCTCCATTCTAAGTGTAATCTGATTGTGTAAAGCCTCTGTCTGGATTTCATTTGTAGTGGGACATAGCTAGATCCAATCAATCCTTCCATTCTAAGTGTAATATGATTGTGTAAATCCTATCTCTGTGGATCATTTGTAGTGGGACATACCTAGAAAAAGATCCCTCCATTCTATGTGTAATATGATTGTGTAAAGCCTCTGTCTGAATTTCATTTGTAGTGGGACATAGCTAGAAAAAAACAATCCCTCCATTCTATGTGTAATATGATTGTGTAAAGCCTCTGTGTGTGGTTCCTCTGTAGTGGGACATAGCTAGAAAACGATGCCTCCATTCTAAGTGTAATCTGATTGTGTAAAGCCTCTGTCTGGATTTCATTTGTAGTGGGAAATAGCTAGAAAAAATCAATCCCTCCATTCTAAGTGTAATATGATTGTGTAAATCCCCTGTCTGGAATTCATTTGTAGTGGGACATGGCTAGAAAAAATCAATCCTTCCATTCTAAGTGTAATATGATTGTGTAAATCCTATGTCTGTGGATCATTTGTATTGGGATATAGCTAGAAAAAGATCCCTCCATTCTATGTGTAATACTTATTGTGCAAAGCCTCTGTTTGGGGTTCATTTGTAGTGGGACATTGCTAGAAAAGATCCCTCCATTCTAAGTGTAATTTGATTGTGCAAAGCCTCTGTCTGGGTTTCATTTGTAGTGGGACATACCTAGAAACAGATCCCTCCATTCTAAGTGTAATATGATTGTGTAAAGCCTCTGTCTGAATTTCATTTGTAGTGGGACATAGCTAGAAAAAAACAATCTCTCCATTCTATGTGTAATATGATTGTGCAAAGCCTCTGTTTGGGGTTCATATGTAGTGAGACATAGCTAGAAAAAGATCCCTCCATTCTTAGTGTAATATGATTGTGTAAAGCCTCTGTCTGGATTTCATTTGTAGTGGGATATAGCTAGATAAAGGTCCCTCCATTCTAAGTGTGACATGATTATGTAAAGTTTCGTTTGGGGTTTATTTGTAGTGGGACATAGCTAGAAAAAGATCCCTCCATTCTAAGTGTAATATGATTGTGTAAAGCCTCTGTCTGGGGTTCATTTGTAGTGGGACATTGCTAGAAAAAGATCCCACCATTCTAAGTGTAATATTATTGTGTAAAGCCTCTGTTTGGGGTTTATTTGTAGTGGGGCATAGCTAGAAACAGATCCCTCCATTCTAAGTGTAATATGATTGTGTAAAGCCGCTCTGGGGTTCATTTTTAGTGGGATATAGCTAGAAAACGATCCCTCCATTCTAAGTGTAACATGATTATGTAAATTCTCTGTTTGGGGTTCATTTGTAGGGGGACATAGCTAGAAAAAGATTCCTCCATTCTGAATGTAATATGATTGTGTAAAGCCTCTGTTTGGGGTTCATATGTAGTGGGACATACCTAGAAAAAGATCCCTCCATTCTAAGTGTAATATTATTGTGTAAATCCTCTGTTTGGGGTTTATTTGTAGTGGGGCATAGCTAGAAACAGATCCCTCCTATCTAAGTGTAATATGATTGTGTAAAGCCTCTCTGGGGTTCATTTGTAGTGGGATATAGCTAGAAAACGATCCCTCCATTCTAAGTGTAACATGATTATGTAAATTCTCTGTTTGGGGTTCATTTGTAGGGGGACATAGCTAGAAAAAGATTCCTCCATTCTAAATGTAATATGATTGTGTAAAGCCTCTGTTTGGGGTTCATATGTAGTGGGACATAGCTAGAAAAAGATCCCTCCATTCTAAGTGTAATATGATTGTGTAAAGTCTCTGTGTGTGGTACCTTTGTAGTGGGACATAGCTAGAAAAAGATCCCTCCATTCTAAGTGTAATCTGATTGTGTAAAGCCTCTCTTTGGGGTTCATATGTAGTGGGACATAGCAAGAAAAAGATCCCTCCATTCTAAGTGTAATATGATTGTGTAAGGCCTCTGTGTGTGGTTCCTTTGTAGTGGGACATAGCTAGAAAAAGATCCCTCCATTCTAAGTGTAATCTGATTGTGTAAAGCCTCTGTCTGGATTTCATTTGTAGTGGGACATAGCTAGAACCAATCAATCCTTCCATTCTAAGTGTAATATGATTGTGTAAATCCTATGTCTGTGGATCATTTGTTGTGGGATATAGCTAGAAAAAGATCCCTCCATTCTATGTGTAATTTGATTGTGTAAAGCCTCTGTCTGGGTTTCATTTGTAGTGGGACATACCTAGAAACAGATCCCTCCATTCTAAGTGTAATATGATTGTGTAAAGCCTCTGTCTGAATTTCATTTGTAGTGGGACATAGCTAGAAAAAAACAATCCCTCCATTCTATGTGTAATATGATTGTGTAAAGCCTCTGTGTGTGGTTCCTCTGTAGTGGGACATAGCTAGAAAACGATGCCTCCATTCTAAGTGTAATCTGATTGTGTAAAGCCTCTGTCTGGATTTCATTTGTAGTGGGACATAGCTAGAAAAAATCAATCCCTCCATTCTAAGTGTAATATGATTGTGTAAATCCCTTGTCTGGAATTCATTTGTAGTGGGACATAGCTAGAAAAAATCAATCCCTCCATTCTATGTGTAATATGATTGTGTAAAGCCTCTGTCTGTGGTTCCTTTGTAGTGGGACATTGCTAGAAAAAGATCCCTCCATTCTATGTGTAATATGATTGTGTAAATCCTCTGTCTGGGGTTCATTTGTAGTGGGACATAGCTAGAAAAAGATCCCTCCATTCTAAGTGTAATAAGATTGTGTAAAGCCTCTGTCTGTGGTTCATTTGTAGTGGGACATAGCTAGAGAAAGATCCCTCCATTCTAAGTATAATATGATTGTGTAAAGCCTCTGTTTGGGGTTCATTTGTAGTGGGACATAGATAGAAAAAGATCCCTCCATTCTAAGTGTAATCTGATTGTGTAAAGCCTCTGTCTGGATTTCAGTTGTAGTGGGACATAGCTAGAAAATGATCCCTCTATTCTATGTGTAATATGATTAAGTAAAGCCTCTGTCTGGGGTTCATATGTAGTGGGATATAGCTAGAAAAAGATCCCTCCATTCTATGTGTAATATGATTGTGTAAAGCCTCTGTCTGGATTTCATTTGTAGTGGGACATAGCTAGAAAAAATCAATCCCTCCATTCTAAGTGTAATATGATTGTGAAAGCATCTGTCTATGGTTCATTTGTTGGGACCTAGCTAGAAAAAGATCCCTTAATTCTAAGTGTAATATGATTGTGTAAAGCCTCTGGCTGTAGTTCATTTGTAGTGGGACATAGCTACAAAAAGATCCCTCCATTCTATGTGTAATATGATTGTGTAAAGCCTCTCTTTGGGGTTCATATGTAGTGGGACATAGTTAGAAAAAGATCCCTCCATTCTAAGTGTAATATGATTGTGTAAAGCCACTGTGTGTGGTTCCTTTGTAGTGGGACATTCCAGAAACAGATCCCTCCATTCTAAGTGTAATATGATTGTGTAAAGCCTCTGTCTGAATTTCATTTGTAGTGGGACATAGCTAGAAAAAAACAATCCCTCCATTCTATGTGTAATATGATTGTGTAAAGCCTCTGTTTGGGGTTCATATGTAGTGGGACATAGCTAGAAAAAGATCCCTCCATTCTAAGTGTAATATGATTGTGTAAAGCCTCTGTGTGTGGTTCCTCTGTAGTGGGACATAGCTAGAAAACGATGCCTCCATTCTAAGTGTAATCTGATTGTGTAAAGCCTCTGTCTGGATTTCATTTGTAGTGGGACATAGCTAGAAAAAAACAATCCCTCCATTCTATGTGTAATATGATTGTGTAAAGCCTCTGTTTGGGGTTCATATGTAGTGGGACATAGCTAGAAAAAGATCCCTCCATTCTAAGTGTAATATGATTGTGTAAAGCCTCTGTGTGTGGTTCCTCTGTAGTGGGACATAGCTAGAAAACGATGCCTCCATTCTAAGTGTAATCTGATTGTGTAAAGCCTCTGTCTGGATTTCATTTGTAGTGGGACATAGCTGGAAAATGATCCCTCCATTCTATGTGTAATATGATTGAGTAAAGCCTCTGTCTGGGGTACATATGTAGTGGGATATAGCTAGAAAAAGATCCCTCCATTCTAAGTGTAATATGATTGTGTAAAGCATCTGTCTGTGGTTCATTTGTTGGGACCTAGCTAGATAAAGATCCCTTAATTCTAAGTGTAATATGATTGTGTAAAGCCTCTGGCTGTAGTTCATTTGTAGTGGGACATAGCTACAAAAAGATACCTCCATTCTATGTGTAATATGATTATCTAAAGCTTTCGTTTGGGGTTCATTTGTAGTGGGACATAACTAGAAAAAGATCCCTCCATTCTAAGTGTATTATGATTGTGTAAAGCCTCTGTCTGGGGTTCATTTGTAGTGGGACATTGCTAGAAAAAGATCCCTCCATTCTAAGTGTAATATTATTGTGTAAAGCCTCTGTTTGGGGTTTATTTGTAGTGGGGCATAGCTAGAAACAGATCCCTCCATTCTAAGTGTAATATCATTGTGTAAAGCCTCTCTGGGGTTCATTTGTAGTGGGATATAGCTAGAAAACGATCCCTCCATTCTAAGTGTAACATGATTATGTAAATTGTCTGTTTGGGGTTCATTTGTAGGGGGACATAGCTAGAAAAAGATTCCTCCATTCTAAATGTAATATGATTGTGTAAAGCCTCTGTTTGGGGTTCATATGTAGTGGGACATAGCTAGAAAAAGATCCCTCCATTCTAAGTGTAATATGATTGTGTAAAGCCTCTGTGTGTGGTACCTTTGTAGTGGGACATAGCTAGAAAAAGATCCCTCCATTCTAAGTGTAATCTGATTGTGTAAAGCCTCTCTTTGGGGTTCATATGTAGTGGGACATAGCAAGAAAAAGATCCCTCCATTCTAAGTGTAATATGATTGTGTAAAGCCTCTGTGTGTGGTTCCTTTGTATTGGGACATAGCTAGAAAAAGATCCCTCCATTCTAAGTGTAATCTGATTGTGTAAAGCCTCTGTCTGGATTTCATTTGTAGTGGGACATAGCTAGAACCAATCAATCCTTCCATTCTAAGTGTAATATGATTGTGTAAATCCTATGTCTGTGGATCATTTGTAGTGGGATATAGCTAGAAAAAGATCCCTCCATTCTATGTGTAATACTTATTGTGCAAAGCCTCTGTTTGGGGTTCATTTGTAGTGGGACATTGCTAGAAAAAGATCCCTCCATTCTAAGTGTAATTTGATTGTGTAAAACCTCTGTCTGGGTTTCATTTGTAGTGGGACATACCTAGAAACAGATCCCTCCATTCTAAGTGTAATATGATTGTGTAAAGCCTCTGTCTGAATTTCATTTGTAGTGGGACATAGCTAGAAAAAAACAATCCCTCCATTCTATGTGTAATATGATTGTGTAAAGCCTCTGTTTGGGGTTCATATGTAGTGGGACATAGCTAGAAAAAGATCCCTCCATTCTAAGTGTAATATGATTGTGTAAAGCCTCTGTGTGTGGTTCCTCTGTAGTGGGACATAGCTAGAAAACGATGCCTCCATTCTAAGTGTAATCTGATTGTGTAAAGCCTTTGTCTGGATTTCATTTGTAGTGGGACATAGCTAGAAAAAAACAATCCCTCCATTCTATGTGTAATATGATTGTGTAAAGCCTCTGTTTGGGGTTCATATGTAGTGGGACATAGCTAGAAAAAGATCCCTCCATTCTAAGTGTAATATGATTGTGTAAAGCCTCTGTGTGTGGTTCCTCTGTAGTGGGACATAGCTAGAAAAAGATCCCTCCATTCTATGTGTAATATGATTGTGTAAAGCCTCTGTCTGTGGTTCCTTTGTAGAGGGACATTTCTAGAAAAAGATCCCTCCATTCTATGTGTAATATGATTGTGTAAATCCTCTGTCTGGGGTTCATTTGTAGTGGGATATAGCTAGAAAAAGATCCCTCCATTCTATGTGTAATAATTATTGTGCAAAGCCGCTCTTTGGTCTTTGGGTTCATTTGTAGTGGGACATTGCTAGAAAAAGATCCCTCCATTCTAAGTGTAATATGATTGTGTAAAGCTTCTGTCTGGGGTTCATTTGTGGTGGGACATAGTTAGAAAAATATCCCTCCATTCTAAGTGTAATATGATTGTGTAAAGCTTCTGTCTGGGGTTCATTTGTAGTGGGACATAGCTAGAAAAAGATCCCTCCATTCTAAGTGTAATATGATTGTGTAAAGCCTCTGTCTGTGGTTCATTTGTAGTGGGACATAGCTAGAAAAAGATCCCTACATTTTAAGTGTAATATGATTGTGTAAAACCAGGTCTGGATTTCATTTGTAGTGGGATATAGCTAGATAAAGATCCCTCCATTCTAAGTGTAACCTGATTATGTAAAGCTTTCGTTAGGGGTTCATTTGTAGTGGGACATAGCTAGAAAAAGATCCCTCCATTCTAAGTGTAATATGATTGTGTAAAGCCTCTGTCTGGGGTTCATTTGTAGTGGGACATTGCTAGAAAAAGATCCCTCCATTCTAAGTGTAATATTATTGTGTAAAGCCTCTGTTTGGGGTTTATTTGTAGTGGGGCATAGCTAGAAACAGATCCCTCCATTCTAAGTGTAATATGATTGTGTAAAGCCTCTCTGGGGTTCATTTGTAGTGGGATATAGCTAGAAAACGATCCCTCCATTCTAAGTGTAACATGATTATGTAAATTCTCTGTTTGGGGTTCATTTGTAGGGGGACATAGCTAGAAAAAGATTCCTCCATTCTAAATGTAATATGATTGTGTAAAGCCTCTGTTTGGGGTTCATATGTAGTGGGACATAGCTAGAAAAAGATCCCTCCATTCTAAGTGTAATATGATTGTGTAAAGCCTCTGTGTGTGGTACCTTTGTAGTGGGACATAGCTAGAAAAAGATCCCTCCATTCTAAGTGTAATCTGATTGTGTAAAGCCTCTGTCTGGATTTCATTTGTAGTGGGACATAGCTAGAAAAAATCAATCCCCCCATTCTAAGTGTAATATGATTGTGTAAAGCCTCTGTCTGTGGTTCATTTGTAGTAGGACATAGCTAGAAAAAGATCCCTCCATTCTAAGTGTAATATGATTGTGTAAAGCCTCTGTCTGGGGTTCATTTGTAGTGGGACATTGCTAGAAAAAGATCCCTCCATTCTAAGTGTAATATTATTGTGTAAAGCCTCTGTTTGGGGTTTATTTGTAGTGGGGCATAGCTAGAAACAGATCCCTCCATTCTAAGTGTAATGTGATTGTGTAAAGCCTCTCTGGGGTTCATTTGTAGTGGGATATAGCTAGAAAAAGATCCCTCCATTCTAAATGTAATATTATTGTGTAAAGCCTCTGTCTGTGGTTCCTTTGTAGTGGGACATAGAGAAAAAAAGATCCCTCCATTCTAAGTGTAATCTGATTGTGTAAAGCCTCTGTCTGGATTTCATTTATGGTGGGACATAGCTTGAAAAAATCAATCCCTCCATTCTAAGTGTAATATGATTGTGTAAAACCTCTGTCTGTGGTTCCTTTGTAGTGGGACATAGAGAAAAAAAGATCCCTCCATTCTAAGTGTAATCTGATTGTGTAAAGCCTCTGTCTGGATTTCATTTGTGGTGGGACATAGCTTGAAAAAATCAATCCCTCCATTCTAAGTGTAATATGATTGTGTAAAGCATCTGTCTGTGGTTCATTTGTAGTGGGACATAGCTAGAAAAAGATCCCTCAATTCTATGTGTAATATGATTGTGTAAAGCCTCTGTTTGGGGTTCATATGTAGTGGGACATAGATAGAAAAAGATCCCTCCATTCTAAGTGTAATATGATTGTGTAAAGCCTCTGTGTGTGGTTCCTTTGTAGTGGGACATAGCTAGAAAACGATCCCTCCATTCTAAGTGTAATCTGATTGTGTAAACCCTCTGTCTGGATTTCATTTGTAGTGGGACATAACTGGAAAAAATCAACCCCTCCATTCTAAGTGTAATATGATTGTGTAAATCCCCTGTCTGGAATTCATTTGTAGTGGGACATAGCTAGAAAAAATCAATCCCTCCATTCTATGTGTAATATGATTGTGTAAAGCCTCTGTCTGTGGTTCATTTGTAGTGGGACATTGCTAGAAAAAGATCCCTCCATTCTATGTGTAATATGATTGTGTAAATCCTCTGTCTGGGGTTCATTTGTAGTGGGATATAGCTAGAAAAAGATCCCTCCATTGTATGTGTAATAATTATTGTGCAAAGCCGCTGTTTGGGCTCATTTGTAGTGGAACATTGCTAGAAAAAGATCCCTCAATTCTAAGTGTAATATGATTGTGTAAAACTTTCGTTTGGGGTTCATTTGTAGTGGAACATAGCTAGAAAAATATCCCTCCATTCTGAGTGTAATATGATTGTGTAAAGCCTCTGTCTGTGGTTCATTTGTAGTGGGACATAGCTAGAAAAAGATCCCTACATTTTAAGTGATATATTATTGTGTAAAGCCTCTGTTTGGGGTTTATTTGTAGTGGGGCATAGCTAGAAACAGATCCCTCCATTCTAAGTGTAATATGATTGTGTAAAGCCTCTCTGGGGTTCATTTGGAGTGGGATATAGCTAGAAAACGATCACTCCATTCTAAGTGTAACATGATTATGTAAATTCTCTGTTTGGGGTTCATTTGTAGGGGGACATAGCTAGAAAAAGATTCCTCCATTCTAAATGTAATATGATTGTGTAAAGCCTCTGTTTGGGGTTCATATGTAGTGGGACATAGCTAGAAAAAGATCCCTCCATTCTAAGTGTAATATGATTGTGTAAAGCCTCTGTGTGTGGTACCTTTGTAGTGGGACATAGCTAGAAAAAGATCCCTCCATTCTAAGTGTAATCTGATTGTGTAAAGCCTCTCTTTGGGGTTCATATGTAGTGGGACATAGCAAGAAAAAGATCCCTCCATTCTATGTGTAATATGATTGTGTAAAGCCTCTGTGTGTGGTTCCTTTGTAGTGGGACATAGCTAGAAAAAGATCCCTCCATTCTAAGTGTAATCTGATTGTGTAAAGCCTCTGTCTGGATTTCATTTGTAGTGGGACATAGCTAGAACCAATCAATCCTTCCATTCTAAGTGTAATATGATTGTGTAAATCCTATGTCTGTGGATCATTTGTAGTGGGATATAGCTAGAAAAAGATCCCTCCATTCTATGTGTAATACTTATTGTGCAAAGCCTCTGTTTGGGGTTCATTTGTAGTGGGACATTGCTAGAAAATGATCCCTCCATTCTAAGTGTAATTTGATTGTGTAAAGCCTCTGTCTGGGTTTCATTTGTAGTGGGACATACCTAGAAACAGATCCCTCCATTCTAAGTGTAATATGATTGTGTAAAGCCTCTGTCTGAATTTCATTTGTAGTGGGACATAGCTAGAAAAAAACAATCCCTCCATTCTATGTGTAATATGATTGTGTAAAGCCTCTGTTTGGGGTTCATATGTAGTGGGACATAGCTAGAAAAAGATCCCTCCATTCTAAGTGTAATATGATTGTGTAAAGCCTCTGTGTGTGGTTCCTCTGTAGTGGGACATAGCTAGAAAACGATGCCTCCATTCTAAGTGTAATCTGATTGTGTAAAGCCTCTGTCTGGATTTCATTTGTAGTGGGACATAGCTAGAAAAAATCAATCCCTCCATTCTAAGTGTAATATGATTGTGTAAATCCCCTGTCTGGAATTCATTTGTAGTGGGACATAGCTAGAAAAAATCCATCCCTCCATTCTATGTGTAATATGATTGTGTAAAGCCTCTGTCTGTGGTTCCTTTGTAGAGGGACATTGCTAGAAAAAGATCCCTCCATTCTATGTGTAATAATTATTGTGCAAAGCCGCTCTTTGGGTTCATTTGTAGTGGGACATTGCTAGAAAAAGATCCCTCCATTCTAAGTGTAATATGATTGTGTAAAGCTTCTGTCTGGGGTTCATTTGTAGTGGGACATAGCTAGAAAAAGATCCCTCCATTCTAAGTGTAATATGATTGTGTAAAGCCTCTGTCTGTGGTTCATTTGTAGTGGGACATAGCTAGAAAAAGATCCCTACATTTTAAGTGTAATATGATTGTGTAAAGCCAGGTCTGGATTTCATTTGTAGTGGGATATAGCTAGATAAAGATCCCTCCATTCTAAGTGTAACATGATTATGTAAAGCTTTCGTTAGGGGTTCATTTGTAGTGGGATATAGCTAGAAAACGATCCCTCCATTCTAAGTGTAACATGATTATGTAAATTCTCTGTTTGGGGTTCATTTGTAGGGGGACATAGCTAGAAAAAGATTCCTCCATTCTAAATGTAATATGATTGTGTAAAGCCTCTGTTTGGGGTTCATATGTAGTGGGACATAGCTAGAAAAAGATCCCTCCATTCTAAGTGTAATATGATTGTGTAAAGCCTCTGTGTGTGGTACCTTTGTAGTGGGACATAGCTAGAAAAAGATCCCTCCATTCTAAGTGTAATCTGATTGTGTAAAGCCTCTGTCTGGATTTCATTTGTAGTGGGACATAGCTAGAAAAAATCAATCCCCCCATTCTAAGTGTAATATGATTGTGTAAAGCCTCTGTCTGTGGTTCATTTGTAGTAGGACATAGCTAGAAAAAGATCCCTCCATTCTAAGTGTAATATGATTGTGTAAAGCCTCTGTCTGGGGTTCATTTGTAGTGGGACATTGCTAGAAAAAGATCCCTCCATTCTAAGTGTAATATTATTGTGTAAAGCCTCTGTTTGGGGTTTATTTGTAGTGGGGCATAGCTAGAAACAGATCCCTCCATTCTAAGTGTAATGTGATTGTGTAAAGCCTCTCTGGGGTTCATTTGTAGTGGGATATAGCTAGAAAAAGATCCCTCCATTCTAAATGTAATATTATTGTGTAAAGCCTCTGTCTGTGGTTCCTTTGTAGTGGGACATAGAGAAAAAAAGATCCCTCCATTCTAAGTGTAATCTGATTGTGTAAAGCCTCTGTCTGGATTTCATTTATGGTGGGACATAGCTTGAAAAAATCAATCCCTCCATTCTAAGTGTAATATGATTGTGTAAAACCTCTGTCTGTGGTTCCTTTGTAGTGGGACATAGAGAAAAAAAGATCCCTCCATTCTAAGTGTAATCTGATTGTGTAAAGCCTCTGTCTGGATTTCATTTGTGGTGGGACATAGCTTGAAAAAATCAATCCCTCCATTCTAAGTGTAATATGATTGTGTAAAGCATCTGTCTGTGGTTCATTTGTAGTGGGACATAGCTAGAAAAAGATCCCTCAATTCTATGTGTAATATGATTGTGTAAAGCCTCTGTTTGGGGTTCATATGTAGTGGGACATAGATAGAAAAAGATCCCTCCATTCTAAGTGTAATATGATTGTGTAAAGCCTCTGTGTGTGGTTCCTTTGTAGTGGGACATAGCTAGAAAACGATCCCTCCATTCTAAGTGTAATCTGATTGTGTAAACCATCTGTCTGGATTTCATTTGTAGTGGGACATAGCTGGAAAAAATCAACCCCTCCATTCTAAGTGTAATATGATTGTGTAAATCCCCTGTCTGGAATTCATTTGTAGTGGGACATAGCTAGAAAAAATCAATCCCTCCATTCTATGTGTAATATGATTGTGTAAAGCCTCTGTCTGTGGTTCATTTGTAGTGGGACATTGCTAGAAAAAGATCCCTCCATTCTATGTGTAATATGATTGTGTAAATCCTCTGTCTGGGGTTCATTTGTAGTGGGATATAGCTAGAAAAAGATCCCTCCATTGTATGTGTAATAATTATTGTGCAAAGCCGCTGTTTGGGCTCATTTGTAGTGGAACATTGCTAGAAAAAGATCCCTCAATTCTAAGTGTAATATGATTGTGTAAAACTTTCGTTTGGGGTTCATTTGTAGTGGGACATAGCTAGAAAAATATCCCTCCATTCTGAGTGTAATATGATTGTGTAAAGCCTCTGTCTGTGGTTCATTTGTAGTGGGACATAGCTAGAAAAAGATCCCTACATTTTAAGTGATATATTATTGTGTAAAGCCTCTGTTTGGGGTTTATTTGTAGTGGGGCATAGCTAGAAACAGATCCCTCCATTCTAAGTGTAATATGATTGTGTAAAGCCTCTCTGGGGTTCATTTGGAGTGGGATATAGCTAGAAAACGATCACTCCATTCTAAGTGTAACATGATTATGTAAATTCTCTGTTTGGGGTTCATTTGTAGGGGGACATAGCTAGAAAAAGATTCCTCCATTCTAAATGTAATATGATTGTGTAAAGCCTCTGTTTGGGGTTCATATGTACTGGGACATAGCTAGAAAAAGATCCCTCCATTCTAAGTGTAATATGATTGTGTAAAGCCTCTGTGTGTGGTACCTTTGTAGTGGGACATAGCTAGAAAAAGATCCCTCCATTCTAAGTGTAATCTGATTGTGTAAAGCCTCTCTTTGGGGTTCATATGTAGTGGGACATAGCAAGAAAAAGATCCCTCCATTCTATGTGTAATATGATTGTGTAAAGCCTCTGTGTGTGGTTCCTTTGTAGTGGGACATAGCTAGAAAAAGATCCCTCCATTCTAAGTGTAATCTGATTGTGTAAAGCCTCTGTCTGGATTTCATTTGTAGTGGGACATAGCTAGAACCAATCAATCCTTCCATTCTAAGTGTAATATGATTGTGTAAATCCTATGTCTGTGGATCATTTGTAGTGGGATATATCTAGAAAAAGATCCCTCCATTCTATGTGTAATACTTATTGTGCAAAGCCTCTGTTTGGGGTTCATTTGTAGTGGGACATTGCTAGAAAATGATCCCTCCATTCTAAGTGTAATTTGATTGTGTAAAGCCTCTGTCTGGGTTTCATTTGTAGTGGGACATACCTAGAAACAGATCCCTCCATTCTAAGTGTAATATGATTGTGTAAAGCCTCTGTCTGAATTTCATTTGTAGTGGGACATAGCTAGAAAAAAACAATCCCTCCATTCTATGTGTAATATGATTGTGTAAAGCCTCTGTTTGGGGTTCATATGTAGTGGGACATAGCTAGAAAAAGATCCCTCCATTCTAAGTGTAATATGATTGTGTAAAGCCTCTGTGTGTGGTTCCTCTGTAGTGGGACATAGCTAGAAAACGATGCCTCCATTCTAAGTGTAATCTGATTGTGTAAAGCCTCTGTCTGGATTTCATTTGTAGTGGGACATAGCTAGAAAAAATCAATCCCTCCATTCTAAGTGTAATATGATTGTGTAAATCCCCTGTCTGGAATTCATTTGTAGTGGGACATAGCTAGAAAAAATCCATCCCTCCATTCTATGTGTAATATGATTGTGTAAAGCCTTTGACTGTGGTTCCTTTGTAGAGGGACATTGCTAGAAAAAGATCCCTCCATTCTATGTGTAATAATTATTGTGCAAAGCCGCTCTTTGGGTTCATTTGTAGTGGGACATTGCTAGAAAAAGATCCCTCCATTCTAAGTGTAATATGATTGTGTAAAGCTTCTGTCTGGGGTTCATTTGTAGTGGGACATAGCTAGAAAAAGATCCCTCCATTCTAAGTGTAATATGATTGTGTAAAGCCTCTGTCTGTGGTTCATTTGTAGTGGGACATAGCTAGAAAAAGATCCCTACATTTTAAGTGTAATATGATTGTGTAAAGCCAGGTCTGGATTTCATTTGTAGTGGGATATAGCTAGATAAAGATCCCTCCATTCTAAGTGTAACATGATTATGTAAAGCTTTCGTTAGGGGTTCATTTGTAGTGGGACATAGCTAGAAAAAGATCCCTCCATTCTAAGTGTAATATGATTGTGTAAAGCCTCTGTCTGGGGTTCATTTGTAGTGGGACATTGCTAGAAAAAGATCCCTCCATTCTAAGTGTAATATTATTGTGTAAAGCCTCTGTTTGGGGTTTATTTGTAGTGGGGCATAGCTAGAAACAGATCCCTCCATTCTAAGTGTAATATGATTGTGTAAAGCCTCTCTGGGGTTCATTTGTAGTGGGATATAGCTAGAAAACGATCCCTCCATTCTAAGTGTAACATGATTATGTAAATTCTCTGTTTGGGGTTCATTTGTAGGGGGACATAGCTAGAAAAAGATTCCTCCATTCTAAATGTAATATGATTTTGTAAAGCCTCTGTTTGGGGTTCATATGTAGTGGGACATAGCTAGAAAAATATCCCTCCATTCTAAGTGTAATATGATTGTGTAAAGCCTCTGTGTGTGGTACCTTTGTAGTGGGACATAGCTAGAAAAAGATCCCTCCATTCTAAGTGTAATCTGATTGTGTAAAGCCTCTGTCTGGATTTCATTTGTAGTGGGACATAGCTAGAAAAAATCAATCCCCCCATTCTAAGTGTAATATGATTGTGTAAAGCCTCTGTCTGTGGTTCATTTGTAGTAGGACATAGCTAGAAACAGATCCCTCCATTCTAAGTGTAATGTGATTGTGTAAAGCCTCTCTGGGGTTCATTTGTAGTGGGATATAGCTAGAAAAAGATCCCTCCATTCTAAATGTAATATTATTGTGTAAAGCCTCTGTCTGTGGTTCCTTTGTAGTGGGACATAGAGAAAAAAAGATCCCTCCATTCTAAGTGTAATCTGATTGTGTAAAGCCTCTGTCTGGATTTCATTTGTGGTGGGACATAGCTTGAAAAAATCAATCCCTCCATTCTAAGTGTAATATGATTGTGTAAAGCCTCTGTCTGTGGTTCCTTTGTAGTGGGACATAGAGAAAAAAAGATCCCTCCATTCTAAGTGTAATCTGATTGTGTAAAGTCTCTGTCTGGATTTCATTTGTGGTGGGACATAGCTTGAAAAAATCAATCCCTCCATTCTAAGTGTAATATGATTGTGTAAAGCATCTGTCTGTGGTTCATTTGTAGTGGGACATAGCTAGAAAAAGATCCCTCAATTCTATGTGTAATATGATTGTGTAAAGCCTCTGTTTGGGGTTCATATGTAGTGGGACATAGATAGAAAAAGATCCCTCCATTCTAAGTGTAATATGATTGTGTAAATCCTCTGTCTGGGGTTCATTTGTAGTGGGACATAGCTAGAAAAAACCAATCCCTCCATTCTAAGTGTAATATGATTGTGTAAAGCCTCTCTGGGGTTCATTTGTAGTGGGATATAGCTAGAAAAAGATCCCTCCATTCTAAATGTAATATTATTGTGTAAAGCCTCTGTCTGTGGTTCCTTTGTAGTGGGACATAGAGAAAAAAAGATCCCTCCATTCTAAGTGTAATCTGATTGTGTAAAGCCTCTGTCTGGATTTCATTTGTGGTGGGACATAGCTTGAAAAAATCAATCCCTCCATTCTAAGTGTAATATGATTGTGTAAAGCCTCTGTCTGTGGTTCCTTTGTAGTGGGACATAGAGAAAAAAAGATCCGTCCATTCTAAGTGTAATCTGATTGTGTAAAGCCTCTGTCTGGATTTCATTTGTGGTGGGACATAGCTTGAAAAAATCAATCCCTCCATTCTAAGTGTAATAGGATTGTGTAAAGCATCTGTCTGTGGTTCATTTGTAGTGGGACATAGCTAGAAAAAGATCCCTCAATTCTATGTGTAATATGATTGTGTAAAGCCTCTGTTTGGGGTTCATATGTAGTGGGACATAGATAGAAAAAGATCCCTCCATTCTAAGTGTAATATGATTGTGTAAAGCCTCTGTGTGTGGTTCCTTTGTAGTGGGACAGCTAGAAAACGATCCCTCCATTCTAAGTGTAATCTGATTGTGTAAAGCCTCTGTCTGGATTTCATTTGGAGTGGGACATAGCTAGAAAAAATCAATCCCTCCATTCTATGTGTAATATGATTGTGTAAAGCCTCTGTCTGTGGTTCATTTGTAGTGGGACATTGCTAGAAAAAGATCCCTCCATTCTATGTATAATATGATTGTGTAAATCCTCTGTCTGGGGTTCATTTGTAGTGGGATATAGCTAGAAAAAGATCCCTCCATTGTATGTGTAATAATTATTGTGCAAAGCCGCTGTTTGGGTTCATTTGAAGTGGGACATTGCTAGAAAAAGATCCCTCCATTGTAAGTGTAATATGATTGTGTAAAACTTTCGTTTGGGGTTCATTTGTAGTGGGACATAGCTAGAAAAAGATCCCTCCATTCTGAGTGTAATATGATTGTGTAAAGCCTCTGTCTGTGGTTCATTTGTAGTGGGACATATCTAGAAAAAGATCCCTACATTTTAAGTGTAATATTATTGTGTAAAGCCTCTGTTTGGGGTTTATTTGTAGTGGGGCATAGCTAGAAACAGATCCCTCCATTCTAAGTGTAATATGATTGTGTAAAGCCTCTCTGGGGTTCATTTGGAGTGGGATATAGCTAGAAAACGATCCCTCCATTCTAAGTGTAACATGATTATGTA
The DNA here is from genome assembly GCA_034401795.1 of Chaetoderma sp. LZ-2023a. Classification (NCBI taxonomy): domain Eukaryota; kingdom Metazoa; phylum Mollusca; class Caudofoveata; order Chaetodermatida; family Chaetodermatidae; genus Chaetoderma; species Chaetoderma sp. LZ-2023a. The sequence goes on along the minus strand of CM067369.1, from coordinate 231,192,937 downwards.
AATTCTCTGTTTGGGGTTCATTTGTAGGGGGACATAGCTAGAAAAAGATTCCTCCATTCTAAATGTAATATGATTGTGTAAAGCCTCTGTTTGGGGTTCATATGTAGTGGGACATAGCTAGAAAAAATCAATCCCCCCATTCTAAGTGTAATATGATTGTGTAAAGCCTCTGTCTGTTGTTCATTTGTAGTAGGACATAGCTAGAAAAAGATCCCTCCATTCTAAGTGTAATATGATTGTGTAAAGCCTCTGTCTGGGGTTCATTTGTAGTGGGACATTGCTAGAAAAAGATCCCTCCATTCTAAGTGTAATATTATTGTGTAAAGCCTCTGTTTGGGGTTTATTTGTAGTGGGGCATAGCTAGAAACAGATCCCTCCATTCTAAATGTAATATTATTGTGTAAAGCCTCTGTCTGTGGTTCCTTTGTAGTGGGACATAGAGAAAAAAAGATCCCTCCATTCTAAGTGTAATCTGATTGTGTAAAGCCTCTGTCTGGATTTCATTTGTGGTGGGACATAGCTTGAAAAAATCAATCCCTCCATTCTAAGTGTAATATGATTGTGTAAAGCCTCTGTCTGTGGTTCCTTTGTAGTGGGACATAGAGAAAAAAAGATCCCTCCATTCTAAGTGTAATCTGATTGTGTAAAGCCTCTGTCTGGATTTCATTTGTGGTTGGACATAGCTTGAAAAAATCAATCCCTCCATTCTAAGTGTAATATGATTGTGTAAAGCATCTGTCTGTGGTTCATTTGTAGTGGGACATAGCTAGAAAAAGATCCCTCAATTCTATGTGTAATATGATTGTGTAAAGCCTCTGTTTGAGGTTCATATGTAGTGGGACATAGATAGAAAAAGATCCCTCCATTCTAAGTGTAATATGATTGTGTAAAGCCTCTGTGTGTGGTTCCTTTGTAGTGGGACAGCTAGAAAACGATCCCTCCATTCTAAGTGTAATCTGATTGTGTAAAGCCTCTGTCTGGATTTCATTTGTAGTGGGACATAGCTAGAAAAAATCAACCCCTCCATTCTAAGTGTAATATGATTGTGTAAATCCCCTATCTGGAATTCATTTGTAGTGGGACATAGCTAGAAAAAATCAATCCCTCCATTCTATGTGTAATATGATTGTGTAAAGCCGCTGTCTGTGGTTCATTTGTAGTGGGACATTGCTAGAAAAAGATCCCTCCATTCTATGTGTAATATGATTGTGTAAATCCTCTGTCTGGGGTTCATTTGTAGTGGGATATAGCTAGATAAAGATCCCTCCATTGTATGTGTAATAATTATTGTGCAAAGCCGCTGTTTGGGTTCATTTGTAGTGGGACATTGCTAGAAAAAGATCCCTCCATTCTAAGTGTAATATGATTGTGTAAAACTTTCGTTTGGGTTCATTTGTAGTGGGACATAGCTAGAAAAAGATCCCTCCATTCTGAGTGTAATATGATTGTGTAAAGCCTCTGTCTGTGGTTCATTTGTAGTGGGACATAGCTAGAAAAAGATCCCTACATTTTAAGTGTAATATTATTGTGTAAAGCCTCTGTTTGGGGTTTATTTGTAGTGGGGCATAGCTAGAAACAGATCCCTCCATTCTAAGTGTAATATGATTGTGTAAAGCCTCTCTGGGGTTCATTTGGAGTGGGATATAGCTAGAAAACGATCCCTCCATTCTAAGTGTAACATGATTATGTAAATTCTCTGTTTGGGGTTCATTTGTAGGGGGACATAGCTAGAAAAAGATTCCTCCATTCTAAATGTAATATGATTGTGTAAAGCCTCTGTTTGGGGTTCATATGTAGTGGGACATAGCTAGAAAAAGATCCCTCCATTCTAAGTGTAATATGATTGTGTAAAGCCTCTGTGTGTGGTACCTTTGTAGTGGGACATAGCTAGAAAAAGATCCCTCCATTCTAAGTGTAATCTGATTGTGTAAAGCCTCTCTTTGGGGTTCATATGTGGTGGGACATAGCAAGAAAAAGATCCCTCCATTCTAAGTGTAATATGATTGTGTAAAGCCTCTGTGTGTGGTTCCTTTGTAGTGGGACATAGCTAGAACCAATCAATCCTTCCATTCTAAGTGTAATATGATTGTGTAAATCCTATGTCTGTGGATCATTTGTAGTGGGATATAGCTAGAAAAAGATCCCTCCATTCTATGTGTAATACTTATTGTGCAAAGCCTCTGTTTGGGGTTCATTTGTAGTGGGACATTGCTAGAAAAAGATCCCTCCATTCTAAGTGTAATTTGATTGTGTAAAGCCTCTGTCTGGGTTTCATTTGTAGTGGGACATACCTAGAAACAGATCCCTCCATTCTAAGTGTAATATGATTGTGTAAAGCCTCTGTCTGAATTTCATTTGTAGTGGGACATAGCTACAAAAAAACAATCCCTCCATTCTATGTGTAATATGATTGTGTAAAGCCTCTGTTTGGGGTTCATATGTAGTGGGACATAGCTAGAAAAAGATCCCTCCATTCTAAGTGTAATATGATTGTGTAAAGCCTCTGTGTGTGGTTCCTCTGTAGTGGGACATAGCTAGAAAACGATGCCTCCATTCTAAGTGTAATCTGAGTGTGTAAAGCCTCTGTCTGGATTTCATTTGTAGTGGGACATAGCTAGAAAAAATCAATCCCTCCATTCTAAGTGTAATATGATTGTGTAAATCCCCCTGTCTGGAATTCATTTGTAGTGGGACATAGCTAGAAAAAATCCATCCCTCCATTCTATGTGTAATATGATTGTGTAAAGCCTCTGTCTGTGGTTCCTTTGTAGAGGGACATTGCTAGAAAAAGATCCCTCCATTCTATGTGTAATATGATTGTGTAAATCCTCTGTCTGGGGTTCATTTGTAGTGGGATATAGCTAGAAAAAGATCCCTCCATTCTATGTGTAATAATTATTGTGCAAAGCCGCTCTTTGGGTTCATTTGTAGTGGGACATTGCTAGAAAAAGATCCCTCCATTCTAAGTGTAATATGATTGTGTAAAGCTTCTGTCTGGGGTTCATTTGTAGTGGGACATAACTAGAAAAAGATCCCTCCATTCTAAGTGTAATATGATTGTGTAAAGCCTCTGTGTGTGGTTCCTTTGTAGTGGGACATAGCTAGAAAACGATCCCTCCAGTCTAAGTGTAATATGATTGTGTAAAGCCTCCGTCTGGATTTCATTTGTAGTGGGGCATAGCTAGAAAAAATCAATCCCTCCATTCTAAGTGTAATATGATTGTGTAAATCCCCTGTCTGGAATTCATTTGTAGTGGGACATAGCTAGAAAAAATCAATCCCTCCATTCTAAGTGTAATATGATTGTGTAAAGCCTCTGTCTGTGGTTCATTTGTAGTGGGACATTGCTAGAAAAAGATCCCTCCATTCTATGTTTAATATGATTGTGTAAAGCCTCTGTCTGGGGTTCATTTGTAGTGGGATATAGCTAGAAAAAGATCCCTCCATTCTATGTGTAATAATTATTGTGCAAAGCCGCTGTTTGGGGTTCATTTGTAGTGGGACATTGCTAGAAAAAGATCCCTCCATTCTAAGTGTAATATGATTGTGTAAACCTTCTGTCTGGGGTTCATTTGTAGTGGGACATAGCTAGAAACAGATCCCTCCATTCTAAGTGTAATATGATTGTGTAAAGCCTCTGTCTGGGGTTCATTTGTAGTGGGACATAGCTAGAAAAAGATCCCTCCATTCTAAGTGTAATATGATTGTGTAAAGCCTCTGTCTGTGGTTCATTTGTAGTGGGACATAGCTAGGAAAAGATCCCTACGTTTTAAGTGTAATATGATTGTGTAAAGCCTCTGTCTGGATTTCATTTGTAGTGGGATATAGCTAGAAAAAGATCCCTCCATTCTAAGTGTAATGTGATTGTGTAAAGCCTCTATGGGGTTCATTTGTAGTGGGATATAGCTAGAAAAAGATCCCTCCATTCTAAGTGTAACATGATTATGTAAAGTCTCTGTTTGGGGTTCATTTGTAGGGGGACATAGCTAGAAAAAGATCCCTCCATTCTAAATGTAATATGATTGTGTAAAGCCTCTGTCTGGGGTTCATTTGTAGTGGGGCATAGCTAGAAACAGATCACGCCATTCTAAGTGTAATATGATTGTGTAAAGCCTATCTGGGGTTCATTTGTAGTGGGGCATAGCTAGAAAAAATCAATCCCTCCATTCTAAGTGTAATATGATTGTGTAAATCCCCCTGTCTGGAATTCATTTGTAGTGGGACATAGCTAGAAAAAATCCATCCCTCCATTCTATGTGTAATATGATTGTGTAAAGCCTCTGTCTGTGGTTCCTTTGTAGAGGGACATTGCTAGAAAAAGATCCCTCCATTCTATGTGTAATATGATTGTGTAAATCCTCTGTCTGGGGTTCATTTGTAGTGGGATATAGCTAGAAAAAGATCCCTCCATTCTATGTGTAATAATTATTGTGCAAAGGCGCTCTTTGGGTTCATTTGTAGTGGGACATTGCTAGAAAAAGATCCCTCCATTCTAAGTGTAATATGATTGTGTAAAGCTTCTGTCTGGGGTTCATTTGTAGTGGGACATAGTTAGAAAAATATCCCTCCATTCTAAGTGTAATATGATTGTGTAAAGCTTCTGTCTGGGGTTCATTTGTAGTGGGACATAGCTAGAAAAAGATCCCTCCATTCTAAGTGTAATATGATTGTGTAAAGCCTCTGTGTGTGGTTCCTTTGTAGTGGGACATAGCTAGAAAACGATCCCTCCAGTTTAAGTGTAATCTGATTGTGTAAAGCCTCTGTCTGGATTTCATTTGTAGTGGGGCATAGCTAGAAAAAATCAATCCCTCCATTCTAAGTGTAATATGATTGTGTAAATCCCCTGTCTGGAATTCATTTGTAGTGGGACATAGCTAGAAAAAATCAATCCCTCCATTCTAAGTGTAATATGATTGTGTAAAGCCTCTGTCTGGGGTTCATTTGTAGTGGGATATAGCTAGAAAAAGATCCCTCCATTCTATGTGTAATAATTATTGTGCAAAGCCGCTGTTTGGGGTTCATTTGTAGTGGGACATTGCTAGAAAAAGATCCCTCCATTCTAAGTGTAATATGATTGTGTAAACCTTCTGTATGGGGTTCATTTGTAGTGGGACATAGCTAGAAACAGATCCCTCCATTCTAAGTGTAATATGATTGTGTAAAGCCTCTGTCTGGGGTTCATTTGTAGTGGGACATAGCTAGAAAAAGATCCCTCCATTCTAAGTGTAATATGATTGTGTAAAGCCTCTGTCTGTGGTTCATTTGTAGTGGGACATAGCTAGGAAAAGATCCCTACGTTTTAAGTGTAATATGATTGTGTAAAGCCTCTGTCTGGATTTCATTTGTAGTGGGATATAGCTAGAAAAAGATCCCTCCATTCTAAGTGTAATGTGATTGTGTAAAGCCTCTCTGGGGTTCATTTGTAGTGGGATATAGCTAGAAAAAGATCCCTCCATTCTAAGTGTAACATGATTATGTAAAGTCTCTGTTTGGGGTTCATTTGTAGGGGGACATAGCTAGAAAAAGATCCCTCCATTATAAATGTAATATGATTGTGTAAAGCCTCTGTCTGGGGTTCATTTGTAGTGGGGCATAGCTAGAAACAGATCACGCCATTCTAAGTGTAATATGATTGTGTAAAGCCTATCTGGGGTTCATTTGTAGTGGGATATAGCTAGAAAAAGATCCCTCCATTCTAAGTGTAACATGATTATGTAAAGTCTCTGTTTGGGGTTCATTTGTAGGGGGAGATAGCTAGAAAAAGATCCCTCCATTCTAAATGTAATATGATTGTGTAAAGCCTCTGTCTGGATTTCATTTGTAGTGGGACATAGCTAGAAAAAATCAATCCCTCCATTCTAAGTGTAATATGATTGTGTAAAGCCTCTGTCTGTGGTTCCTTTGTAGTGGGACATAGATAGAAAAAGATCCCTCCATTCTAAGTGTAATCAGATTGTGTAAAGCCTCTGTCTGGATTTCATTTGTGGTGGGACATAGCTTGAAAAAATCAATCCCTCCATTCTAAGTGTAATATGATTGTGTAAAGCATCTGTCTGTGGTTCATTTGTAGTGGGACCTAGCTAGAAAAAGATCCCTCAATTCTAAGTGTCATATGATTCTGTAAAGCCTCTGACTGAAGTTCATTTGTAGTGGGACATAGCTAGAAAAAGATCTGTCCATTCTAAGTGTAATATGATTGTGTAATGCCTCTGTCTGTGGTTCATTTGTAATGGGACATAGCTAGAAAAAGATCCCTACATTTTAAGTGTAATATGATTGTGTAAAGCCTCTGTCTGGATTTCATTTGTAGTGGGATATAGCTAGATAAAGATCCCTCCATTCTAAGTGTAACATGATTATGCAAAGCTTTCGTTTGGGGTTCATTTGAAGTGGGACATAGCTAGAAAAAGATCCCTCCATTCTAAGTGTAATATGATTGTGTAAAGCCTCTGTCTGTGGTTCATTTGTAGTGGGACATTGCTAGAAAAAGATCCCTCCATTCTAAGTGTAATATTATTGTGTAAAGCCTCTGTTTGGGGTTTATTTGTAGTGGGGCATATCTAGAAACAGATCCCTCCATTCTAAGTGTGATATGATTGTGTAAAGCCTCTCTGGGGTTCATTTGTAGTGGGATATAGCTAGAAAAAGATCCCTCCATTCTAAGTGTAACATGATTATGTAAAGTCTCTGTTTGGGGTTCATTTGTACGGGGACATAGCTAGAAAAAGATTCCTCCATTCTAAATGTAATATGATTGTGTAAAGCCTCTGTTTGGGGTTCATATGTAGTGGGACATAGCTAGAAAAAAATCCCTCCATTCTAAGTGTAATATGATTGTGTAAAGCCTCTGTCTGTGGTTCCTTTGTAGTGGGACATAGCTAGAAAAAGATCCCTCCATTCTAAGTGTAATCTGACTGTGAAAAGCCTCTGTCTGGATTTCATTTGTAGAGGGACATAGCTAGAAAAAATCAATCCCTCCATTCTAAGTGTAATATGATTGTGTAAAGCCTCTGTCTGTGGTTCATTTGTAGTGGGATATAGCTAGAAAAAGATCCCTCCATTCTATGTGTAATATGATTATGTAAAGCCTCTGTCTGGGGTTCAATTGTAGTGGGATATAGCTAGAAAAAGATCCCTCCATTCTATGTGTAATAATTATTTGTGCAAAGCCGCTGTTTGGGTTCATTTGTAGTGGGACATTGCTAGAAAAAGATCCCTCCATTCTAAGTGTAATATGATTGTGTAAAGCTTCTGTATGGGGGGTTCATTTGTGGTGGGACATAGCTAAAAAAATATCCCTCCATTCTAAGTGTAATATGATTGTGTAAAGCCTCTGTCTGGGGTTCATTTGTGGTGGGACATAGCTAGAAAAAGATCCCGCCATTCTAAGTGTAATATGATTGAGTAAAGCCTCTGTCTGGGGTTCATTTGTAGTGGCACATAGCTAGGAAAAGATCGCTACATTTTAAGTGGAATATGATTGTGTAAAGCCTCTGTCTGGATTTCATTTGTAGTGGGATATAGCTAGACAAAGATCCCTCCATTCTAAGTGTAACATGATTATGTAAAGCTTTCGTTTTGGGTTCATTTGTAGTAGGACATAGCTAGAAAAAGATCCCTCCATTCTAAGTGTAATATGATTGTGTAAAGCCTCTGTCTGGGGTTCATTTGTAGTGGGACATTGCTAGAAAAAGATCCCTCCATTCTAGCCAAGTTTGCTGTCAAATATGCTAACATTTACGTGTACACCATAGTAAGCAGAATGTTATCAACATGGATGGGCAGCACTCCATCCCACTTAGTTAGATACATAGATGACATATTTTTCATTTGGAACACCAGTGAGAACGAACTACTTGAATTTCACGCACACATGAATAAAGAGCATCCCACAATAAAATTTGACTTGGAATATTCAACGGAAAAAATCCCATTTTTGGACACAATGGTATACAAAGAAGATAACAAACCTAAATTGGACCTATACAGAAAACCTACAGACAAACAACAGTATCTTCACAAACAATCAAGCCACCCTAAAAACACAAAACATTCCATAATCTACAGCCAAGCATTAAGATACAAACGCATCATCACAGATCCTACTAGATTAAAACAACGCACACAGGAACTAACAGATGCATTCATCCACCGGGGATACAAAGAGACAGAAATTAAAGCCATCATAGAAAAAAACGAGAACACACAGAGAGAAGACATTCTTTACAAACAACCCACACAAAAACAGCCTAGGCCAGCTTGCATACTACAATACCACCCATCATTAGAACACATAGGCAAATCCATTCGAACCTACTGGGAAAAGTACATCTTGTCTTCACCAGTCTTAGCACCAATTTTTCCCAACTACCCAGTAGTAGCATTCAAGAAAAATAAAAGCATTAGGGACCACCTAGTCCACTCTAGCCTAATTAAAATAAAAAATCCAGATGCTAACAATAAGATCGTACCGACACCAAATGACACTCACGACATAGTAGGGACACTCCGACAATGCAACAACAACAATTGCATCACATGCAAACAATACATGAACACTGCTGACAAATTCACTAGTTTCGTCACTGGTAAAGACTACAAAATCAACACACAAATGAGCTGCAATACCACCAACATTATTTACCTCATAGAATGCAAACAATGCAGCTCTCAATACATAGGAGAAACAAGTCAAACACTCAGCAAACGACTCACACAACATATCCATGCAATCCGACACCAAACAGACACGAGAATCTCATGGCATTTCAACCATCCAAGACATTCTATGAAAGACATCATGATAAGACCAATTGAAAGAATTTTTACAGATAACAAAAAACTAAGATTAAACAGAGAACACTACTGGATCAAAGAACTCAACACGATGCACCCGTTCGGAATAAACAAAAAAGCATAACACACTCACTCACTCACTCACTCACCCACCCACCCACCCACCCACCCACCCACCCACCCACCCACCCACCCACCCACCCACTCCCTCACCCGCTCGCTCGCTCGCTCGCTCCCTCCCTCCCTCCCTCACTCACTCACTCACTCACTCACTCACGCACTCACGCACTCACTCACTCACTCACTCACTCACTCACTCACTCACTCGCTGACTCACTCACTCACTCACTCACTCACTCACTCACTCACTCACTCACTCACTCACTCACTCACTCACTCACCCACTCACTCACACATAGGAGGTTTGACGGAAGTTTGCAGACTGGCAGGTATGCATAGGTAACTATGTAAATACCTGGGTCGGCGTTTTTAAATATTGTGCAAAGCCTCTGTTTGGGGTTTATTTGTAGTGGGGCATAGCTAGAAAAAGATCGCTCCATTCTAAATGTAATATGATTGTGTAAAGCCTCTGTCTGGATTTCATTTGTAGTGGGATATAGCTATAAAAAATCAATCCCTCAATTCTAAGTGTAATATGATTGTGTAAAGCCTCTGTCTGCGGTTCCTCTGTAGTGGGACATAGAGAAAAAAAGATCCATCCATTCTAAGTGTAATCTGATTGTGTAAAGCCTCTGTCTGGATTTCATTTGTGGTGGGACATAGCTTGAAAAAATCAATCCCTCCATTCTAAGTGTAATATGAATGTGTAAAGCATCTGTCTGTGGTTCATTTGTAGTGGGACATAGCTAGAAAAAGATCCCTCAATTCTAAGTGTAATATGATTGTGTAAAGCCTCTGGCTGTAGTTCATTTGTAGTGGGACATAGCTAGAAAAAAACAATCCCTCCATTCTATGTGTAATATGATTGTGTAAAGCCTCTGTCTGTGGTTCATTTGTAGTGGGATATAGCTAGAAAAAGATCCCTCCATTCTATGTGTAATATGATTATGTAAAGCCTCTGTCTGGGGTTCAATTGTAGTGGGATATAGCTAGAAAAAGATCCCTCCATTCTATGTGTAATAATTATTTGTGCAAAGCCGCTGTTTGGGTTCATTTGTAGTGGGACATTGCTAGAAAAAGATCCCTCCATTCTAAGTGTAATATGATTGTGTAAAGCTTCTGTATGGGGGGTTCATTTGTGGTGGGACATAGCTAAAAAAATATCCCTCCATTCTAAGTGTAATATGATTGTGTAAAGCCTCTGTCTGGGGTTCATTTGTGGTGGGACATAGCTAGAAAAAGATCCCGCCATTCTAAGTGTAATATGATTGTGTAAAGCCTCTGGCTGTAGTTCATTTGTAGTGGGACATAGCTAGAAAAAAACAATCCCTCCATTCTATGTGTAATATGAATGTGTAAAGCCTTTGTTTGGGGTTCATATGTAGTGGGACATAGCTAGAAAAAGATCCCTCCATTCTAAGTGTAATATGATTGTGTAAAGCCTCTGTGTGTGGTTCCTTTGTAGTGGGACATAGCTAGAAAACGATCCCTCCAGTCTAAGTGTAATCTGATTGTGTAAAGCCTCTGTCTGGATTTCATTTGTAGTGGGACATAGCTAGAAAAAATCAATCCCTCCATCCTAAGTGTAATATGATTGTGTAAATCCCCTGTCTGGAATTCATTTGTAGTGGGACATAGCTAGAAAAAATCAATCCCTCCATTCTATGTGTAATATGATTGTGTAAAGCCTCTGTCTGTGGTTCATTTATAGTGGGATATAGCTAGAAAAAGATCTCTCCATTCTAAGTGTAATCTGATTGTGTAAAGCCTCTGTCTGGATTTCATTTGTGGTGGGACATAGCTTGAAAAAATCAATCCCTCCATTCTAAGTGTAATATGAATGTGTAAAGCATCTGTCTGTGGTTCATTTGTAGTGGGACATAGCTAGAAAAAGATCCCTCAATTCTAAGTGTAATATGATTGTGTAAAGCCTCTGGCTGTAGTTCATTTGTAGTGGGAGATAGCTAGAAAAAAACAATCCCTCCATTCTATGTGTAATATGAATGTGTAAAGCCTCTGTTTGGGGTTCATATGTAGTGGGACATAGCTAGAAAACGATCCCTCCAGTCTAAGTGTAATCTGATTGTGTAAAGCCTCTGTCTGGATTTCATTTGTAGTGGGGCATAGCTAGAAAAAATCAATCCCTCCATTCTAAGTGTAATATGATTGTGTAAATCCCCTGTCTGGAATTCATTTGTAGTGGGACATAGCTAGAAAAAATCAATCCCTCCATTCTAAGTGTAATATGATTGTGCAAAGCCTCTGTCTGTGGTTCATTTGTAGTGGGACATTGCTAGAAAAAGATCCCTCCATTCTATGTGTAATATGATTGTGTAAAGCCTCTGTCTGGGGTTCATTTGTAGTGGGATATAGCTAGAAAAAGATCCCTCCATTCTATGTGTAATAACTATTGTGCAAAGCCGCTGTTTGGGGTTCATTTGTAGTGGGACATTGCTAGAAAAAGATCCCTCCATTCTAAGTGTAATATGATTGTGTAAAGCCTCTGTCTGGGGTTCATTTGTAGTGGGACATAGCTAGAAAAAGATCCCTCCATTCTAAGTGTAATATGATTGTGTAAAGCCTCTGTCTGGATTTCATTTGTAGTGGGAGATAGCTAGAAAAAGATCCCTCCATTCTAAGTGTAATGTGATTGTGTAAAGCCTCTCTGGGGTTCATTTGTAGTGGGATATAGCTAGAAAAAGATCCCTCCATTCTAAGTGTAACATGATGATGTAAAGTCTCTGTTTGGGGTTCATTTGTAGGGGGACATAGCTAGAAAAAGATCCCTCCATTCTAAATGTAATATGATTGTGTAAAGCCTCTGTCTGGGGTTCATTTGTAGTGGGGCATAGCTAGAAACAGATCACGCCATTCTAAGTGTAATATGATTGTGTAAAGCCTATCTGGGGTTCATTTGTAGTGGGATATAACTAGAAAAAGATCCCTCCATTCTAAGTGTAACATGATTATGTAAAGTCTCTGTTTGGGATTCATTTGTAGGGGGAGATAGCTAGAAAAAGATCCCTCCATTCTAAATGTAATATGATTGTGTAAAGCCTCTGTCTGGATTTCATTTGTAGTGGGACATAGCTAGAAAAAATCAATCCCTCCATTCTAAGTGTAATATGATTGTGTAAAGCCTCTGTCTGTGGTTCCTTTGTAGTGGGACATAGATAGAAAAAGATCCCTCCATTCTAAGTGTAATCAGATTGTGTAAAGCCTCTGTCTGGATTTCATTTGTGGTGGGACATAGCTTGAAAAAATCAATCCCTCCATTCTAAGTGTAATATGATTGTGTAAAGCATCTGTCTGTGGTTCATTTGTAGTGGGACCTAGCTAGAAAAAGATCCCTCAATTCTAAGTGTCATATGATTCTGTAAAGCCTCTGACTGTAGTTCATTTGTAGTGGGACATAGCTAGAAAAAGATCTGTCCATTCTAAGTGTAATATGATTGTGTAATGCCTCTGTCTGTGGTTCATTTGTAATGGGACATAGCTAGAAAAAGATCCCTACATTTTAAGTGTAATATGATTGTGTAAAGCCTCTGTCTGGATTTCATTTGTAGTGGGATATAGCTAGATAAAGATCCCTCCATTCTAAGTGTAACATGATTATGCAAAGCTTTCGTTTGGGGTTCATTTGAAGTGGGACATAGCTAGAAAAAGATCCCTCCATTCTAAGTGTAATATGATTGTGTAAAGCCTCTGTCTGTGGTTCATTTGTAGTGGGACATTGCTAGAAAAAGATCCCTCCATTCTAAGTGTAATATTATTGTGTAAAGCCTCTGTCTGTGGTTCATTTGTAGTGGGATATAGCTAGAAAAAGATCCCTCCATTCTATGTGTAATATGATTATGTAAAGCCTCTGTCTGGGGTTCAATTGTAGTGGGATATAGCTAGAAAAAGATCCCTCCATTCTATGTGTAATAATTATTTGTGCAAAGCCGCTGTTTGGGTTCATTTGTAATGGGACATTGCTAGAAAAAGATCCCTCCATTCTAAGTGTAATATGATTGTGTAAAGCTTCTGTATGGGGGGTTCATTTGTGGTGGGACATAGCTAAAAAAATATCCCTCCATTCTAAGTGTAATATGATTGTGTAAAGCCTCTGTCTGGGGTTCATTTGTGGTGGGACATAGCTAGAAAAAGATCCCGCCATTCTAAGTGTAATATGATTGAGTAAAGCCTCTGTCTGGGGTTCATTTGTAGTGGCACATAGCTAGGAAAAGATCGCTACATTTTAAGTGGAATATGATTGTGTAAAGCCTCTGTCTGGATTTCATTTGTAGTGGGATATAGCTAGACAAAGATCCCTCCATTCTAAGTGTAACATGATTATGTAAAGCTTTCGTTTTGGGTTCATTTGTAGTAGGACATAGCTAGAAAAAGATCCCTCCATTCTAAGTGTAATATGATTGTGTAAAGCCTCTGTCTGGGGTTCATTTGTAGTGGGACATTGCTAGAAAAAGATCCCTCCATTCTAAGTGTAATATTATTGTGCAAAGCCTCTGTTTGGGGTTTATTTGTAGTGGGGCATAGCTAGAAAAAGATCGCTCCATTCTAAATGTAATATGATTGTGTAAAGCCTCTGTCTGGATTTCATTTGTAGTGGGATATAGCTATAAAAAATCAATCCCTCAATTCTAAGTGTAATATGATTGTGTAAAGCCTCTGTCTGCGGTTCCTCTGTAGTGGGACATAGAGAAAAAAAGATCCCTCCATTCTAAGTGTAATCTGATTGTGTAAAGCCTCTGTCTGGATTTCATTTGTGGTGGGACATAGCTTGAAAAAATCTATCCCTCCATTCTAAGTGTAATATGAATGTGTAAAGCATCTGTCTGTGGTTCATTTGTAGTGGGACATAGCTAGAAAAAGATCCCTCAATTCTAAGTGTAATATGATTGTGTAAAGCCTCTGGCTGTAGTTCATTTGTAGTGGGACATAGCTAGAAAAAAACAATCCCTCCATTCTATGTGTAATATGAATGTGTAAAGCCTTTGTTTGGGGTTCATATGTAGTGGGACATAGCTAGAAAAAGATCCCTCCATTCTAAGTGTAATATGATTGTGTAAAGCCTCTGTGTGTGGTTCCTTTGTAGTGGGACATAGCTAGAAAACGATCCCTCCAGTCTAAGTGTAATCTGATTGTGTAAAGCCTCTGTCTGGATTTCATTTGTAGTGGGACATAGCTAGAAAAAATCAATCCCTCCATTCTAAGTGTAATATGATTGTGTAAATCCCCTGTCTGGAATTCATTTGTAGTGGGACATAGCTAGAAAAAATCAATCCCTCCATTCTATGTGTAATATGATTGTGTAAAGCCTCTGTCTGTGGTTCATTTATAGTGGGATATAGCTAGAAAAAGATCCCTCCATTCTAAGTGTAATCTGAGTGTGTAAAGCCTCTGTCTGGATTTCATTTGTGGTGGGACATAGCTTGAAAAAATCAATCCCTCCATTCTAAGTGTAATATGAATGTGTAAAGCATCTGTCTGTGGTTCATTTGTAGTGGGACATAGCTAGAAAAAGATCCCTCAATTCTAAGTGTAATATGATTGTGTAAAGCCTCTGGCTGTAGTTCATTTGTAGTGGGAGATAGCTAGAAAAAAACAATCCCTCCATTCTATGTGTAATATGAATGTGTAAAGCCTCTGTTTGGGGTTCATATGTAGTGGGACATAGCTAGAAAACGATCCCTCCAGTCTAAGTGTAATCTGATTGTGTAAAGCCTCTGTCTGGATTTCATTTGTAGTGGGGCATAGCTAGAAAAAATCAATCCCTCCATTCTAAGTGTAATATGATTGTGTAAATCCCCTGTCTGGAATTCATTTGTAGTGGGACATAGCTAGAAAAAATCAATCCCTCCATTCTAAGTGTAATATGATTGTGCAAAGCCTCTGTCTGTGGTTCATTTGTAGTGGGACATTGCTAGAAAAAGATCCCTCCATTCTATGTGTAATATGATTGTGTAAAGCCTCTGTCTGGGGTTCATTTGTAGTGGGATATAGCTAGAAAAAGATCCCTCCATTCTATGTGTAATAACTATTGTGCAAAGCCGCTGTTTGGGGTTCATTTGTAGTGGGACATTGCTAGAAAAAGATCCCTCCATTCTAAGTGTAATATGATTGTGTAAAGCCTCTGTCTGGGGTTCATTTGTAGTGGGACATAGCTAGAAAAAGATCCCTCCATTCTAAGTGTAATGTGATTGTGTAAAGCCTCTCTGGGGTTCATTTGTAGTGGGATATAGCTAGAAAAAGATCCCTCCATTCTAAGTGTAACATGATGATGTAAAGTCTCTGTTTGGGGTTCATTTGTAGGGGGACATAGCTAGAAAAAGATCCCTCCATTCTAAATGTAATATGATTGTGTAAAGCCTCTGTCTGGGGTTCATTTGTAGTGGGGCATAGCTAGAAACAGATCACGCCATTCTAAGTGTAATATGATTGTGTAAAGCCTATCTGGGGTTCATTTGTAGTGGGATATAGCTAGAAAAAGATCCATCCATTCTAAGTGTAACATGATTATGTAAAGTCTCTGTTTGGGGTTCATTTGTAGGGGGAGATAGCTAGAAAAAGATCCCTCCATTCTAAATGTAATATGATTGTGTAAAGCCTCTGTCTGGATTTCATTTGTAGTGGGACATAGCTAGAAAAAATCAATCCCTCCATTCTAAGTGTAATATGATTGTGTAAAGCCTCTGTCTGTGGTTCCTTTGTAGTGGGACATAGATAGAAAAAGATCCCTCCATTCTAAGTGTAATCAGATTGTGTAAAGCCTCTGTCTGGATTTCATTTGTGATGGGACATAGCTTGAAAAAATCAATCCCTCCATTCTAAGTGTAATATGATTGTGTAAAGCATCTGTCTGTGGTTCATTTGTAGTGGGACATAGCTAGAAAAAGATCCCTCAATTCTAAGTGTAATATGATTGTGTAAAGCCTCTGGCTGTAGTTCATTTGTAGTGGGACATAGCTAGAAAAAAACAATCCCTCCATTCTATGTGTAATATGAATGTGTAAAGCCTTTGTTTGGGGGTCATATGTAGTGGGACATAGCTAGAAAAAGATCCCTCCATTCTAAGTGTAATATGATTGTGTAAAGCCTCTGTGTGGGGTTCCTTTGTAGTGGGACATAGCTAGAAAACGATCCCTCCAGTCTAAGTGTAATCTGATTGTGTAAAGCCTCTGTCTGGATTTCATTTGTAGTGGGACATAGCTAGAAAAAATCAATCCCTCCATTCTAAGTGTAATATGATTGTGTAAATCCCCTGTCTGGAATTCATTTGTAGTGGGACATAGCTAGAAAAAATCAATCCCTCCATTCTATGTGTAATATGATTGTGTAAAGCCTCTGTCTGTGGTTCATTTATAGTGGGATATAGCTAGAAAAAGATCCCTCCATTCTAAGTGTAATCTGATTGTGTAAAGCCTCTGTCTGGATTTCATTTGTGGTGGGACATAGCTTGAAAAAATCAATCCCTCCATTCTAAGTGTAATATGAATGTGTAAAGCATCTGTCTGTGGTTCATATGTAGTGGGACATAGCTAGAAAACGATCCATCCAGTCTAAGTGTAATCTGATTGTGTAAAGCCTCTGTCTGGATTTCATTTGTAGTGGGGCATAGCTAGAAAAAATCAATCCCTCCATTCTAAGTGTAATATGATTGTGTAAAGCCTCTGTCTGTGGTTCCTTTGTAGTGGGACATAGATAGAAAAAGATCCCTCCATTCTAAGTGTAATCAGATTGTGTAAAGCCTCTGTCTGGATTTCATTTGTGATGGGACATAGCTTGAAAAAATCAATCCCTCCATTCTAAGTGTAATATGATTGTGTAAAGCATCTGTCTGTGGTTCATTTGTAGTGGGACATAGCTAGAAAAGGATCCCTCAATTCTAAGTGTAATATGATTGTGTAAAGCCTCTGGCTGTAGTTCATTTGTAGTGGGACATAGCTAGAAAAAAACAATCCCTCCATTCTATGTGTAATATGAATGTGTAAAGCCTTTGTTTGGGGGTCATATGTAGTGGGACATAGCTAGAAAAAGATCCCTCCATTCTAAGTGTAATATGATTGTGTAAAGCCTCTGTGTGGGGTTCCTTTGTAGTGGGACATAGCTAGAAAACGATCCCTCCAGTCTAAGTGTAATCTGATTGTGTAAAGCCTCTGTCTGGATTTCATTTGTAGTGGGACATAGCTAGAAAAAATCAATCCCTCCATTCTAAGTGTAATATGATTGTGTAAATCCCCTGTCTGGAATTCATTTGTAGTGGGACATAGCTAGAAAAAATCAATCCCTCCATTCTATGTGTAATATGATTGTGTAAAGCCTCTGTCTGTGGTTCATTTATAGTGGGATATAGCTAGAAAAAGATCCCTCCATTCTAAGTGTAATCTGATTGTGTAAAGCCTCTGTCTGGATTTCATTTGTGGTGGGACATAGCTTGAAAAAATCAATCCCTCCATTCTAAGTGTAATATGAATGTGTAAAGCATCTGTCTGTGGTTCATATGTAGTGGGACATAGCTAGAAAACGATCCATCCAGTCTAAGTGTAATCTGATTGTGTAAAGCCTCTGTCTGGATTTCATTTGTAGTGGGGCATAGCTAGAAAAAATCAATCCCTCCATTCTAAGTGTAATATGATTGTGTAAATCCCCTGTCTGGAATTCATTTGTAGTGGGACATAGCTAGAAAAAATCAATCCCTCCATTCTAAGTGTAATATGATTGTGTAAAGCATCTGTCTGTGGTTCATTTGTAGTGGGACCTAGCTAGAAAAAGATCCCTCAATTCTAAGTGTCATATGATTCTGTAAAGCCTCTGACTGTAGTTCATTTGTAGTGGGACATAGCTAGAAAAAGATCTGTCCATTCTAAGTGTAATATGATTGTGTAATGCCTCTGTCTGTGGTTCATTTGTAATGTGACATAGCTAGAAAAAGATCCCTACATTTTAAGTGTAATATGATTGTGTAAAGCCTCTGTCTGGATTTCATTTGTAGTGGGATATAGCTAGATAAAGATCCCTCCATTCTAAGTGTAACATGATTATGCAAAGCTTTCGTTTGGGGTTCATTTGAAGTGGGACATAGCTAGAAAAAGATCCCTCCATTCTAAGTGTAATATGATTGTGTAAAGCCTCTGTCTGTGGTTCATTTGTAGTGGGACATTGCTAGAAAAAGATCCCTCCATTCTAAGTGTAATATTATTGTGTAAAGCCTCTGTTTGGGGTTTATTTGTAGTGGGGCATATCTAGAAACAGATCCCTCCATTCTAAGTGTGATATGATTGTGTAAAGCCTCTCTGGGGTTCATTTGTAGTGGGATATAGCTAGAAAAAGATCCCTCCATTCTAAGTGTAACATGATTATGTAAAGTCTCTGTTTGGGGTTCATTTGTACGGGGACATAGCTAGAAAAAGATTCCTCCATTCTAAATGTAATATGATTGTGTAAAGCCTCTGTTTGGGGTTCATATGTAGTGGGACATAGCTAGAAAAAAATCCCTCCATTCTAAGTGTAATATGATTGTGTAAAGCCTCTGTCTGTGGTTCCTTTGTAGTGGGACATAGCTAGAAAAAGATCCCT
Organism: Chaetoderma sp. LZ-2023a; assembly: GCA_034401795.1. NCBI lineage: Eukaryota > Metazoa > Mollusca > Caudofoveata > Chaetodermatida > Chaetodermatidae > Chaetoderma > Chaetoderma sp. LZ-2023a. Next base: position 231,174,442 of record CM067369.1, on the reverse strand, counting down.
CCATTCTAAGTGTAATCTGACTGTGAAAAGCCTCTGTCTGGATTTCATTTGTAGAGGGACATAGCTAGAAAAAATCAATCCCTCCATTCTAAGTGTAATATGATTGTGTAAAGCCTCTGTCTGTGGTTCATTTGTAGTGGGATATAGCTAGAAAAAGATCCCTCCATTTTATGTGTAATATGATTATGTAAAGCCTCTGTCTGGGGTTCAATTGTAGTGGGATATAGCTAGAAAAAGATCCCTCCATTCTATGTGTAATAATTATTTGTGCAAAGCCGCTGTTTGGGTTCCTTTGTAGTGGGACATTGCTAGAAAAAGATCCCTCCATTCTAAGTGTAATATGATTGTGTAAAGCTTCTGTATGGGGGGTTCATTTGTGGTGGGACATAGCTAAAAAAATATCCCTCCATTCTAAGTGTAATATGATTGTGTAAAGCCTCTGTCTGGGGTTCATTTGTAGTGGGACATAGCTAGAAAAAGATCCCGCCATTCTAAGTGTAATATGATTGAGTAAAGCCTCTGTCTGGGGTTCATTTGTAGTGGCACATAGCTAGGAAAAGATCGCTACATTTTAAGTGGAATATGATTGTGTAAAGCCTCTGTCTGGATTTCATTTGTAGTGGGATATAGCTAGACAAAGATCCCTCCATTCTAAGTGTAACATGATTATGTAAAGCTTTCGTTTTGGGTTCATTTGTAGTAGGACATAGCTAGAAAAAGATCCCTCCATTCTAAGTGTAATATGATTGTGTAAAGCCTCTGTCTGTGGTTCCTTTGTAGTGGGACATTGCTAGAAAAAGATCCCTCCATTCTAAGTGTAATATTATTGTGTAAAGCCTCTGTTTGGGGTTTATTTGTAGTGGGGCATAGCTAGAAAAAGATCGCTCCATTCTAAATGTAATATGATTGTGTAAAGCCTCTGTCTGGATTTCATTTGTAGTGGGATATAGCTATAAAAAATCAATCCCTCAATTCTAAGTGTAATATGATTGTGTAAAGCCTCTGTCTGCGGTTCCTCTGTAGTGGGACATAGAGAAAAAAAGATCCCTCCATTCTAAGTGTAATCTGATTGTGTAAAGCCTCTGTCTGGATTTCATTTGTGGTGGGACATAGCTTGAAAAAATCAATCCCTCCATTCTAAGTGTAATATGATTGTGTAAAGCATCTGTCTGTGGTTCATTTGTAGTGGGACATAGCTAGAAAAAGATCCCTCAATTCTAAGTGTAATATGATTGTGTAAAGCCTCTGGCTGTAGTTCATTTGTAGTGGGACATAGCTAGAAAAAAACAATCCCTCCATTCTATGTGTAATATGAATGTGTAAAGCCTTTGTTTGTGGGTCATATGTAGTGGGACATAGCTAGAAAAAGATCCCTCCATTCTAAGTGTAATATGATTGTGTAAAGCCTCTGTGTGGGGTTCCTTTGTAGTGGGACATAGCTAGAAAACGATCCCTCCAGTCTAAGTGTAATCTGATTGTGTAAAGCCTCTGTCTGGATTTCATTTGTAGTGGGACATAGCTAGAAAAAATCAATCCCTCCATTCTAAGTGTAATATGATTGTGTAAATCCCCTGTCTGGAATTCATTTGTAGTGGGACATAGCTAGAAAAAATCAATCCCTCCATTCTATGTGTAATATGATTGTGTAAAGCCTCTGTCTGTGGTTCATTTATAGTGGGATATAGCTAGAAAAAGATCCCTCCATTCTAAGTGTAATCTGATTGTGTAAAGCCTCTGTCTGGATTTCATTTGTGGTGGGACATAGCTAGAAAAAATCAATCCCTCCATTCTAAGTGTAATATGATTGTGTAAATCCCCTGTCTGGAATTCATTTGTAGTGGGACATAGCTAGAAAAAATCAATCCCTCCATTCTAAGTGTAATATGATTGTGTAAAGCATCTGTCTGTGGTTCATTTGTAGTGGGACCTAGCTAGAAAAAGATCCCTCAATTCTAAGTGTCATATGATTCTGTAAAGCCTCTGACTGTAGTTCATTTGTAGTGGGACATAGCTAGAAAAAGATCTGTCCATTCTAAGTGTAATATGATTGTGTAATGCCTCTGTCTGTGGTTCATTTGTAATGTGACATAGCTAGAAAAAGATCCCTACATTTTAAGTGTAATATGATTGTGTAAAGCCTCTGTCTGGATTTCATTTGTAGTGGGATATAGCTAGATAAAGATCCCTCCATTCTAAGTGTAACATGATTATGCAAAGCTTTCGTTTGGGGTTCATTTGAAGTGGGACATAGCTAGAAAAAGATCCCTCCATTCTAAGTGTAATATGATTGTGTAAAGCCTCTGTCTGTGGTTCATTTGTAGTGGGACATTGCTAGAAAAAGATCCCTCCATTCTAAGTGTAATATTATTGTGTAAAGCCTCTGTTTGGGGTTTATTTGTAGTGGGGCATATCTAGAAACAGATCCCTCCATTCTAAGTGTGATATGATTGTGTAAAGCCTCTCTGGGGTTCATTTGTAGTGGGATATAGCTAGAAAAAGATCCCTCCATTCTAAGTGTAACATGATTATGTAAAGTCTCTGTTTGGGGTTCATTTGTACGGGGACATAGCTAGAAAAAGATTCCTCCATTCTAAATGTAATATGATTGTGTAAAGCCTCTGTTTGGGGTTCATATGTAGTGGGACATAGCTAGAAAAAAATCCCTCCATTCTAAGTGTAATATGATTGTGTAAAGCCTCTGTCTGTGGTTCCTTTGTAGTGGGACATAGCTAGAAAAAGATCCCTCCATTCTAAGTGTAATCTGACTGTGAAAAGCCTCTGTCTGGATTTCATTTGTAGAGGGACATAGCTAGAAAAAATCAATCCCTCCATTCTAAGTGTAATATGATTGTGTAAAGCCTCTGTCTGTGGTTCATTTGTAGTGGGATATAGCTAGAAAAAGATCCCTCCATTTTATGTGTAATATGATTATGTAAAGCCTCTGTCTGGGGTTCAATTGTAGTGTGATATAGCTAGAAAAAGATCCCTCCATTCTATGTGTAATAATTATTTGTGCAAAGCCGCTGTTTGGGTTCATTTGTAGTGGGACATTGCTAGAAAAAGATCCCTCCATTCTAAGTGTAATATGATTGTGTAAAGCTTCTGTATGGGGGGTTCATTTGTGGTGGGACATAGCTAAAAAAATATCCCTCCATTCTAAGTGTAATATGATTGTGTAAAGCCTCTGTCTGGGGTTCATTTGTAGTGGGACATAGCTAGAAAAAGATCCCGCCATTCTAAGTGTAATATGATTGAGTAAAGCCTCTGTCTGGGGTTCATTTGTAGTGGCACATAGCTAGGAAAAGATCGCTACATTTTAAGTGGAATATGATTGTGTAAAGCCTCTGTCTGGATTTCATTTGTAGTGGGATATAGCTAGACAAAGATCCCTCCATTCTAAGTGTAACATGATTATGTAAAGCTTTCGTTTTGGGTTCATTTGTAGTAGGACATAGCTAGAAAAAGATCCCTCCATTCTAAGTGTAATATGATTGTGTAAAGCCTCTGTCTGTGGTTCATTTGTAGTGGGACATTGCTAGAAAAAGATCCCTCCATTCTAAGTGTAATATTATTGTGTAAAGCCTCTGTTTGGGGTTTATTTGTAGTGGGGCATAGCTAGAAAAAGATCGCTCCATTCTAAATGTAATATGATTGTGTAAAGCCTCTGTCTGGATTTCATTTGTAGTGGGATATAGCTATAAAAAATCAATCCCTCAATTCTAAGTGTAATATGATTGTGTAAAGCCTCTGTCTGCGGTTCCTCTGTAGTGGGACATAGAGAAAAAAAGATCCCTCCATTCTAAGTGTAATCTGATTGTGTAAAGCCTCTGTCTGGATTTCATTTGTGGTGGGACATAGCTTGAAAAAATCAATCCCTCCATTCTAAGTGTAATATGATTGTGTAAAGCCTCTGGCTGTAGTTCATTTGTAGTGGGACATAGCTAGAAAAAAACAATCCCTCCATTCTATGTGTAATATGAATGTGTAAAGCCTTTGTTTGGGGGTCATATGTAGTGGGACATAGCTAGAAAAAGATCCCTCCATTCTAAGTGTAATATGATTGTGTAAAGCCTCTGTGTGGGGTTCCTTTGTAGTGGGACATAGCTAGAAAACGATCCCTCCAGTCTAAGTGTAATCTGATTGTGTAAAGCCTCTGTCTGGATTTCATTTGTAGTGGGACATAGCTAGAAAAAATCAATCCCTCCATTCTAAGTGTAATATGATTGTGTAAATCCCCTGTCTGGAATTCATTTGTAGTGGGACATAGCTAGAAAAAATCAATCCCTCCATTCTATGTGTAATATGATTGTGTAAAGCCTCTGTCTGTGGTTCATTTATAGTGGGATATAGCTAGAAAAAGATCCCTCCATTCTAAGTGTAATCTGATTGTGTAAAGCCTCTGTCTGGATTTCATTTGTGGTGGGACATAGCTTGAAAAAATCAATCCCTCCATTCTAAGTGTAATATGAATGTGTAAAGCATCTGTCTGTGGTTCATATGTAGTGGGACATAGCTAGAAAACGATCCATCCAGTCTAAGTGTAATCTGATTGTGTAAAGCCTCTGTCTGGATTTCATTTGTAGTGGGGCATAGCTAGAAAAAATCAATCCCTCCATTCTAAGTGTAATATGATTGTGTAAATCCCCTGTCTGGAATTCATTTGTAGTGGGACATAGCTAGAAAAAATCAATCCCTCCATTCTAAGTGTAATATGATTGTGTAAAGCATCTGTCTGTGGTTCATTTGTAGTGGGACCTAGCTAGAAAAAGATCCCTCAATTCTAAGTGTCATATGATTCTGTAAAGCCTCTGACTGTAGTTCATTTGTAGTGGGACATAGCTAGAAAAAGATCTGTCCATTCTAAGTGTAATATGATTGTGTAATGCCTCTGTCTGTGGTTCATTTGTAATGTGACATAGCTAGAAAAAGATCCCTACATTTTAAGTCTAATATGATTGTGTAAAGCCTCTGTCTGGATTTCATTTGTAGTGGGATATAGCTAGATAAAGATCCCTCCATTCTAAGTGTAACATGATTTTGCAAAGCTTTCGTTTGGGGTTCATTTGAAGTGGGACATAGCTAGAAAAAGATCCCTCCATTCTATGTGTAATATGATTGTGTAAAGCCTCTGTCTGTGGTTCATTTGTAGTGGGACATTGCTAGAAAAAGATCCCTCCATTCTAAGTGTAATATTATTGTGTAAAGCCTCTGTTTGGGGTTTATTTGTAGTGGGGCATATCTAGAAACAGATCCCTCCATTCTAAGTGTGATATGATTGTGTAAAGCCTCTCTGGGGTTCATTTGTAGTGGGATATAGCTAGAAAAAGATCCCTCCATTCTAAGTGTAACATGATTATGTAAAGTCTCTGTTTGGGGTTCATTTGTACGGGGACATAGCTAGAAAAAGATTCCTCCATTCTAAATGTAATATGATTGTGTAAAGCCTCTGTTTGGGGTTCATATGTAGTGGGACATAGCTAGAAAAAAATCCCTCCATTCTAAGTGTAATATGATTGTGTAAAGCCTCTGTCTGTGGTTCCTTTGTAGTGGGACATAGCTAGAAAAAGATCCCTCCATTCTAAGTGTAATCTGACTGTGAAAAGCCTCTGTCTGGATTTCATTTGTAGAGGGACATAGCTAGAAAAAATCAATCCCTCCATTCTAAGTGTAATATGATTGTGTAAAGCCTCTGTCTGTGGTTCATTTGTAGTGGGATATAGCTAGAAAAAGATCCCTCCATTTTATGTGTAATATGATTATGTAAAGCCTCTGTCTGGGGTTCATTTGTAGTGGGATATAGCTAGAAAAAGATCCCTCCATTCTATGTGTAATAATTATTGTGCAAAGCCGCTGTTTGGGTTCATTTGTAGTGGGACATTGCTAGAAAAAGATCCCTCCATTCTAAGTGTAATATGATTGTGTAAAGCTTCTGTATGGGGGGTTCATTTGTAGTGGAACATAGCTAGAAAAAGATCCCTCCATTCTAAGTGTAATATGATTGTGTAAAGCCTATGTCTGTATTTCATTTGTAGTGGGACATAGCTAGAAAAAGATCCCGCCATTCTAAGTGTAATATGATTGAGTAAAGCCTCTGTCTGGGGTTCATTTGTAGTGGCACATAGCTAGGAAAAGATCGCTACATTTTAAGTGGAATATGATTGTGTAAAGCCTCTGTCTGGATTTCATTTGTAGTGGGATATAGCTAGACAAAGATCCCTCCATTCTAAGTGTAACATGATTATGTAAAGCTTTCGTTTTGGGTTCATTTGTAGTAGGACATAGCTAGAAAAAGATCCCTCCATTCTAAGTGTAATATGATTGTGTAAAGCCTCTGTCTGTGGTTCATTTGTAGTGGGACATTGCTAGAAAAAGATCCCTCCATTCTAAGTGTAATATTATTGTGTAAAGCCTCTGTTTGGGGTTTATTTGTAGTGGGGCATAGCTAGAAAAAGATCGCTCCATTCTAAATGTAATATGATTGTGTAAAGCCTCTGTCTGGATTTCATTTGTAGTGGGATATAGCTATAAAAAATCAATCCCTCAATTCTAAGTGTAATATGATTGTGTAAAGCCTCTGTCTGCGGTTCCTCTGTAGTGGGACATAGAGAAAAAAAGATCCCTCCATTCTAAGTGTAATCTGATTGTGTAAAGCCTCTGTCTGGATTTCATTTGTGGTGGGACATAGCTTGAAAAAATCAATCCCTCCATTCTAAGTGTAATATGAATGTGTAAAACATCTGTCTGTGGTTCATTTGTAGTGGGACATAGCTAGAAAAAGATCCCTCAATTCTAAGTGTAATATGATTGTGTAAAGCCTCTGGCTGTAGTTCATTTGTAGTGGGACATAGCTAGAAAAAAACAATCCCTCCATTCTATGTGTAATATGAATGTGTAAAGCCTTTGTTTGGGGGTCATATGTAGTGGGACATAGCTAGAAAAAGATCCCTCCATTCTAAGTGTAATATGATTGTGTAAAGCCTCTGTGTGTGGTTCCTTTGTAGTGGGACATAGCTAGAAAACGATCCCTCCTGTCTAAGTGTAATCTGATTGTGTAAAGCCTCTGTCTGGATTTCATTTGTAGTGGGACATAGCTATAAAAAATCAATCCCTCCATTCTAAGTGTAATATGATTGTGTAAATCCCCTGTCTGGAATTCATTTGTAGTGGGACATAGCTAGAAAAAATCAATCCCTCCATTCTATGTGTAATATGATTGTGTAAAGCCTCTGTCTGTGGTTAATTTATAGTGGGATATAGCTAGAAAAAGATCCCTCCATTCTAAGTGTAATCTGATTGTGTAAAGCCTCTGTCTGGATGTCATTTGTGGTGGGACATAGCTTGAAAAAATCAATCCCTCCATTCTAAGTGTAATATGAATGTGTAAAGCATCTGTCTGTGGTTCATTTGTAGTGGGACATAGCTAGAAAAAGATCCCTCAATTCTAAGTGTAATATGATTGTGTAAAGCCTCTGGCTGTAGTTCATTTGTAGTGGGACATAGCTAGAAAAAACCAATCCCTCCATTCTATGTGTAATATGAATGTGTAAAGCCTCTGTTTGGGGTTCATATGTAGTGGGACATAGCTAGAAAACGATCCCTCCAGTCTAAGTGTAATCTGATTGTGTAAAGCCTCTCTCTGGATTTCATTTGTAGTGGGGCATAGCTAGAAAAAATCAATCCCTCCATTCTAAGTGTAATATGATTGTGTAAATCCCCTGTCTGGAATTCATTTGTAGTGGGACATAGCTAGAAAAAATCAATCCCTCCATTCTAAGTGTAATATGATTGTGCAAAGCCTCTGTCTGTGGTTCATTTGTAGTGGGACATTGCTAGAAAAAGATCCCTACATTCTATGTGTAATATGATTGTGTAAAGCCTCTGTCTGGATTTTATTTGTAGTGGGATATAGCTAGAAAAAATCCCTCCATTCTAAGTGTAACATGATTATGTAAAGCCTCTGTTTGGGGATCATTTGTAGTGCGACATAGCTAGAAAAAGATCCCTCCATTCTAAGTGTAACATGATTATGTAAAGCCTCTGTTGGGGGTTCATTTGTAGTGCGACATAGCTAGAAAATGATCCCTCCATGCTAAGTGTAATATGATTGTGTAAAGCCTCTGTCGGTGGTTCATTTGGAGTGGGACATAGCTATAAACAGATCCCTCCATTCTAAATGTAATATGATTGTCTAAAGCCTCTGTCTGTAGTTCATTTGTAGTGGGACATAGCTGGAAACAGATCCCTCCATTCTAAGTGTAATATGATTGTGTAAAGCCTCTGTCTGGGGCTCCTGTGTAGTGGGACATAGCTAGAAAAAGATCCCTCCATTCTAAGTGTAATATGATTGTGTAAAGCCTCTGTCTGTGGTTCATTTGTAGTGGAACATAGCTAGAAAAAGATCCCTCCATTCTAAGTGTAATATGATTGTGTAAAGCCTCTGTCTGGATTTCATTTGTAGTGGGACATAGCTAGAAAAAAATCAATCCCTCCATTCTAAATGTAATATGATTGTGTAAAGCCTCTGTCTGTGGTTCATTTGTAGTGGGATATAGATAGAAAAAGATCCCTCCATTCTAAGTGTAATATGATTGTGTAAAGCCTCTCTGGAATTCATTTGTAGTGGGATATAGCTAGAAAAAGATCCCTCCATTCTAAGTGTAAGGTGATTATGTAAAGCCTCTGTTTGGGGCTCATTTGTAGTGGGACATAACTAGAAAAAGATCCCTCCATTCTAAGTGTAAAATGATTGTGTAAAGCCTCTGTTTGGGGTTCATATGTAGTGGGACATAGCTAGAAAAAGATCCCTCCATTCTAAGTGTAATATGATTGTGTAAAGCCTCTGTGTGTGGTTCCTTTGTAGTGGGACATAGCTAGAAAAAGATCCCTCAATTCTATGTGTAATATGATTGTGTAAAGCCTCTGTCTGGGGTTCATTTGTAGTGGGATATAGCTAGAAAAAGATCCCTCCATTCTATGTGTAATAATTATTGTGCAAAGCCGCTGTTTGGGTTCATTTGTAGTGGGACATTGCTAGAAAAAGATCCCTCCATTCTAAGTGTAATATGATTGTGTAAAGCCTCTGTCTGGGGCTCCTTTGTAGTGGGACATAGCTAGAAAAAGATCCCCCCATTCTAAGTGTAATATGATTGTGTAAAGCCTCTGTCTGTGGTTCATTTGTAGTGGAACATAGCTAGAAAAAGATCCCTCCATTCTAAGTGTAATATGATTGTGTAAAGCCTCTGTCTGTATTTCATTTGTAGTGGGACATAGCTAGAAAAAAATCAATCCCTCCATTCTAAGTGTAATATGATTGTGTAAAGCCTCTGTCTGTGGTTCATTTGTAGTGGGACATAGATAGAAAAAGATCACTCCATTCTAAGTGTAATATGATTGTGTAAAGCCTCTCTGGAGTTCATTTGTAGTGGGATATAGCTAGAAAAAGATCCCTCCATTCTAAGTGTAAGATGATTATGTAAAGCCTCTGTTTGGGGCTCATTTGTAGTGAGACATAGCTAGAAAAAGATCCCTCCATTCTAAGTGTAAAATGATTGTGTAAAGCCTCTGTTTGGGGTTCATATGTAGTGGGACATAGCTAGAAAAAGATCCCTCCATTCTAAGTGTAATATGATTGTGTAAAGCCTCTGTGTGTGGTTCCTTTGTAGTGGGACATAGCTAGAAAAAGATCCCTCCATTCTAAGTGTAATCTGATTGTGTAAAGCCTCTGTCTGGATTTCATTTGTAGTGGGACATAGCTAGAAAAAATCAATCCCTCCATTCTAAGTGTAATATGATTGTGTAAAGCCTCTGTCTGTGGTTCATTTGTAGTGGGACATTGCTAGAAAAAGCTCCCTCCATTCTATGTGTAATATGATTTTGTAAAGCCTCTGTCTGGAGTTCATTTGTAGTGGGATATAGCTAGAAAAAGATCCCTCCATTCTATGTGTAATATGATTGTGTAAAGCATCTGTCTGGGGTTCATTTGTAGTGGGACATAGCTAGAAAAAGATCCCTCCATTCTAAGTGTAATATGATTGTGTAAAGCTTCTGTATGGGGTGTTCATTTGTGGTGGGACATTGCTAGAAATAGATCCCTCCATTCTATGTGTAATATGATCATGTAAATCCTCTGTCTGGGGTTCATTTGTAGTGGGATATAGCTAGAAAAAGATCCCTCCATTCTATGTGTAATAATTATTGTGCAAAGCCGCTGTTTGGGTTCATTTGTAGTGGGACATTGCTAGAAAAAGATCCCTCCATTCTAAGTGTAATATGATTGTGTAAAGCCTCTGTCTGGGGCTCCTTTGTAGTGGGACATAGCTAGAAAAAGATCCCCCCATTCTAAGTGTAATATGATTGTGTAAAGCCTCTGTCTGTGGTTCTATTGTAGTGGAACATAGCTAGAAAAAGATCCCTCCATTCTAAGTGTAATATGATTGTGTAAAGCCTCTGTCTGTATTTCATTTGTAGTGGGACATAGCTAGAAAAAAATCAATCCCTCCATTCTAAGTGTAATATGATTGTGTAAAGCCTCTGTCTGTGTTTCATTTGTAGTGGGACATAGATAGAAAAAGATCCCTCCATTCTAAGTGTAATATGATTGTGTAAAGCCTCTCTGGGGTTCATTTGTAGTGGGATATAGCTAGAAAAAGATCCCTCCATTCTAAGTGTAAGATGATTATGTAAAGCCTCTGTTTGGGGCTCATTTGTAGTGGGACATAGCTAGAAAAAGATCCCTCCATTCTAAGTGTAAAATGATTGTGTAAAGCCTCTGTTTGGGGTTCATATGTAGTGGGACATAGCTAGAAAAAGATCCATCCATTCTAAGTGTAATATGATTGTGTAAAGCCTCTGTGTGTGGTTCCTTTGTAGTGGGACATAGCTAGAAAAAGATCCCTCCATTCTAAGTGTAATCTGATTGTGTAAAGCCTCTGTCTGGATTTCATTTGTAGTGGGACATAGCTAGAAAAAATCAATCCCTCCATTCTAAGTGTAATATGATTGTGTAAAGCCTCTATCTGTGGTTCATCTGTAGTGGGACATTGCTAGAAAAGCTCCCTCCATTCTATGTGTAATATGATTGTGTAAAGCCTCTGTCTGGGGTTCATTTGTAGTGGGATATAGCTAGAAAAAGATCCCTCCATTCTATGTGTAATATGATTGTGTAAAGCCTCTGTCTGGGGTTCATTTGTAGTGGGCATAGCTAGAAAAAGATCCCTCCATTCTAAGTGTAATATGATTGTGTAAAGCCTCTGACTGGATTTCATTTATAGTGGGATATAGCTAGACAAAGATCCCTCCATTCTAAGTGTAACATGATTATGTAAAGCTTTCGTTTTGGGTTCATTTGTAGTAGGACATAGCTAGAAAAAGATCCCTCCATTCTAAGTGTAATATGATTGTGTAAAGCCTCTGTCTGGGGTTCATTTGTAGTGGGGCATAGCTAGAAACAGATCCCTCCATTATAAGTGTAATGTGATTGTGTAAAGCCTCTCTAAGGTTCATTTGTAGTGGGATATAGCTAGAAAAAGATCCCTCCATTCTAAGTGTAACATGATTATGTAAAGTCTCTGTTTGGGGTTCTTTTGTAGGGGGACATAGCTAGAAAAAGATCCCTCCATTCTAAATGTAATATGATTGTGTAAAGCCTCTGTCTGGATTTCATTTGTAGTGGGACATAGCTAGAAAAAATCAATCCCTCAATTCTAAGTGTAATATGATTGTGTAAATCCTCTGTCTGTGGTTCCTTTGTAGTGGGACATAGAGAGAAAAAGATCCCTCCATTCTAAGTGTAATCTGATTGTGTAAAGCCTCTGTCTGGATTTCATTTGTAGTGGGACATAGCTAGAAAAAATCAATCCCTCCATTCTAAGTGTAATATGATTGTGTAAAGCCTCTATCTGTGGTTCATCTGTAGTGGGACATTGCTAGAAAAGCTCCCTCCATTCTATGTGTAATATGATTGTGTAAAGCCTCTGTCTGGGGTTCATTTGTAGTGGGATATAGCTAGAAAAAGATCCCTCCATTCTATGTGTAATATGATTGTGTAAAGCATCTGTCTGGGGTTCATTTGTAGTGGGCATAGCTAGAAAAAGATCCCTCCATTCTAAGTGTAATATGATTGTGTAAAGCCTCTGACTGGATTTCATTTATAGTGGGATATAGCTAGACAAAGATCCCTCCATTCTAAGTGTAACATGATTATGTAAAGCTTTCGTTTTGGGTTCATTTGTAGTAGGACATAGCTAGAAAAAGATCCCTCCATTCTAAGTGTAATATGATTGTGTAAAGCCTCTGTCTGGGGTTCATTTGTAGTGGGGCATAGCTAGAAACAGATCCCTCCATTATAAGTGTAATGTGATTGTGTAAAGCCTCTCTAAGGTTCATTTGTAGTGGGATATAGCTAGAAAAAGATCCCTCCATTCTAAGTGTAACATGATTATGTAAAGTCTCTGTTTGGGGTTCTTTTGTAGGGGGACATAGCTAGAAAAAGATCCCTCCATTCTAAATGTAATATGATTGTGTAAAGCCTCTGTCTGGATTTCATTTGTAGTGGGACATAGCTAGAAAAAATCAATCCCTCAATTCTAAGTGTAATATGATTGTGTAAATCCTCTGTCTGTGGTTCCTTTGTAGTGGGACATAGAGAGAAAAAGATCCCTCCATTCTAAGTGTAATCTGATTGTGTAAAGCCTCTGTCTGGATTTCATTTGTGGTGGGACATAGCTTGAAAAAACCAATCCCTCCATTCTAAGTGTAATATGATTGTGTAAAGCCTCTGTGTGTGGTTCCTTTGTAGTGGGACATAGCTAGAAAAAGATCCCTCCATTCTAAGTGTAATCTGATTGTGTAAAGCCTCTGTCTGGATTTCATTTGTAGTGGGACATAGCTAGAAAAAATCAATCCCTCCATTCTAAGTGTAATATGATTGTGTAAAGCCTCTATCTGTGGTTCATCTGTAGTGGGACATTGCTAGAAAAGCTCCCTCCATTCTATGTGTAATATGATTGTGTAAAGCCTCTGTCTGGGGTTCATTTGTAGTGGGATATAGCTAGAAAAAGATCCCTCCATTCTATGTGTAATATGATTGTGTAAAGCATCTGTCTGGGGTTCATTTGTAGTGGGCATAGCTAGAAAAAGATCCCTCCATTCTAAGTGTAATATGATTGTGTAAAGCCTCTGACTGGATTTCATTTATAGTGGGATATAGCTAGACAAAGATCCCTCCATTCTAAGTGTAACATGATTATGTAAAGCTTTCGTTTTGGGTTCATTTGTAGTAGGACATAGCTAGAAAAAGATCCCTCCATTCTAAGTGTAATATGATTGTGTAAAGCCTCTGTCTGGGGTTCATTTGTAGTGGGGCATAGCTAGAAACAGATCCCTCCATTATAAGTGTAATGTGATTGTGTAAAGCCTCTCTAAGGTTCATTTGTAGTGGGATATAGCTAGAAAAAGATCCCTCCATTCTAAGTGTAACATGATTATGTAAAGTCTCTGTTTGGGGTTCATTTGTAGGGGGACATAGCTAGAAAAAGATCCCTCCATTCTAAATGTAATATGATTGTGTAAAGCCTCTGTCTGGATTTCATTTGTAGTGGGACATAGCTAGAAAAAATCAATCCCTCAATTCTAAGTGTAATATGATTGTGTAAATCCTCTGTCTGTGGTTCCTTTGTAGTGGGACATAGAGAGAAAAAGATCCCTCCATTCTAAGTGTAATCTGATTGTGTAAAGCCTCTGTCTGGATTTCATTTGTGGTGGGACATAGCTTGAAAAAACCAATCCCTCCATTCTAAGTGTAATATGATTGTGTAAAGCCTCTGTGTGTGGTTCCTTTGTAGTGGGACATAGCTAGAAAAAGATCCCTCCATTCTAAGTGTAATATGATTGTGTAAAGCCTCTGTCTGGATTTCATTTGTAGTGGGACATAGCTAGAAAAAATCAATCCCTCCATTCTAAGTGTAATATGATTGTGTAAAGCCTCTGTCTGTGGTTCATCTGTAGTGGGACATTGCTAGAAAAGCTCCCTCCATTCTATGTGTAATATGATTGTGTAAAGCCTCTGTCTGGGGTTCATTTGTAGTGGGATATAGCTAGAAAAAGATCCCTCCATTCTATGTGTAATATGATTGTGTAAAGCATCTGTCTGGGGTTCATTTGTAGTGGGCATAGCTAGAAAAAGATCCCTCCATTCTAAGTGTAATATGATTGTGTAAAGCCTCTGACTGGATTTCATTTATAGTGGGATATAGCTAGACAAAGATCCCTCCATTCTAAGTGTAACATGATTATGTAAAGCTTTCGTTTTGGGTTCATTTGTAGTAGGACATAGCTAGAAAAAGATCCCTCCATTCTAAGTGTAATATGATTGTGTAAAGCCTCTGTCTGGGGTTCATTTGTAGTGGGGCATAGCTAGAAACAGATCCTTCCATTATAAGTGTAATGTGATTGTGTAAAGCCTCTCTAAGGTTCATTTGTAGTGGGATATAGCTAGAAAAAGATCCCTCCATTCTAAGTGTAACATGATTATGTAAAGTCTCTGTTTGGGGTTCATTTGTAGGGGGACATAGCTAGAAAAAGATCCCTCCATTGTAAATGTAATATGATTGTGTAAAGCCTCTGTCTGGATTTCATTTGTAGTGGGACATAGCTAGAAAAAATCAATCCCTCAATTCTAAGTGTAATATGATTGTGTAAATCCTCTGTCTGTGGTTCCTTTGTAGTGGGACATAGAGAGAAAAAGATCCCTCCATTCTAAGTGTAATCTGATTGTGTAAAGCCTCTGTCTGGATTTCATTTGTGGTGGGACATAGCTTGAAAAAACCAATCCCTCCATTCTAAGTGTAATATGATTGTGTAAAGCATCTGTCTGTGGTTCATTTGTAGTGGGACCTAGCTAGAAAAAGATCCCTCAATTCTAAGTGTAATATGATTGTGTAAAGCCTCTGGCTGTAGTTCATTTGTAGTGGGACATAGCTACAAAAAGATCCCTCCATTCTATGTGTAATATGATTGTGTTAAGCCTCTGTTTGGGGTTCATATGTAGTGGGACATAGCTAGAAAAAGATCCCTCCATTCTAAGTGTAATATGATTGTGTAAAGCCTTTGTCTGTGGTTCATTTGTAGTAGAACATAGCTAGAAAAAGATCCCTCCATTCTAAGTGTAATATGATTGTGTAAAGCTTCTGTATGGGGTGTTCATTTGTGGTGGGACATTGCTAGAATAAGGTCCCTCCATTCTATGTGTAATATGATTATGTAAATCCTCTGTCTGGGGTTCATTTGTAGTGGGATATAGCTAGAAAAAGATCCCTCCATTCTATGTGTAATAATTATTGTGCAAAGCCGCTGTTTCGGTTCATTTGTAGTGGAACATAGCTAGAAAAAGATCCCTCCATTCTAAGTGTAATATGATTGTGTAAAGCCTCTGTCTGGAGCTCCTATGTAGTGGGACATAGCTAGAAAAAGATCCCTCCATTCTAAGTGTAATATGATTGTGTAAAGCCTCTGTCTGTGGTTCATTTGTAGTGGAACATAGCTAGAAAAAGATCCCTCCATTCTAAGTGTAATATGATTGTGTAAAGCCTCTGTCTGGATTTCATTTGTAGTGGGACATAGCTAGAAAAAAATCAATCCCTCCATTCTAAGTGTAATATGATTGTGTAAAGCCTCTGTCTGTGGTTCATTTGTAGTGGGATATAGATAGAAAAAGATCCCTCCATTCTAAGTGTAATATGATTGTGTAAAGCCTCTGTTTGGGGCTCATTTGTAGTGGGACATAGCTAGAAAAAGATCCCTCCATTCTAAGTGTAAAATGATTGTGTAAAGCCTCTGTTTGGGGTTCATATGTAGTGGGACATAGCTAGAAAAAGATCCCTCCATTCTAAGTGTAATATGATTGTGTAAAGCCTCTGTGTGTGGTTCCTTTGTAGTGGGACATAGCTAGAAAAAGATCCCTCCATTCTAAGTGTAATATGATTGTGTAAAGCCTCTGTCTGGATTTCATTTGTAGTGGGACATAGCTAGAAAAAGATCCCTCCATTCTATGTGTAATATGATTGTGTAAAGCATCTGTCTGGGGTTCATTTGTAGTGGGACATAGCTAGAAAAAGATCCCTCCATTCTAAGTGTAATATGATTGTGTAAAGCTTCTGTATGGGGTGTTCATTTGTGGTGGGACATTGCTAGAAATAGATCCCTCCATTCTATGTGTAATATGATTATGTAAATCCTCTGTCTGGGGTTCATTTGTAGTGGGATATAGCTAGAAAAAGATCCCTCCATTCTATGTGTAATAATTATTGTGCAAAGCCGCTGTTTGGGTTCATATGTAGTGGGACATTAGCTAGAAAAAGATCCCTCCATTCTAAGTGTAATATGATTGTGTAAAGCCTCTGTCTGGGGGTCATTTGTAGTGGGACATAGCTAGAAAAAGATCCCTCCATTCTAAGTGTAATATGATTGTGTAAAGCCTCTGTCTGTGGTTCATTTGTAGTGGGACATAGCTAGAAAAAAATCAATCCCTCCATTCTAAGTGTAATATGATTGTGTAAAGCCTCTGTCTGTGGTTCATTTGTAGTGGGACATAGATAGAAAAAGATCCCTCCATTCTAAGTGTAATATGATTGTGTAAAGCCTCTCTGGAGTTCATTTGTAGTGGGATATAGCTAGAAAAAGATCCCTCCATTCTAAGTGTAATATGATTGTGTAAAGCCTCTGTTTGGGGTTCATTTGTAGTGGGACATAGCTAGAAAAAGATCCCTCCATTCTAAGTGTAATATGATTGTGTAAAGCCTCTGTTTGGGGTTCATTGTAGTGGACATAGCTAGAAAAAGATCCCTCCATTCTAAGTGTAATATGATTGTGTAAAGCCTCTGTGTGTGGTTCATTTGTAGTGGGACATAGCTAGAAAAAGATCCCTCCATTCTAAGTGTAATATGATTGTGTAAAGCCTCTGTCGGGTTCATTTGTAGTGGGATATAGCTAGAAAAAGATCCCTCCATTCTAAGTGTAATATGATTGTGTAAAGCCTCTGTCTGGGGTTCATTTGTAGTGGGACATAGCTAGAAAAAGATCCCTCCATTCTAAGTGTAATATGATTGTGTAAAGCCTCTGTCTGGGGTGTTCATTTGTAGTGGGACATAGCTAGAAAAAGATCCCTCCATTCTAAGTGTAATATGATTATGTAAAGCCTCTGTCTGGGGTTCATTTGTAGTGGGATATAGCTAGAAAAAGATCCCTCCATTCTAAGTGTAATATGATTGTGTAAAGCCTCTGTCTGGGGTTCATTTGTAGTGGGACATAGCTAGAAAAAATCAATCCCTCAATTCTAAGTGTAATATGATTGTGTAAAGCCTCTGTCTGTGGTTCCTTTGTAGTGGGACATAGAGAGAAAAAGATCCCTCCATTCTAAGTGTAATCTGATTGTGTAAAGCCTCTCTGGGGTTCATTTGTAGTGGGATATAGCTAGAAAAAGATCCCTCCATTCTAAGTGTAACATGATTATGTAAAGTCTCTGTTTGGGGTTCATTTGTAGGGGGACATAGCTAGAAAAAGAACCCTCCATTCTAAATTTAATATGATTGTGTAAATCCTCTGTCTGGATTTCATTTGTAGTGGGACATAGCTAGAAAAAATCAATCCCTCAATTCTAAGTGTAATATGATTGTGTAAAGCCTCTGTCTGTGGTTCCTTTGTAGTGGGACATAGAGAGAAAAAGATCCCTCCATTCTAAGTGTAATCTGATTGTGTAAAGCCTCTGTCTGGATTTCATTTGTGGTGGGACATAGCTTGAAAAAATCAATCCCTCCATTCTAAGTGTAATATGATTCTGTAAAGCATCTGTCTGTGGTTCATTTGTAGTGGTACCTAGCTAGAAAAAGATCCCTCAATTATACGTGTAATATGATTGTCTAAAGCCTCTGGCTGTAGTTCATTTGTAGTGGGACATAGCTACAAAAAGATCCCTCCATTCTATGTGTAATATGATTGTGTAAAGCCTCTGTTTGGGGTTCATATGTAGTGGGACATAGCTAGAAAAAGATCCCTCCATTCTAAGTGTAATATGATTGTGTAAAGCCTCTGTCTGTGGTTCATTTGTAGTGGGACATAGCTAGAAAAAGATCCCTACATTTTAAGTGTAATATGATTGTGTAAAGCCTCTGTCTGGATTTTATTTGTAGTGGGATATAGCTAGAAAAAATACCTCCATTCTAAGTGTAACATGATTATGTAAAGCCTCTGTTTGGGGTTCATTTGTAGTGCGACATAGCTAGAAAAAGATCCCTCCATTCTAAGTGTAACATGATTATGTAAAGCCTCTGTTTGGGGTTCATTTGTAGTGCGACATAGCTAGAAAATGATCCCTCCATTCTAAGTGTAATATGATTGTGTAAAGCCTCTGTCGGTGGTTCATTTGGAGTGGGACATAGCTATAAACAGATCCCTCCATTCTAAATGTAATATGATTGTCTAAAGCCTCTGTCTGTAGTTCATTTGTAGTGGGACATAGCTGGAAACAGATCCCTCCATTCTAAGTGTAATATGATTGTGTAAAGCCTCTGTCTGGAGCTCCTATGTAGTGGGACATAGCTAGAAAAAGATCCCTCCATTCTAAGTGTAATATGATTGTGTAAAGCCTCTGTCTGTGGTTCATTTGTAGTGGAACATAGCTAGAAAAAGATCACTCCATTCTAAGTGTAATATGATTGTGTAAAGCCTCTGTCTGGATTTCATTTGTAGTGGGACATAGCTAGAAAAAAATCAATCCCTCCATTCTAAATGTAATATGATTGTGTAAAGCCTCTGTCTGTGGTTCATTTGTAGTGGGATATAGATAGAAAAAGATCCCTCCATTCTAAGTGTAATATGATTGTGTAAAGCCTCTCTGGAGTTCATTTGTAGTGGGATATAGCTAGAAAAGGATCCCTCCATTCTAAGTGTAAGATGATTATGTAAAGCCTCTGTTTGGGGCTCATTTGTAGTGGGACATAGCTAGAAAAAGATCCCTCCATTCTAAGTGTAAAATGATTGTGTAAAGCCTCTGTTTGGGGTTCATATGTAGTGGGACATAGCTAGAAAAAGATCCCTCCATTCTAAGTGTAATATGATTGTGTAAAGCCTCTGTGTGTGGTTCCTTTGTAGTGGGACATAGCTAGAAAAAGATCCCTCCATTCTAAGTGTAATCTGATTGTGTAAAGCCTCTGTCTGGATTTCATTTGTAGTGGGACATAGCTAGAAAAAGATCCCTCCATTCTATGTGTAATATGATTGTGTAAAGCATCTGTCTGGGGTTCATTTGTAGTGGGACATAGCTAGAAAAAGATCCCTCCATTCTAAGTGTAATATGATTGTGTAAAGCTTCTGTATGGGGTGTTCATTTGTGGTGGGACATTGCTAGAAATAGATCCCTCCATTCTATGTGTAATATGATTATGTAAATCCTCTGTCTGGGGTTCATTTGTAGTGGGATATAGCTAGAAAAAGATCCCTCCATTCTATGTGTAATAATTATTGTGCAAAGCCGCTGTTTGGGTTCATTTGTAGTGGGACATTGCTAGAAAAAGATCCCTCCATTCTAAGTGTAATATGATTGTGTAAAGCCTCTGTCTGGGGGTCCTTTGTAGTGGGACATAGCTAGAAAAAGATCCCCCCATTCTAAGTGTAATATGATTGTGTAAAGCCTCTGTCTGTGGTTCATTTGTAGTGGAACATAGCTAGAAAAAAATCAATCCCTCCATTCTAAGTGTAATATGATTGTGTAAAGCCTCTGTCTGTGGTTCATTTGTAGTGGGACATAGATAGAAAAAGATCCCTCCATTCTAAGTGTAATATGATTGTGTAAAGCCTCTCTGGAGTTCATTTGTAGTGGGATATAGCTAGAAAAAGATCCCTCCATTCTAAGTGTAAGATGATTATGTAAAGCCTCTGTTTAGGGCTCATTTGTAGTGGGACATAGCTAGAAAAAGATCCCTCCATTCTAAGTGTAAAATGATTGTGTAAAGCCTCTGTTTGGGGTTCATATGTAGTGGACCATAGCTAGAAAAAGATCCCTCCATTCTAAGTGTAATATGATTTTGTAAAGCCTCTGTGTGTGGTTTCTTTGTAGTGGGACATAGCTAGAAAAAGATCCCTCCATTCTAAGTGTAATCTGATTGTGTAAAGCCTCTGTCGGGATTTCATTTGTAGTGGGATATAGCTAGAAAAAGATCCCTCCATTCTATGTGTAATATGATTGTGTAAAGCATCTGTCTGGGGTTCATTTGTAGTGGGACATAGCTAGAAAAAGATCCCTCCATTCTAAGTGTAATATGATTGTGTAAAGCTTCGGTATGGGGTGTTCATTTGTGGTGGGACATTGCTAGAAATAGATCCCTCCATTCTATGTGTAATATGATTATGTAAATCCTCTGTCTGGGGTTCATTTGTAGTGGGATATAGCTAGAAAAAGATCCCTCCATTCTATGTGTAATAATTATTGTGCAAAGCCGCTGTTTGGGTTCATTTGTAGTGGGACATTGCTAGAAAAAGATCCCTCCATTCTAAGTGTAATATGATTGTGTAAAGCCTCTGTCTGTGGTTCATTTGTAGTGGAACATAGCTAGAAAAAGATCCCTCCAGTCTAAGTATAATATGATTGTGTAAAGCCTCTGTCTGTATTTCATTTGTAGTGGGACATAGCTAGAAAAAAATCAATCCCTCCATTCTAAGTATAATATGATTGTGTAAAGCCTCTGTCTGTGGTTCATTTGTAGTGGGACATAGATAGAAAAAGATCCCTCCATTCTAAGTGTAATATGATTGTGTAAAGCCTCTCTGGAGTTCATTTGTAGTGGGATATAGCTAGAAAAAGATCCCTCCATTCTAAGTGTAAGATGATTATGTAAAGCCTCTGTTTGGGGCTCATTTGTAGTGGGACATAGCTAGAAAAAGATCCCTCCATTCTAAGTGTAAAATGATTGTGTAAAGCCTCTGTTTGGGGTTCATATGTAGTGGACCATAGCTAGAAAAAGATCCCTCCATTCTAAGTGTAATATGATTCTGTAAAGCATCTGTCTGTGGTTCATTTGTAGTGGTACCTAGCTAGAAAAAGATCCCTCAATTATACGTGTAATATGATTGTCTAATGCCTCTGGCTGTAGTTCATTTGTAGTGGGACATAGCTACAAAAAGATCCCTCCATTCTATGTGTAATATGATTGTGTAAAGCCTCTGTTTGGGGTTCATATGTAGTGGGACATAGCTAGAAAAAGATCCCTCCATTCTAAGTGTAATATGATTGTGTAAAGCCTCTGTCTGTGGTTCATTTGTAGTGGGACATAGCTAGAAAAAGATCCCTACATTTTAAGTGTAATATGATTGTGTAAAGCCTCTGTCTGGATTTTATTTGTAGTGGGATATAGCTAGAAAAAATCCCTCCATTCTAAGTGTAACATGATTATGTAAAGCCTCTGTTTGGGGTTCATTTGTAGTGCGACATAGCTAGAAAAAGATCCCTCCATTCTAAGTGTAACATGATTATGTAAAGCCTCTGTTTGGGGTTCATTTGTAGTGCGACATAGCTAGAAAATGATCCCTCCATTCTAAGTGTAATATGATTGTGTAAAGCCTCTGTCGGTGGTTCATTTGGAGTGGGACATAGCTATAAACAGATCCCTCCATTCTAAATGTAATATGATTGTCTAAAGCCTCTGTCTGTAGTTCATTTGTAGTGGGACATAGCTAGAAAAACATCCCTCCATTCTAAGTGTAAAATGAATGTGTAAAGCCTCTGTTTGGGGTTCATATGTAGTTGGACATAGCTAGAAAAAGATCCCTCCATTCTAAGTGTAATATGATTGTGTAAAGCCTCTGTGTGTGGTTCCTTTGTAGTGGGACATAGCTAGAAAAAGATCCCTCCATTCTAAGTGTAATCTGATTGTGTAAAGCCTCTGTCTGGATTTCATTTGTAGTGGGACATAGCTAGAAAAAGATTCCTCCATTCTATGTGTAATATGATTGTGTAAAGCATCTGTCTGGGGTTCATTTGTAGTGGGACATAGCTAGAAAAAGATCCCTCCATTCTAAGTGTAATATGATTGTGTAAAGCTTCGGTATGGGGTGTTCATTTGTGGTGGGACATTGCTAGAAATAGATCCCTCCATTCTATGTGTAATATGATTATGTAAATCCTCTGTCTGGGGTTCATTTGTAGTGGGATATAGCTAGAAAAAGATCCCTCCATTCTATGTGTAATAATTATTGTGCAAAGCCGCTGTTTGGGTTCATTTGTAGTGGGACATTGCTAGAAAAAGATCCCTCCATTCTAAGTGTAATATGATTGTGTAAAGCCTCTGTCTGGGGGTCCTTTGTAGTGGGACATAGCTAGAAAAAGATCCCCCCATTCTAAGTGTAATATGATTGTGTAAAGCCTCTGTCTGTGGTTCATTTGTAGTGGAACATAGCTAGAAAAAGATCCCTCCAGTCTAAGTATAATATGATTGTGTAAAGCCTCTGTCTGTATTTCATTTGTAGTGGGACATAGCTAGAAAAAAATCAATCCCTCCATTCTAAGTATAATATGATTGTGTAAAGCCTCTGTCTGTGGTTCATTTGTAGTGGGACATGGATAGAAAAAGATCCCTCCATTCTAAGTGTAATATGATTGTGTAAAGCCTCTCTGGAGTTCATTTGTAGTGGGATATAGCTAGAAAAAGATCCCTCCATTCTAAGTGTAAGATGATTATGTAAAGCCTCTGTTTGGGGCTCATTTGTAGTGGGACATAGCTAGAAAAAGATCCCTCCATTCTAAGTGTAAAATGATTGTGTAAAGCCTCTGTTTGGGGTTCATATGTAGTGGACCATAGCTAGAAAAAGATCCCTCCATTCTAAGTGTAATATGATTCTGTAAAGCATCTGTCTGTGGTTCATTTGTAGTGGTACCTAGCTAGAAAAAGATCCCTCAATTATACGTGTAATATGATTGTCTAATGCCTCTGGCTGTAGTTCATTTGTAGTGGGACATAGCTACAAAAAGATCCCTCCATTCTATGTGTAATATGATTGTGTAAAGCCTCTGTTTGGGGTTCATATGTAGTGGGACATAGCTAGAAAAAGATCCCTCCATTCTAAGTGTAATATGATTGTGTAAAGCCTCTGTCTGTGGTTCATTTGTAGTGGGACATAGCTAGAAAAAGATCCCTACATTTTAAGTGTAATATGATTGTGTAAAGCCTCTGTCTGGATTTTATTTGTAGTGGGATATAGCTAGAAAAAATCCCTCCATTCTAAGTGTAACATGATTATGTAAAGCCTCTGTTTGGGGTTCATTTGTAGTGCGACATAGCTAGAAAAAGATCCCTCCATTCTAAGTGTAACATGATTATGTAAAGCCTCTGTTTGGGGTTCATTTGTAGTGCGACATAGCTAGAAAATGATCCCTCCATTCTAAGTGTAATATGATTGTGTAAAGCCTCTGTCGGTGGTTCATTTGGAGTGGGACATAGCTATAAACAGATCCCTCCATTCTAAATGTAATATGATTGTCTAAAGCCTCTGTCTGTAGTTCATTTGTAGTGGGACATAGCTGGAAACAGATCCCTCCATTCTAAGTGTAATATGATTGTGTAAAGCCTCTGTCTGGAGCTCCTATGTAGTGGGACATAGCTAGAAAAAGATCCCTCCATTCTAAGTGTAATATGATTGTGTAAAGCCTCTGTCTGTGGTTCATTTGTAGTGGAACATAGCTAGAAAAAGATCACTCCATTCTAAGTGTAATATGATTGTGTAAAGCCTCTGTCTGGATTTCATTTGTAGTGGGACATAGCTAGAAAAAAATCAATCCCTCCATTCTAAATGTAATATGATTGTGTAAAGCCTCTGTCTGTGGTTCATTTGTAGTGGGACATAGCTAGAAAAAGATCCCTCCATTCTAAGTGTAATATGATTGTGTAAAGCCTCTCTGGAGTTCATTTGTAGTGGGACATAGCTAGAAAAGGATCCCTCCATTCTAAGTGTAAGATGATTATGTAAAGCCTCTGTTTGGGGCTCATTTGTAGTGGGACATAGCTAGAAAAAGATCCCTCCATTCTAAGTGTAAAATGATTGTGTAAAGCCTCTGTTTGGGGTTCATATGTAGTGGGACATAGCTAGAAAAAGATCCCTCCATTCTAAGTGTAATATGATTGTGTAAAGCCTCTGTGTGTGGTTCCTTTGTAGTGGGACATAGCTAGAAAAAGATCCCTCCATTCTAAGTGTAATCTGATTGTGTAAAGCCTCTGTCTGGATTTCATTTGTAGTGGGACATAGCTAGAAAAAGATCCCTCCATTCTATGTGTAATATGATTGTGTAAAGCATCTGTCTGGGGTTCATTTGTAGTGGGACATAGCTAGAAAAAGATCCCTCCATTCTAAGTGTAATATGATTGTGTAAAGCTTCTGTATGGGGTGTTCATTTGTGGTGGGACATTGCTAGAAATAGATCCCTCCATTCTATGTGTAATATGATTATGTAAATCCTCTGTCTGGGGTTCATTTGTAGTGGGATATAGCTAGAAAAAGATCCCTCCATTCTATGTGTAATAATTATTGTGCAAAGCCGCTGTTTGGGTTCATTTGTAGTGGGACATTGCTAGAAAAAGATCCCTCCATTCTAAGTGTAATATGATTGTGTAAAGCCTCTGTCGGTGGTTCATTTGGAGTGGGACATAGCTATAAACAGATCCCTCCATTCTAAATGTAATATGATTGTCTAAAGCCTCTGTCTGTAGTTCATTTGTAGTGGGACATAGCTGGAAACAGATCCCTCCATTCTAAGTGTAATATGATTGTGTAAAGCCTCTGTCTGGAGCTCCTATGTAGTGGGACATAGCTAGAAAAAGATCCCTCCATTCTAAGTGTAATATGATTGTGTAAAGCCTCTGTCTGTGGTTCATTTGTAGTGGAACATAGCTAGAAAAAGATCACTCCATTCTAAGTGTAATATGATTGTGTAAAGCCTCTGTCTGGATTTCATTTGTAGTGGGACATAGCTAGAAAAAAATCAATCCCTCCATTCTAAATGTAATATGATTGTGTAAAGCCTCTGTCTGTGGTTCATTTGTAGTGGGATATAGATAGAAAAAGATCCCTCCATTCTAAGTGTAATATGATTGTGTAAAGCCTCTCTGGAGTTCATATGTAGTGGGACATAGCTAGAAAAAGATCCCTCCATTCTAAGTGTAAGATGATTATGTAAAGCCTCTGTGTGTGGTTCCTTTGTAGTGGGACATAGCTAGAAAAAGATCCCTCCATTCTAAGTGTAATCTGATTGTGTAAAGCCTCTGTCTGGATTTCATTTGTAGTGGGACATAGCTAGAAAAAGATCCCTCCATTCTATGTGTAATATGATTGTGTAAAGCATCTGTCTGGGGTTCATTTGTAGTGGGACATAGCTAGAAAAAGATCCCTCCATTCTAAGTGTAATATGATTGTGTAAAGCTTCTGTATGGGGTGTTCATTTGTGGTGGGACATTGCTAGAAATAGATCCCTCCATTCTATGTGTAATATGATTATGTAAATCCTCTGTCTGGGGTTCATTTGTAGTGGGATATAGCTAGAAAAAGATCCCTCCATTCTATGTGTAATAATTATTGTGCAAAGCCGCTGTTTGGGTTCATTTGTAGTGGGACATTGCTAGAAAAAGATCCCTCCATTCTAAGTGTAATATGATTGTGTAAAGCCTCTGTCTGGGGGTCCTTTGTAGTGGGACATAGCTAGAAAAAGATCCCCCCATTCTAAGTGTAATATGATTGTGTAAAGCCTCTGTCTGTGGTTCATTTGTAGTGGAACATAGCTAGAAAAAAATCAATCCCTCCATTCTAAGTGTAATATGATTGTGTAAAGCCTCTGTCTGTGGTTCATTTGTAGTGGGACATAGATAGAAAAAGATCCCTCCATTCTAAGTGTAATATGATTGTGTAAAGCCTCTCTGGAGTTCATTTGTAGTGGGATATAGCTAGAAAAAGATCCCTCCATTCTAAGTGTAAGATGATTATGTAAAGCCTCTGTTTAGGGCTCATTTGTAGTGGGACATAGCTAGAAAAAGATCCCTCCATTCTAAGTGTAAAATGATTGTGTAAAGCCTCTGTTTGGGGTTCATATGTAGTGGACCATAGCTAGAAAAAGATCCCTCCATTCTAAGTGTAATATGATTTTGTAAAGCCTCTGTGTGTGGTTTCTTTGTAGTGGGACATAGCTAGAAAAAGATCCCTCCATTCTAAGTGTAATCTGATTGTGTAAAGCCTCTGTCGGGATTTCATTTGTAGTGGGACATAGCTAGAAAAAATCAATCCCTCAATTCTAAGTGTAATATGATTGTGTAAAGCCTCTGTCTGTGGTTCATTTGTAGTGGGACATTGCTAGAAAAAGCTCACTCCATTCTATGTGTAATATGATTGTGTAAAGCCTCTGTCTGGGGTTCATTTGTAGTGGGATATAGCTAGAAAAAGATCCCTCCATTCTATGTGTAATATGATTGTGTAAAGCATCTGTCTGGGGTTCATTTTTAGTGGGACATAGCTAGAAAAAGATCCCTCCATTCTAAGTGTAATATGATTGTGTAAAGCTTCTGTATGGGGTGTTCATTTGTGGGGGGACATTGCTAGAAAAAGAACCATCCATTCTATGTGTAATATGATTATGTAAATCCTCTGTCTGGGGTTCATTTGTAGTGGGATATAGCTAGAAAAAGATCCCTCCATTCTATGTGTAATAATTATTGTGCAAAGCCGCTGTTTGGGTTCATTTGTAGTGGGACATTGCTAGAAAAAGATCCCTCCATTCTAAGTGTAATATGATTGTGTAAAGGTTCTGTATGGGGTGTTCATTTGTGGTGGGACATAGCTAGAAAAATATCCCTCCATTCTAAGTGTAATATGATTGTGTAAAGCATCTGTCCGGGGTTCATTTGTAGTGGGCATAGCTAGAAAAAGATCCCTCCATTCTAAGTGTAATATGATTGTGTAAAGCCTCTGACTGGATTTCATTTATAGTGGGATATAGCTAGACAAAGATCCCTCCATTCTAAGTGTAACATGATTATGTAAAGCTTTCGTTTTGGGTTCATTTGTCGTAGGACATAGCTAGAAAAAGATCCCTCCATTCTAAGTGTAATATGATTGTGTAAAGCCTCTGTCTGGGGTTCATTTGTAGTGGGGCATAGCTAGAAACAGATCCCTCCATTATAAGGGTAATGTGATTGTGTAAAGCCTCTCTGAGGTTCATTTGTAGTGGGATATAGCTAGAAAAAGATCCCTCCATTCTAAGTGTAACATGATTATGTAAAGTCTCTGTTTGTGGTTCATTTGTAGGGGGACATATCTAGAAAAAGATCCCTCCATTCTAAATGTAATATGATTGTGTAAAGCCTCTGTCTGGATTTCATTTGTAGTGGGACATAGCTAGAAAAAATCAATCCCTCAATTCTAAGTGTAATATGATTGTGTAAAGCCTCTGTCTGTGCTTCCTTTGTAGTGGGACATAGAGAGAAAAAGATCCCTCCATTCTAAGTGTAATCTGATTGTGTAAAGCCTCTGTCTGGATTTCATTTGTGGTGGGACATAGCTTGAAAAAACCAATCCCTCCATTCTAAGTGTAATATGATTGTGTAAAGCATCTGTCTCTGGTTCATTTGTAGTGGTACCTAGCTAGAAAAAGATCCCTCAATTCTATGTGTAATATGATTGTGTAAAGCCTCTGGCTGTAGTTCATTTGTAGTGGGACATAGCTACAAAAAGATCCCTCCATTCTATGTGTAATATGATTGTGTTAAGCCTCTGTTTGGGGTTCATATGTAGTGGGACATAGCTAGAAAAAGATCCCTCCATTCTAAGTGTAATATGATTGTGTAAAGCCTTTGTCTGTGGTTCATTTGTAGTGGGACATAGCTAGAAAAAGATATCCTCCATTCTAAGTGTAATATGATTGTGTAAAGCTTCTGTATGGGGTGTTCATTCGTGGTGGGACATTGCTAGAAAAAGATCCCTCCATTCTATGTGTAATATGATTATGTAAATCCTCTGTCTGGGGTTCATTTGTAGTGGGATATAGCTCGAAAAAGATCCCTCCATTCTATGTTTAATAATTATTGTGCAACGCCGCTGTTTGGGTTCATTTGTAGTGGGACATTGCTAGAAAAAGATCCCTCCATTCTAAGTGTAATATGATTGTGTAAAGCCTCTGTCTGGGGCTCCTTTGTAGTGGGACATAGCTAGAAAAAGATCCCTCCATTCTAAGTGTAATATGATTGTGTAAAGCCTCTGTCTGTGGTTCATTTGTAGTGGAACATAGCTAGAAAAAGATCCCTCCATTCTAAGTGTAATATGATTGTGTAAAGCCTCTGTCTGTATTTCATTTGTAGTGGGACATAGCTAGAAAAAAATCAATCCCTCCATTCTAAGTGTAATATGATTGTGTAAAGCCTCTGTCTGTGGTTCATTTGTAGTGGGACATAGATAGAAAAAGATCCCTCCATTCTAAGTGTAATATGATTGTGTAAAGCCTCTCTGGAGTTTATTTGTAGTGCGATATAGCTAGAAAAAGATCCCTCCATTCTAAGTGTAAGATGATTATGTAAAGCCTCTGTTTGGGGCTCATTTGTAGTGGGACATAGCTAGAAAAAGATCCCTCCATTCTAAGTGTAAAATGATTGTGTAAATCCTCTGTTTGGGGTTCATATGTAGTGGGACATAGCTAGAAAAAGATCCCTCCATTCTAAGTGTAATATGATTGTGTAAAGCCTCTGTGTGTGGTTCCTTTGTAGTGGGACATAGCTAGAAAAAGATCCCGCCATTCTAAGTGTAATCTGATTGTGTAAAGCCTCTGTCTGGATTTCATTTGTAGTGGGACATAGCTAGAAAAAATCAATCCCTCCATTCTAAGTGTAATATGATTGTGTAAAGCCTCTGTCTGTGGTTCATTTGTAGTGGGACATTGCTAGAAAAAGATCCCTCCATTCTATGTGTAATATGATTGTGTAACGCCTCTGTCTGGGGTTCATTTGTAGTGGGATATAGCTAGAAAAAGATCCCTCCATTCTATGTGTAATATGATTGTGTAAAGCATCTGTCTGGGGTTCGTTTGTAGTGGGACATAGCTAGAAAAAGATCCCTCCATTCTAAGTGTAACATGATTGTGTAAAGCATCTGTCCGGGATTCATTTGTAGTGGGCATAGCTAGAAAAAATCAATCCCTCCATTCTAAGTGTAATATGATTGTGTAAAGCCTCTGTCTGTGCTTCCTTTGTAGTGGGACATAGCTAGAAAAAGATCCCTCCATTCTAAGTGTAATCTGATTGTGTAAAGCCTCTGTCTGGATTTCATTTGTAGTGGGACATAGCTAGAAAAAATCAATCCCTCCATTCTAAGTGTAATATGATTGTGTAAAGCCTCTGTCTGTGGTTCATTTGTAGTGGGACATTGCTTGAAAAAGATCCCTCCATTCTATGTGTAATATGATTGTGTAAAGCCTCTGTCTGGGGTTCATTTGTAGTGGGATATAGCTAGAAAAAGATCCCTCCATTCTATGTGTAATATGATTGTGTAAAGCCTCTGTGTGTGGTTCCTTTGTAGTGGGACATAGCTAGAAAAAGATCCCTCCATTCTAAGTGTAATCTGATTGTGTAAAGCTTCTGTATGGGGTGTTCATTTGTGGGGGGACATTGCTAGAAAAAGATCCCTCCATTCTATGTGTAATATGATTATGTAAATCCTCTGTCTGGGGTTCATTTGTAGTGGGATATAGCTAGAAAAAGATCCCTCCATTCTATGTGTAATAATTATTGTGCAAAGCCGCTGTTTGGGTTCATTTGTAGTGGGACATTGCTAGAAAAAGATCCCTCCATTCTAAGTGTAATATGATTGTGTAAAGCTTCTGTATGGGGTGTTCATTTGTGGGGGGACATTGCTAGAAAAAGATCCCTCCATTCTATGTGTAATATGATTATGTAAATCCTCTGTCTGGGGTTCATTTGTAGTGGGATATAGCTAGAAAAAGATCCCTCCATTCTAAGTGTAATATGATTGTGTAAAGCCTCTGACTGGATTTCATTTATAGTGGGATATAGCTAGACAAAGATCCCTCCATTCTAAGTGTAACATGATTATGTAAAGCTTTCGTTTTGGGTTCATTTGTAGTAGGACATAGCTAGAAAAAGATCCATCCATTCTAAGTGTAATATGATTGTGTAAAGCCTCTGTCTGGGGTTGATTTGTAGTGGGACATTGCTAGAAAAAGATCCCTCCATTCTAAATGTAATATTATTGTGTAAAGCCTCTGTTTGGGGTTTATTTGTAGTGGGGCATAGCTAGCAACAGATCCCTCCATTATAAGTGTAATGTGATTATGTAAAGCCTCTCTGAGGTTCATTTGTAGTGGGATATAGCTAGAAAAAGATCCCTCCATTCTAAGTGTAACATGATTATGTAAAGTCTCTGTTTGGGGTTCATTTGTAGGGGGACATAGCTAGAAAAAGATCCCTCCATTCTAAATGTAATATGATTGTGTAAAGCCTCTGTCTGGATTTCATTTGTAGTGGGACATAGCTAGAAAAAATCAATCCCTCAATTCTAAGTGCAATATGATTGTGTAAAGCCTCTGTCTGTGGTTCCTTTGTAGTGGGACATAGAGAGAAAAAGATCCCTCCATTCTAAGTGTAATCTGATTGTGTAAAGCCTCTGTCTGGATTTCATTTGTGGTGGGACATAGCTTGAAAAAACCAATCCCTCCATTCTAAGTGTAATATGATTGTGTAAAGCATCTGTCTGTGGTTCATTTGTAGTGGGACCTAGCTAGAAAAAGATCCCTCAATTCTAAGTTTAATATGATTGTGTAAAGCCTCTGGCTGTAGTTCATTTTAGTGGGACATAGCTACAAAAAGATCCCTCCATTCTATGTGTAATATGATTGTGTAAAGCCTCTGTTTGGGGTTCATATGTAGTGGGACATAGCTAGAAAAAGATCCCTCCATTCTAAGTGTAATATGATTGTGTAAAGCCTCTGTTTGGGGCTCATTTGTAGTGGGACATAGCTAGAAAAAGATCCCTCCATTCTAAGTGTAAAATGATTGTGTAAAGCCTCTGTTTGGGGTTCATATGTAGTGGGACATAGCTAGAAAACGATCCCTCCATTCTAAGTGTAATATGATTGTGTAAAGCCTCTGTGTGTAGTTCCTTTGTAGTGGGACATAGCTAGAAAAAGATCCCTCCATTCTAAGTGTAATCTGATTGTGTAAAGCCTCTGTCTGGATTTCATTTGTAGTGGGACATAGCTAGAAAAAATCAATCCCTCCATTCTAAGTGTAATATGATTGTGTAAAGCCTCTGTCTGTGGTTCATTTCTAGTGGGACATTGCTAGAAAAAGATCCCTCCATTCTATGTGTAATATGATTGTGTAAAGCCTCTGTCTGGGGTTCATTTGTAGTGGGATATAGCTAGAAAAAGATCCCTCCATTCTATGTGTAATATGATTGTGTAAAGCATCTCTCTGAGGTTCATTTGTAGTGGGATATAGCTAGAAAAAGATCCCTCCATTCTAAGTGTAACATGATTATGTAAAGTCTCTGTTTGGGGTTCATTTGTAGGGGGACATAGCTAGAAAAAGATCCCTCCATTCTAAATGTAATATGATTGTGTAAAGCCTCTGTCTGGATTTCATTTGTAGTGGGACATAGCTAGAAAAAATCAATCCCTCAATTCTAAGTGCAATATGATTGTGTAAAGCCTCTGTCTGTGGTTCCTTTGTAGTGGGACATAGAGAGAAAAAGATCCCTCCATTCTAAGTGTAATCTGATTGTGTAAAGCCTCTGTCTGGATTTCATTTGTGGTGGGACATATTTTGAAAAAACCAATCCCTCCATTCTAAGTGTAATATGATTGTGTAAAGCATCTGTCTGTGGTTCATTTGTAGTGGGACCTAGCTAGAAAAAGATCCCTCAATTCTAAGTGTAATATGATTGTGTAAAGCCTCTGGCTGTAGTTCATTTTAGTGGGACATAGCTACAAAAAGATCCCTCCATTATATGTGTAATATGATTGTGTAAAGCCTCTGTTTGGGGTTCATATGTAGTGGGACATAGCTAGAAAAAGATCCCTCCATTCTAAGTGTAATATGATTGTGTAAAGCCTCTGTTTGGGGTTCATATGTAGTGGGACATAGCTAGAAAAAGATCCCTCCATTCTAAGTGTAATATGATTGTGTAAAGCCTCTGTGTGTAGTTCCTTTGTAGTGGGACATAGCTAGAAAAAGATCCCTCCATTCTAAGTGTAAAATGATTGTGTAAAGCCTCTGTTTGGGGTTCATATGTAGTGGGACATAGCTAGAAAAAGATCCCTCCATTCTAAGTGTAATATGATTGTGTAAAGCCTCTGTGTGTAGTTCCTTTGTAGTGGGACATAGCTAGAAAAAGATCCCTCCATTCTAAGTGTAATCTGATTGTGTAAAGCCTCTGTCTGGATTTCATTTGTAGTGGGACATAGCTAGAAAAAATCAATCCCTCCATTCTAAGTGTAATATGATTGTGTAAAGCCTCTGTCTGTGGTTCATTTCTAGTGGGACATTGCTAGAAAAAGATCCCTCCATTCTATGTGTAATATGATTGTGTAAAGCCTCTGTCTGGGGTTCATTTGTAGTGGGATATAGCTAGAAAAAGATCCCTCCATTCTATGTGTAATATGATTGTGTAAAGCATCTGTCTGGGGTTCGTTTGTAGTGGGACATAGCTAGAAAAAGATCCCTCCATTCTAATTGTAACATGATTGTGTAAAGCATCTGTCCGGGGTTCATTTGTAGTGGGCATAGCTAGAAAAAGATCCCTCAATTCTAAGTGTAATATGATTGTGTAAAGCCTCTGGCTGTAGTTCATTTTAGTGGGACATAGCTACAAAAAGATCCCTCCATTCTATGTGTAATATGATTGTGTAAAGCCTCTGTTTGGGGTTCATATGTAGTGGGACATAGCTAGAAAAAGATCCCTACATTTTAAGTGTAATATGATTGTGTAAAGCTTCTGTCGGGATTTTATTTGTAGTGGGATATAGCTAGAAAAAATCCCTCCATTCTAAGTGTAACATGATTGTATAAAGCCTCTGTTTGGGGTTCATATGTAGTGGGACATAGCTAGAAAAAGATCCCTCCATTCTAAGTGTAATATGATTGTGTAAAGCCTCTGTGTGTGGTTCCTTTGTAGTGGGACATAGCTAGAAAAAGATCCCTCCATTCTAAGTGTAATCGGATTGTGTAAATCCTCTGTCTGGATTTCATTTGTAGTGGGACATAGCTAGAAAAAATCAATCCCTCCATTCTAAGTGTAATATGATTGTGTAACGCCTCTGTCTGTGGTTAATTTGTAGTGGGACATTGCTAGAAAAAGATCCCTCAATTCTATGTGTAATATGATTGTGTAAAGCCTCTGTCTGGGGTTCATTTGTAGTGGGATATAGCTGGAAAAAGATCCCTCCATTCTATGTGTAATATGATTGTGTAAAGCATCTGTCTGGGGTTCATTTGTAGTGGGACATAGCTAGAAAAAATCAATCCCTCAATTCTAAGTGCAATATGATTGTGTAAAGCCTCTGTCTGTGGTTCCTTTGTAGTGGGACATAGAGAGAAAAAGATCCCTCCATTCTAAGTGTAATCTGATTGTGTAAAGCCTCTGTCTGGATTTCATTTGTGGTGGGACATAGCTTGAAAAAACCAATCCCTCCATTCTAAGTGTAATATGATTGTGTAAAGCATCTGTCTGTGGTTCATTTGTAGTGGGACCTAGCTAGAAAAAGATCCCTCAATTCTAAGTGTAATATGATTGTGTAAAGCCTCTGGCTGTAGTTCATTTTAGTGGGACATAGCTACAAAAAGATCCCTCCATTCTATGTGTAATATGATTGTGTAAAGCCTCTGTTTGGGGTTCATATGTAGTGGGACATAGCTAGAAAAAGATCCCTCCATTCTAAGTGTAATATGATTGTGTAAAGCCTCTGTTTGGGGCTCATTTGTAGTGGGACATAGCTAGAAAAAGATCCCTCCATTCTAAGTGTAAAATGATTGTGTAAAGCCTCTGTTTGGGGTTCATATGTAGTGGGACATAGCTAGAAAAAGATCCCTCCATTCTAAGTGTAATATGATTGTGTAAAGCCTCTGTGTGTAGTTCCTTTGTAGTGGGACATAGCTAGAAAAAGATCCCTCCATTCTAAGTGTAATCTGATTGTGTAAAGCCTCTGTCTGGATTTCATTTGTAGTGGGACATAGCTAGAAAAAATCAATCCCTCCATTCTAAGTGTAATATGATTGTGTAAAGCCTCTGTCTGTGGTTCATTTCTAGTGGGACATTGCTACAAAAAGATCCCTCCATTCTATGTGCAATATTATTGTGTAAAGCCTCTGTTTGGGGTTCATATGTAGTGGGACATAGCTAGAAAAAGATCCCTCCATTCTAAGTGTAATATGATTGTGTAAAGCCTCTGTCTGTGGTTCATTTCTAGTGGGACATTGCTAGAAAAAGATCCCTCCATTCTATGTGTAATATGATTGTGTAAAGCATCTGTCCGGGGTTCATTTGTAGTGGGCATAGCTAGAAAAAGATCCCTCAATTCTAAGTGTAATATGATTGTGTAAAGCCTCTGGCTGTAGTTCATTTTAGTGGGACATAGCTACAAAAAGATCCCTCCATTCTATGTGTAATATGATTGTGTAAAGCCTCTGTTTGGGGTTCATATGTAGTGGGACATAGCTAGAAAAAGATCCCTACATTTTAAGTGTAATATGATTGTGTAAAGCCTCTGTCGGGATTTTATTTGTAGTGGGATATAGCTAGAAAAAATCCCTCCATTCTAAGTGTAACATGATTGTGTAAAGCCTCTGTTTGGGTTTCATATGTAGTGGGACATAGCTAGAAAAAGATCCCTCCATTCTAAGTGTAATATGATTGTGTAAAGCCTCTGTGTGTGGTTCCTTTGTAGTGGGACATAGCTAGAAAAAGATCCCTCCATTCTAAGTGTAATCGGATTGTGTAAATCCTCTGTCTGGATTTCATTTGTAGTGGGACATAGCTAGAAAAAATCAATCCCTCCATTCTAAGTGTAATATGATTGTGTAACGCCTCTGTCTGTGGTTCATTTGTAGTGGGACATTGCTAGAAAAAGATCCCTCAATTCTATGTGTAATATGATTGTGTAAAGCCTCTGTCTGGGGTTCATTTGTAGTGGGATATAGCTGGAAAAAGATCCCTCCATTCTATGTGTAATATGATTGTGTAAAGCATCTGTCTGGGGTTCATTTGTAGTGGGACATAGCTAGAAAAAGATCCCTCCATTCTAAGTGTAATATGATTGTGTAAAGCTTCTGTATGGGGTGTTCATTTGTGGTGGGACATTGCTAGAAAAAGATCCCTCCATTCTAAGTGTAATATGATTGTGTAAAGCCTCTGTCTGGGGCTCCTTTGTAGTGGGACATAGCTAGAAAAAGATCCCTCCATTCTAAGTGTAATATGATTGTGTAAAGCCTCTGTCTGGGGTTCATTTGTAGTGGAACATAGCTAGAAAAAGATCCCTCCAGTCTAAGTGTAATATGATTGTGTAAAGCCTCTGTCTGTATTTCATTTGTAGTGGGACATAGCTAGAAAAAAATCAATCCCTCCATTCTAAGTCTAATATGATTGTGTAAAGCCTCTGTCTGTGGTTCATTTGTAGTGGGACATAGATAGAAAAAGATCCCTCCATTCTAAGTGTAATATGATTGTGTAAAGCCTCTCTGGAGTTCATTTGTAGTGGGATATAGCTAGAAAAAGATCCCTCCATTCTAAGTGTAAGATGATTATGTAAAGCCTCTGTTTGGGGCTCATTTGTAGTGGGACATAGCGAGAAAAAGATCCCTCCATTCTAAGTGTAAAATGATTGTGTAAAGCCTCTGTTTGGGGTTCATATGTAGTGGGACATAGCTAGAAAAAGATCCCTCCATTCTAAGTGTAATATGATTGTGTAAAGCCTCTGTGTGTGGTTCCTTTGTAGTGGGACATAGCTAGAAAAAGATCCCTCCATTCTAAGTGTAATCTGATTGTGTAAAGCCTCTGTCTGGATTTCATTTGTAGTGGGACATAGCTAGAAAAAATCAATCCCTCCATTCTAAGTGTAATATGATTGTGTAAAGCCTCTGTCTGTGGTTCATTTGTAGTGGGACATTGCTAGAAAAAGATCCCTCCATTCTATGTGTAATATGATTGTGTAAAGCCTCTGTCTGGGGTTCATTTGTAGTGGGATATAGCTAGAAAAAGATCTCTCCATTCTATGTGTAATATGATTGTGTAAAGCATCTGTCTGGGGTTCATTTGTAGTGGGACATAGCTAGAAAAAGATCCCTCCATTATAAGTGTAATATGATTGTGTAAAGCTTCTGTATGGTGTGTTCATTTGTGAGGGGACATTGCTAGAAAAAGATCCCTCCATTCTATGTGTAATATGATTATGTAAATCCTCTGTCTGGGGTTCATATGTAGTGGGATATAGCTAGAAAAAGATCCCTCCATTCTATGTGTAATAATTATTGTGCAAAGCCGCTGTTTTGGTTCATTTGTAGTGGGACATTACTAGAAAAAGATCCCTCCATTCTAAGTGTAATATGATTGTGTAAAGCTTCTGTATGGGGTGTTCATTTGTGGTGGGACATAGCTAGAAAAATATCCCTCCATTCTAAGTGTAATATGATTGTGTAAAGCATCTGTCCGGGGTTCATTTGTAGTGGGCATAGCTAGAAAAAGATCCCTCCATTCTAAGTGTAATATGATTGTGTAAAGCCTCTGACTGGATTTCATTTATAGTGGGATATAGCTAGACAAAGATCCCTCCATTCTAAGTGTAACATGATTATGTAAAGCTTTCGTTTTGGGTTCATTTGTAGTAGGACATAGCTAGAAAAAGATCCCTCCATTCTAAGTGTAATATGATTGTGTAAAGCCTCTGTCTGGGGTTCATTTGTAGTGGGACATTGCTAGAAAAAGATCCCTCCATTCTAAATGTAATATTATTGTGTAAAGCCTCTGTTTGGGGTTTATTTGTAGTGGGGCATAGCTATAAACAGATCCCTCCATTATAAGTGTAATGTGATTGTGTAAAGCCTCTCTGAGGTTCATTTGTAGTGGGATATAGCTAGAAAAAGATCCCTCCATTCTAAGTGTAACATGATTATGTAAAGTCTCTGTTTGGGGTTCATTTGTAGTGGGACCTAGCTAGAAAAAGATCCCTCAATTCTAAGTGTAATATGATTGTGTAAAGCCTCTGGCTGTAGTTCATTTGTAGTGGGACATAGCTACAAAAAGATCCCTCCATTCTATGTGTAATATGATTGTGTAAAGCCTCTGTTTGGGGTTCATATGTAGTGGGACATAGGTAGAAAAAGATCCCTCCATTCTAAGTGTAAAATGATTGTGTAAAGCCTTTGTCTGTGGTTCATTTGTAGTGGGACATAGCTAGAAAAAGATCCCTACATTTTAAGTGTAACATGATTATGTAAAGTCTCTGTTTGGGGTTCATTTGTAGGGGGACATAGCTAGAAAAAGATCCCTCCATTCTAAATGTAATATGATTGTGTAAAGCCTCTGTCTGGATTTCATTTGTAGTGGGACATAGAGAGAAAAAGATCCCTCCATTCTAAGTGTAATATGATTGTGTAAAGCCTCTGTCCGGGGTTCATTTGTAGTGGGCATAGCTAGAAAAAGATCCCTCCATTCTAAGTGTAATATGATTGTGTAAAGCCTCTGACTGGATTTCATTTATAGTGGGATATAGCTAGACAAAGATCCCTCCATTCTATGTGTAATATGATTGTGTAAAGCATCTGTCTGGGGTTCGTTTGTAGTGGGCATAGCTAGAAAAATGCAATCCCTCCATTCTAAGTGTAATATGATTGTGTAAAGCCTCTGTCTGTGGTTCCTTTGTAGTGGGACATAGCTAGAAAAAGATCCCTCCATTCTAAGTGTAATCTGATTGTGTAAAGCCTCTGTCTGGATTTCATTTGTAGTGGGACATATCTAGAAAAAATCAATCCCTCCATTCTAAGTGTAATATGATTGTGTAAAGCCTCTGTCTGTGGTTCATTTGTAGTGGGACATTGCTAGAAAAAGATCCCTCCATTCTATGTGTAATATGATTGTGTAAAGCCTCTGTCTGGAGTTCATTTGTAGTGGGATATAGCTAGAAAAAGATCCCTCCATTCTATGTGTAATATGATTGTGTAAAGCCTCTGTGTGTGGTTCCTTTGTAGTGGGACATAGCTAGAAAAAGATCCCTCCATTCTAAGTGTAATCTGATTGTGTAAAGCTTCTGTATGGGGTGTTCATTTGTGGGGGGACATTGCTAGAAAAAGATCCCTCCATTCTATGTGTAATATGATTATGTAAATCCTCTGTCTGGGGTTCATTTGTAGTGGGATATAGCTAGAAAAAGATCCCTCCATTCTATGTGTAATAATTATTGTGCAAAGCCGCTGTTTGGGTTCATTTGTAGTGGGACATTGCTAGAAAAAAATCCCTCCATTCTAAGTGTAATATGATTGTGTAAAGCTTCTGTATGGGGTGTTCATTTGTGGTGGGACATAGCTAGAAAAATATCCCTCCATTCTAAGTGTAACATGATTGTGTAAAGCATCTGTCCGGGGTTCATTTGTAGTGGGCATAGCTAGAAAAAGATCCCTCCATTCTAAGTGTAATATGATTGTGTAAAGCCTCTGACTGGATTTCATTTATAGTGGGATATAGCTAGACAAAGATCCCTCCATTCTAAGTGTAACATGATTATGTAAAGCTTTCGTTTTGGGTTCATTTGTAGTAGGACATAGCTAGAAAAAGATCCCTCCATTCTAAGTGTAATATGATTGTGTAAAGCCTCTGTCTGGGGTTGATTTGTAGTGGGACATTGCTAGTAAAAGATCCCTCCATTCTA
Source organism: Chaetoderma sp. LZ-2023a (assembly GCA_034401795.1). Lineage (NCBI taxonomy): Eukaryota > Metazoa > Mollusca > Caudofoveata > Chaetodermatida > Chaetodermatidae > Chaetoderma > Chaetoderma sp. LZ-2023a. The sequence continues at coordinate 231,135,501 of CM067369.1, read as the reverse complement.
AATGTAATATTATTGTGTAAAGCCTCTGTTTGGGGTTTATTTGTAGTGGGGCAATGCTAGAAACAGATCCCTCCATTATAAGTGTAATGTGATTATGTAAAGCCTCTCTGAGGTTCATTTGTAGTGGAATATAGCTAGAAAAAGATCCCTCCATTCTAAGTGTAACATGATTATGTAAAATCTCTGTTTGGGGTTCATTTGTAGGGGGACATAGCTAGAAAAAGATCCCTCCATTCTAAATGTAATATGATTGTGTAAAGCCTCTGTCTGGATTTCATTTGTAGTGGGACATAGCTACAAAAAAATCAATCCCTCAATTCTAAGTGCAATATGATTGTGTAAAGCCTCTGTCTGTGGTTCCTTTGTAGTGGGACATAGAGAGAAAAAGATCCCTCCATTCTAAGTGTAATCTGATTGTGTAAAGCCTCTGTCTGGATTTCATTTGTGGTGGGACATAGCTTGAAAAAACCAATCCCTCCATTCTAAGTGTAATATGATTGTGTAAAGCATCTGTCTGTGGTTCATTTGTAGTGGGACCTAGCTAGAAAAAGATCCCTCAATTCTAAGTGTAATATGATTGTGTAAAGCCTCTGGCTGTAGTTCATTTTAGTGGGACATAGCTACAAAAAGATCCCTCCATTCTATGTGTAATATGATTGTGTAAAGCCTCTGTTTGGGGTTCATATGTAGTGGGACATAGCTAGAAAAAGATCCCTCCATTCTAAGTGTAATATGATTGTGTAAAGCCTTTGTCTGTGGTTCATTTGTAGTGGGACATAGCTAGAAAAAGATCCCTACATTTTAATTGTAATATGATTGTGTAAAGCCTCTGTCTGTGGTTCATTTGTAGTGGGACATAGATAGAAAAAGATCCCTCCATTCTAAGTGTAATATGATTGTGTAAAGCCTCTCTGGAGTTCATTTGTAGTGGGATATAGCTAGAAAAAGATTCCTCCATTCTAAGTGTAATATGATTGTGTAAAGCCTCTGACTGGATTTCATTTATAGTGGGATATAGCTAGACAAAGATCCCTCCATTCTAAGTGTAACATGATTATGTAAAGCTTTCGTTTTGGGTTCATTTGTAGTAGGACATAGCTAGAAAAAGATCCATCCATTCTAAGTGTAATATGATTGTGTAAAGCCTCTGTCTGGGGTTGATTTGTAGTGGGACATTGCTAGAAAAAGATCCCTCCATTCTATGTGTAATATGATTGTGTAAAGCCTCTGTCTGGAGTTCATTTGTAGTGGGATATAGCTAGAAAAAGATCCCTCCATTCTATGTGTAATATGATTGTGTAAAGCCTCTGTGTGTGGTTCCTTTGTAGTGGGACATAGCTAGAAAAAGATCCCTCCATTCTAAGTGTAATCTGATTGTGTAAAGCTTCTGTATGGGGTGTTCATTTGTGGGGGGACATTGCTAGAAAAAGATCCCTCCATTCTATGTGTAATATGATTATGTAAATCCTCTGTCTGGGGTTCATTTGTAGTGGGATATAGCTAGAAAAAGATCCCTCCATTCTATGTGTAATAATTATTGTGCAAAGCCGCTGTTTGGGTTCATTTGTAGTGGGACATTGCTTGAAAAAAATCCCTCCATTCTAAGTGTAATATGATTGTGTAAAGCTTCTGTATGGCGTGTTCATTTGTGGTGGGACATAGCTAGAAAAATATCCCTCCATTCTAAGTGTAACATGATTGTGTAAAGCATCTGTCCGGGGTTCATTTGTAGTGGGCATAGCTAGAAAAAGATCCCTCCATTCTAAGTGTAATATGATTGTGTAAAGCCTCTGACTGGATTTCATTTATAGTGGGATATAGCTAGACAAAGATCCCTCCATTCTAAGTGTAACATGATTATGTAAAGCTTTCGTTTTGGGTTCATTTGTAGTAGGACATAGCTAGAAAAAGATCACTCCATTCTAAGTGTAATATGATTGTGTAAAGCCTATGTCTGGGGTTGATTTGTAGTGGGACATTGCTAGTAAAAGATCCCTCCATTCTAAATGTAATATTATTGTGTAAAGCCTCTGTTTGGGGTTTATTTGTAGTGGGGCATAGCTAGAAACAGATCCCTCCATTATAAGTGTAATGTGATTATGTAAAGCCTCTCTGAGGTTCATTTGTAGTGGGATATAGCTAGAAAAAGATCCCTCCATTCTAAGTGTAACATGATTATGTAAAATCTCTGTTTGGGGTTCATTTGTAGGGGGACATAGCTAGAAAAAGATCCCTCCATTCTAAATGTAATATGATTGTGTAAAGCCTCTGTCTGGATTTCATTTGTAGTGGGACATAGCTACAAAAAAATCAATCCCTCAATTCTAAGTGCAATATGATTGTGTAAAGCCTCTGTCTGTGGTTCCTTTGTAGTGGGACATAGAGAGAAAAAGATCCCTCCATTCTAAGTGTAATCTGATTGTGTAAAGCCTCTGTCTGGATTTCATTTGTGGTGGGACATAGCTTGAAAAAACCAATCCCTCCATTCTAAGTGTAATATGATTGTGTAAAGCATCTGTCTGTGGTTCATTTGTAGTGGGACCTAGCTAGAAAAAGATCCCTCAATTCTAAGTGTAATATGATTGTGTAAAGCCTCTGGCTGTAGTTCATTTTAGTGGGACATAGCTACAAAAAGATCCCTCCATTCTATGTGTAATATGATTGTGTAAAGCCTCTGTTTGGGGTTCATATGTAGTGGGACATAGCTAGAAAAAGATCCCTCCATTCTAAGTGTAATATGATTGTGTAAAGCCTTTGTCTGTGGTTCATTTGTAGTGGGACATAGCTAGAAAAAGATCCCTACATTTTAATTGTAATATGATTGTGTAAAGCCTCTGTCTGTGGTTCATTTGTAGTGGGACATAGATAGAAAAAGATCCCTCCATTCTAAGTGTAATATGATTGTGTAAAGCCTCTCTGGAGTTCATTTGTAGTGGGATATAGCTAGAAAAAGATCCCTCCATTCTAAGTGTAATATGATTGTGTAAAGCCTCTGACTGGATTTCATTTATAGTGGGATATAGCTAGACAAAGATCCCTCCATTCTAAGTGTAACATGATTATGTAAAGCTTTCGTTTTGGGTTCATTTGTAGTAGGACATAGCTAGAAAAAGATCCATCCATTCTAAGTGTAATATGATTGTGTAAAGCCTCTGTCTGGGGTTGATTTGTAGTGGGACATTGCTAGAAAAAGATCCTTCCATTCTAAATGTAATATTATTGTGTAAAGCCTCTGTTTGGGGTTTATTTGTAGTGGGGCATAGCTAGCAACAGATCCCTCCATTATAAGTGTAATGTGATTATGTAAAGCCTCTCTGAGGTTCATTTGTAGTGGGATATAGCTAGAAAAAGATCCCTCCATTCTAAGTGTAACATGATTATGTAAAGTCTCTGTTTGGGGTTCATTTGTAGGGGGACATAGCTAGAAAAAGATCCCTCCATTCTAAATGTAATATGATTGTGTAAAGCCTCTGTCTGGATTTCATTTGTAGTGGGACATAGCTAGAAAAAATCAATCCCTCAATTCTAAGTGCAATTTGATTGTGTAAAGCCTCTGTCTGTGGTTCCTTTGTAGTGGGACATAGAGAGAAAAAGATCCCTCCATTCTAAGTGTAATCTGATTGTGTAAAGCCTCTGTCTGGATTTCATTTGTGGTGGGACATAGCTTGAAAAAACCAATCCCTCCATTCTAAGTGTAATATGATTGTGTAAAGCATCTGTCTGTGGTTCATTTGTAGTGGGACCTAGCTAGAAAAAGATCCCTCAATTCTAAGTTTAATATGATTGTGTAAAGCCTCTGGCTGTAGTTCATTTTAGTGGGACATAGCTACAAAAAGATCCCTCCATTCTATGTGTAATATGATTGTGTAAAGCCTCTGTTTGGGGTTCATATGTAGTGGGACATAGCTAGAAAAAGATCCCTCCATTCTAAGTGTAATATGATTGTGTAAAGCCTCTGTTTGGGGCTCATTTGTAGTGGGACATAGCTAGAAAAAGATCCCTCCATTCTAAGTGTAAAATGATTGTGTAAAGCCTCTGTTTGGGGTTCATATGTAGTGGGACATAGCTAGAAAACGATCCCTCCATTCTAAGTGTAATATGATTGTGTAAAGCCTCTGTGTGTAGTTCCTTTGTAGTGGGACATAGCTAGAAAAAGATCCCTCCATTCTAAGTGTAATCTGATTGTGTAAAGCCTCTGTCTGGATTTCATTTGTAGTGGGACATAGCTAGAAAAAATCAATCCCTCCATTCTAAGTGTAATATGATTGTGTAAAGCCTCTGTCTGTGGTTCATTTCTAGTGGGACATTGCTAGAAAAAGATCCCTCCATTCTATGTGTAATATGATTGTGTAAAGCCTCTGTCTGGGGTTCATTTGTAGTGGGATATAGCTAGAAAAAGATCCCTCCATTCTATGTGTAATATGATTGTGTAAAGCATCTCTCTGAGGTTCATTTGTAGTGGGATATAGCTAGAAAAAGATCCCTCCATTCTAAGTGTAACATGATTATGTAAAGTCTCTGTTTGGGGTTCATTTGTAGGGGGACATAGCTAGAAAAAGATCCCTCCATTCTAAATGTAATATGATTGTGTAAAGCCTCTGTCTGGATTTCATTTGTAGTGGGACATAGCTAGAAAAAATCAATCCCTCAATTCTAAGTGCAATATGATTGTGTAAAGCCTCTGTCTGTGGTTCCTTTGTAGTGGGACATAGAGAGAAAAAGATCCCTCCATTCTAAGTGTAATCTGATTGTGTAAAGCCTCTGTCTGGATTTCATTTGTGGTGGGACATAGCTTGAAAAAACCAATCCCTCCATTCTAAGTGTAATATGATTGTGTAAAGCATCTGTCTGTGGTTCATTTGTAGTGGGACCTAGCTAGAAAAAGATCCCTCAATTCTAAGTGTAATATGATTGTGTAAAGCCTCTGGCTGTAGTTCATTTTAGTGGGACATAGCTACAAAAAGATCCCTCCATTATATGTGTAATATGATTGTGTAAAGCCTCTGTTTGGGGTTCATATGTAGTGGGACATAGCTAGAAAAAGATCCCTCCATTCTAAGTGTAATATGATTGTGTAAAGCCTCTGTTTGGGGCTCATTTGTAGTGGGACATAGCTAGAAAAAGATCCCTCCATTCTAAGTGTAAAATGATTGTGTAAAGCCTCTGTCTGGGGTTGATTTGTAGTGGGACATTGCTAGAAAAAGATCCCTCCATTCTAAATGTAATATTATTGTGTAAAGCCTCTGTTTGGGGTTTATTTGTAGTGGGGCATAGCTAGCAACAGATCCCTCCATTATAAGTGTAATGTGATTATGTAAAGCCTCTCTGAGGTTCATTTGTAGTGGGACCTAGCTAGAAAAAGATCCCTCAATTCTAAGTGTAATATGATTGTGTAAAGCCTCTGGCTGTAGTTCATTTTAGTGGGACATAGCTACAAAAAGATCCCTCCATTCTATGTGTAATATGATTGTGTAAAGCCTCTGTTTGGGGTTCATATGTAGTGGGACATAGCTAGAAAAAGATCCCTCCATTCTAAGTGTAATATGATTGTGTAAAGCCTTTGTCTGTGGTTCATTTGTAGTGGGACATAGCTAGAAAAAGATCCCTACATTTTAATTGTAATATGATTGTGTAAAGCCTCTGTCTGTGGTTCATTTGTAGTGGGACATAGATAGAAAAAGATCCCTCCATTCTAAGTGTAATATGATTGTGTAAAGCCTCTCTGGAGTTCATTTGTAGTGGGATATAGCTAGAAAAAGATCCCTCCATTCTAAGTGTAATATGATTGTGTAAAGCCTCTGACTGGATTTCATTTATAGTGGGATATAGCTAGACAAAGATCCCTCCATTCTAAGTGTAACATGATTATGTAAAGCTTTCGTTTTGGGTTCATTTGTAGTAGGACATAGCTAGAAAAAGATCCATCCATTCTAAGTGTAATATGATTGTGTAAAGCCTCTGTCTGGGGTTGATTTGTAGTGGGACATTGCTAGAAAAAGATCCCTCCATTCTAAATGTAATATTATTGTGTAAAGCCTCTGTTTGGGGTTTATTTGTAGTGGGGCATAGCTAGCAACAGATCCCTCCATTATAAGTGTAATGTGATTATGTAAAGCCTCTCTGAGGTTCATTTGTAGTGGGATATAGCTAGAAAAAGATCCCTCCATTCTAAGTGTAACATGATTATGTAAAGTCTCTGTTTGGGGTTCATTTGTAGGGGGACATAGCTAGAAAAAGATCCCTCCATTCTAAATGTAATATGATTGTGTAAAGCCTCTGTCTGGATTTCATTTGTAGTGGGACATAGCTAGAAAAAATCAATCCCTCAATTCTAAGTGCAATATGATTGTGTAAAGCCTCTGTCTGTGGTTCCTTTGTAGTGGGACATAGAGAGAAAAAGATCCCTCCATTCTAAGTGTAATCTGATTGTGTAAAGCCTCTGTCTGGATTTCATTTGTGGTGGGACATAGCTTGAAAAAACCAATCCCTCCATTCTAAGTGTAATATGATTGTGTAAAGCATCTGTCTGTGGTTCATTTGTAGTGGGACCTAGCTAGAAAAAGATCCCTCAATTCTAAGTTTAATATGATTGTGTAAAGCCTCTGGCTGTAGTTCATTTTAGTGGGACATAGCTACAAAAAGATCCCTCCATTCTATGTGTAATATGATTGTGTAAAGCCTCTGTTTGGGGTTCATATGTAGTGGGACATAGCTAGAAAAAGATCCCTCCATTCTAAGTGTAATATGATTGTGTAAAGCCTCTGTTTGGGGCTCATTTGTAGTGGGACATAGCTAGAAAAAGATCCCTCCATTCTAAGTGTAAAATGATTGTGTAAAGCCTCTGTTTGGGGTTCATATGTAGTGGGACATAGCTAGAAAACGATCCCTCCATTCTAAGTGTAATATGATTGTGTAAAGCCTCTGTGTGTAGTTCCTTTGTAGTGGGACATAGCTAGAAAAAGATCCCTCCATTCTAAGTGTAATCTGATTGTGTAAAGCCTCTGTCTGGATTTCATTTGTAGTGGGACATAGCTAGAAAAAATCAATCCCTCCATTCTAAGTGTAATATGATTGTGTAAAGCCTCTGTCTGTGGTTCATTTCTAGTGGGACATTGCTAGAAAAAGATCCCTCCATTCTATGTGTAATATGATTGTGTAAAGCCTCTGTCTGGGGTTCATTTGTAGTGGGATATAGCTAGAAAAAGATCCCTCCATTCTATGTGTAATATGATTGTGTAAAGCATCTCTCTGAGGTTCATTTGTAGTGGGATATAGCTAGAAAAAGATCCCTCCATTCTAAGTGTAACATGATTATGTAAAGTCTCTGTTTGGGGTTCATTTGTAGGGGGACATAGCTAGAAAAAGATCCCTCCATTCTAAATGTAATATGATTGTGTAAAGCCTCTGTCTGGATTTCATTTGTAGTGGGACATAGCTAGAAAAAATCAATCCCTCAATTCTAAGTGCAATATGATTGTGTAAAGCCTCTGTCTGTGGTTCCTTTGTAGTGGGACATAGAGAGAAAAAGATCCCTCCATTCTAAGTGTAATCTGATTGTGTAAAGCCTCTGTCTGGATTTCATTTGTGGTGGGACATAGCTTGAAAAAACCAATCCCTCCATTCTAAGTGTAATATGATTGTGTAAAGCATCTGTCTGTGGTTCATTTGTAGTGGGACCTAGCTAGAAAAAGATCCCTCAATTCTAAGTGTAATATGATTGTGTAAAGCCTCTGGCTGTAGTTCATTTTAGTGGGACATAGCTACAAAAAGATCCCTCCATTATATGTGTAATATGATTGTGTAAAGCCTCTGTTTGGGGTTCATATGTAGTGGGACATAGCTAGAAAAAGATCCCTCCATTCTAAGTGTAATATGATTGTGTAAAGCCTCTGTTTGGGGCTCATTTGTAGTGGGACATAGCTAGAAAAAGATCCCTCCATTCTAAGTGTAAAATGATTGTGTAAAGCCTCTGTTTGGGGTTCATATGTAGTGGGACATAGCTAGAAAAAGATCCCTCCATTCTAAGTGTAATATGATTGTGTAAAGCCTCTGTGTGTAGTTCCTTTGTAGTGGGACATAGCTAGAAAAAGATCCCTCCATTCTAAGTGTAATCTGATTGTGTAAAGCCTCTGTCTGGATTTCATTTGTAGTGGGACATAGCTAGAAAAAATCAATCCCTCCATTCTAAGTGTAATATGATTGTGTAAAGCCTCTGTCTGTGGTTCATTTCTAGTGGGACATTGCTAGAAAAAGATCCCTCCATTCTATGTGTAATATGATTGTGTAAAGCCTCTGTCTGGGGTTCATTTGTAGTGGGATATAGCTAGAAAAAGATCCCTCCATTCTATGTGTAATATGATTGTGTAAAGCATCTGTCTGGGGTTCGTTTGTAGTGGGACATAGCTAGAAAAAGATCCCTCCATTCTAATTGTAACATGATTGTGTAAAGCATCTGTCCGGGGTTCATTTGTAGTGGGCATAGCTAGAAAAAGATCCCTCAATTCTAAGTGTAATATGATTGTGTAAAGCCTCTGGCTGTAGTTCATTTTAGTGGGACATAGCTACAAAAAGATCCCTCCATTCTATGTGTAATATGATTGTGTAAAGCCTCTGTTTGGGGTTCATATGTAGTGGGACATAGCTAGAAAAAGATCCCTACATTTTAAGTGTAATATGATTGTGTAGAGCCTCTGTCGGGATTTTATTTGTAGTGGGATATAGCTAGAAAAAATCCCTCCATTCTAAGTGTAACATGATTGTATAAAGCCTCTGTTTGGGGTTCATATGTAGTGGGACATAGCTAGAAAAAGATCCCTCCATTCTAAGTGTAATATGATTGTGTAAAGCCTCTGTGTGTGGTTCCTTTGTAGTGGGACATAGCTAGAAAAAGATCCCTCCATTCTAAGTGTAATCGGATTGTGTAAATCCTCTGTCTGGATTTCATTTGTAGTGGGACATAGCTAGAAAAAATCAATCCGTCCATTCTAAGTGTAATATGATTGTGTAACGCCTCTGTCTGTGGTTCATTTGTAGTGGGACATTGCTAGAAAAAGATCCCTCAATTCTATGTGTAATATGATTGTGTAAAGCCTCTGTCTGGGGTTCATTTGTAGTGGGATATAGCTGGAAAAAGATCCCTCCATTCTATGTGTAATATGATTGTGTAAAGCATCTGTCTGGGGTTCATTTGTAGTGGGACATAGCTAGAAAAAATCAATCCCTCAATTCTAAGTGCAATATGATTGTGTAAAGCCTCTGTCTGTGGTTCCTTTGTAGTGGGACATAGAGAGAAAAAGATCCCTCCATTCTAAGTGTAATCTGATTGTGTAAAGCCTCTGTCTGGATTTCATTTGTGGTGGGACATAGCTTGAAAAAACCAATCCCTCCATTCTAAGTGTAATATGATTGTGTAAAGCATCTGTCTGTGGTTCATTTGTAGTGGGACCTAGCTAGAAAAAGATCCCTCAATTCTAAGTGTAATATGATTGTGTAAAGCCTCTGGCTGTAGTTCATTTTAGTGGGACATAGCTACAAAAAGATCCCTCCATTCTATGTGTAATATGATTGTGTAAAGCCTCTGTTTGGGGTTCATATGTAGTGGGACATAGCTAGAAAAAGATCCCTCCATTCTAAGTGTAATATGATTGTGTAAAGCCTCTGTTTGGGGCTCATTTGTAGTGGGACATAGCTAGAAAAAGATCCCTCCATTCTAAGTGTAAAATGATTGTGTAAAGCCTCTGTTTGGGGTTCATATGTAGTGGGACATAGCTAGAAAAAGATCCCTCCATTCTAAGTGTAATATTATTGTGTAAAGCCTCTGTGTGTAGTTCCTTTGTAGTGGGACATAGCTAGAAAAAGATCCCTCCATTCTAAGTGTAATCTGATTGTGTAAAGCCTCTGTCTGGATTTCATTTGTAGTGGGACATAGCTAGAAAAAATCAATCCCTCCATTCTAAGTGTAATATGATTGTGTAAAGCCTCTGTCTGTGGTTCATTTCTAGTGGGACATTGCTACAAAAAGATCCCTCCATTCTATGTGTAATATGATTGTGTAAAGCCTCTGTTTGGGGTTCATATGTAGTGGGACATAGCTAGAAAAAGATCCCTCCATTCTAAGTGTAATATGATTGTGTAAAGCCTCTGTCTGTGGTTCATTTCTAGTGGGACATTGCTAGAAAAAGATCCCTCCATTCTATGTGTAATATGATTGTGTAAAGCCTCTGTCTGGGGTTCATTTGTAGTGGGATATAGCTAGAAAAAGATCCCTCCATTCTATGTGTAATATGATTGTGTAAAGCATCTGTCTGGGGTTCGTTTGTAGTTGGATATAGCTAGAAAAAGATCCCTCCATTCTAATTGTAACATGATTGTGTAAAGCATCTGTCCGGGGTTCATTTGTAGTGGGCATAGCTAGAAAAAGATCCCTCAATTCTAAGTGTAATATGATTGTGTAAAGCCTCTGGCTGTAGTTCATTTTAGTGGGACATAGCTACAAAAAGATCCCTCCATTCTATGTGTAATATGATTGTGTAAAGCCTCTGTTTGGGGTTCATATGTAGTGGGACATAGCTAGAAAAAGATCCCTACATTTTAAGTGTAATATGATTGTGTAAAGCCTCTGTCGGGATTTTATTTGTAGTGGGATATAGCTAGAAAAAATCCCTCCATTCTAAGTGTAACATGATTGTATAAAGCCTCTGTTTGGGGTTCATATGTAGTGGGACATAGCTAGAAAAAGATCCCTCCATTCTAAGTGTAATATGATTGTGTAAAGCCTCTGTGTGTGGTTCCTTTGTAGTGGGACATAGCTAGAAAAAGATCCCTCCATTCTAAGTGTAATCGGATTGTGTAAATCCTCTGTCTGGATTTCATTTGTAGTGGGACATAGCTAGAAAAAATCAATCCCTCCATTCTAAGTGTAATATGATTGTGTAACGCCTCTGTCTGTGGTTCATTTGTAGTGGGATATTGCTAGAAAAAGATCCCTCAATTCTATGTGTAATATGATTGTGTAAAGCCTCTGTCTGGGGTTCATTTGTAGTGGGATATAGCTGGAAAAAGATCCCTCCATTCTATGTGTAATATGATTGTGTAAAGCCTCTGTCTGGGGTTCATTTGTAGTGGGATATAGCTAGAAAAAGATCCCTCCATTCTATGTGTAATATGATTGTGTAAAGCATCTGTCTGGGGTTCGTTTGTAGTTGGATATAGCTAGAAAAAGATCCCTCCATTCTAATTGTAACATGATTGTGTAAAGCATCTGTCCGGGGTTCATTTGTAGTGGGCATAGCTAGAAAAAGATCCCTCAATTCTAAGTGTAATATGATTGTGTAAAGCCTCTGGCTGTAGTTCATTTTAGTGGGACATAGCTACAAAAAGATCCCTCCATTCTATGTGTAATATGATTGTGTAAAGCCTCTGTTTGGGGTTCATATGTAGTGGGACATAGCTAGAAAAAGATCCCTACATTTTAAGTGTAATATGATTGTGTAAAGCCTCTGTCGGGATTTTATTTGTAGTGGGATATAGCTAGAAAAAATCCCTCCATTCTAAGTGTAACATGATTGTATAAAGCCTCTGTTTGGGGTTCATATGTAGTGGGACATAGCTAGAAAAAGATCCCTCCATTCTAAGTGTAATATGATTGTGTAAAGCCTCTGTGTGTGGTTCCTTTGTAGTGGGACATAGCTAGAAAAAGATCCCTCCATTCTAAGTGTAATCGGATTGTGTAAATCCTCTGTCTGGATTTCATTTGTAGTGGGACATAGCTAGAAAAAATCAATCCCTCCATTCTAAGTGTAATATGATTGTGTAACGCCTCTGTCTGTGGTTCATTTGTAGTGGGATATTGCTAGAAAAAGATCCCTCAATTCTATGTGTAATATGATTGTGTAAAGCCTCTGTCTGGGGTTCATTTGTAGTGGGATATAGCTGGAAAAAGATCCCTCCATTCTATGTGTAATATGATTGTGTAAAGCATCTGTCTGGGGTTCATTTGTAGTGGGACATAGCTAGAAAAAATCAATCCCTCAATTCTAAGTGCAATATGATTGTGTAAAGCCTCTGTCTGTGGTTCCTTTGTAGTGGGACATAGAGAGAAAAAGATCCCTCCATTCTAAGTGTAATCTGATTGTGTAAAGCCTCTGTCTGGATTTCATTTGTGGTGGGACATAGCTTGAAAAAACCAATCCCTCCATTCTAAGTGTAATATGATTGTGTAAAGCATCTGTCTGTGGTTCATTTGTAGTGGGACCTAGCTAGAAAAAGATCCCTCAATTCTAAGTGTAATATTATTGTGTAAAGCCTCTGGCTGTAGTTCATTTTAGTGGGACATAGCTACAAAAGATCCCTCCATTCTATGTGTAATATGATTGTGTAAAGCCTCTGTTTGGGGTTCATATGTAGTGGGACATAGCTAGAAAAAGATCCCTCCATTCTAAGTGTAATATGATTGTGTAAAGCCTCTGTTTGGGGCTCATTTGTAGTGGGACATAGCTAGAAAAAGATCCCTCCATTCTAAGTGTAAAATGATTGTGTAAAGCCTCTGTTTGGGGTTCATATGTAGTGGGACATAGCTAGAAAAAGATCCCTCCATTCTAAGTGTAATATGATTGTGTAAAGCCTCTGTGTGTAGTTCCTTTGTAGTGGGACATAGCTAGAAAAAGATCCCTCAATTCTAAGTGTAATCTGATTGTGTAAAGCCTCTGTCTGGATTTCATTTGTAGTGGGACATAGCTAGAAAAAATCAATCCCTCCATTCTAAGTGTAATATGATTGTGTAAAGCCTCTGTCTGTGGTTCATTTCTAGTGGGACATTGCTACAAAAAGATCCCTCCATTCTATGTGTAATATGATTGTGTAAAGCCTCTGTTTGGGGTTCATATGTAGTGGGACATAGCTAGAAAAAGATCCCTCCATTCTAAGTGTAATATGATTGTGTAAAGCCTCTGTCTGTGGTTCATTTCTAGTGGGACATTGCTAGAAAAAGATCCCTCCATTCTATGTGTAATATGATTGTGTAAAGCCTCTGTCTGGGGTTCATTTGTAGTGGGATATAGCTAGAAAAAGATCCCTCCATTCTATGTGTAATATGATTGTGTAAAGCATCTGTCTGGGGTTCGTTTGTAGTTGGATATAGCTAGAAAAAGATCCCTCCATTCTAATTGTAACATGATTGTGTAAAGCATCTGTCCGGGGTTCATTTGTAGTGGGCATAGCTAGAAAAAGATCCCTCAATTCTAAGTGTAATATGATTGTGTAAAGCCTCTGGCTGTAGTTCATTTTAGTGGGACATAGCTACAAAAAGATCCCTCCATTCTATGTGTAATATGATTGTGTAAAGCCTCTGTTTGGGGTTCATATGTAGTGGGACATAGCTAGAAAAAGATCCCTACATTTTAAGTGTAATATGATTGTGTAAAGCCTCTGTCGGGATTTTATTTGTAGTGGGATATAGCTAGAAAAAATCCCTCCATTCTAAGTGTAACATGATTGTGTAAAGCCTCTGTTTGGGTTTCATATGTAGTGGGACATAGCTAGAAAAAGATCCCTCCATTCTAAGTGTAATATGATTGTGTAAAGCCTCTGTGTGTGGTTCCTTTGTAGTGGGACATAGCTAGAAAAAGATCCCTCCATTCTAAGTGTAATCGGATTGTGTAAATCCTCTGTCTGGATTTCATTTGTAGTGGGACATAGCTAGAAAAAATCAATCCCTCCATTCTAAGTGTAATATGATTGTGTAACGCCTCTGTCTGTGGTTCATTTGTAGTGGGACATTGCTAGAAAAAGATCCCTCCATTCTAAGTGTAATATGATTGTGTAAAGCCTCTGTCTGGGGCTCCTTTGTAGTGGGACATAGCTAGAAAAAGATCCCTCCATTCTAAGTGTAATATGATTGTGTAAAGCCTCTGTCTGGGGTTCATTTGTAGTGGGACATAGCTAGAAAAAGATCCCTCCATTCTAAGTGTAATATGATTGTGTAAAGCTTCTGTATGGGGTGTTCATTTGTGGTGGGACATTGCTAGAAAAAGATCCCTCCATTCTAAGTGTAATATGATTGTGTAAAGCCTCTGTCTGGGGCTCCTTTGTAGTGGGACATAGCTAGAAAAAGATCCCTCCATTCTAAGTGTAATATGATTGTGTAAAGCCTCTGTCTGGGGTTCATTTGTAGTGGAACATAGCTAGAAAAAGATCCCTCCAGTCTAAGTGTAATATGATTGTGTAAAGCCTCTGTCTGTATTTCATTTGTAGTGGGACATAGCTAGAAAAAAATCAATCCCTCCATTCTAAGTCTAATATGATTGTGTAAAGCCTCTGTCTGTGGTTCATTTGTAGTGGGACATAGATAGAAAAAGATCCCTCCATTCTAAGTGTAATATGATTGTGTAAAGCCTCTCTGGAGTTCATTTGTAGTGGGATATAGCTAGAAAAAGATCCCTCCATTCTAAGTGTAAGATGATTATGTAAAGCCTCTGTTTGGGGCTCATTTGTAGTGGGACATAGCGAGAAAAAGATCCCTCCATTCTAAGTGTAAAATGATTGTGTAAAGCCTCTGTTTGGGGTTCATATGTAGTGGGACATAGCTAGAAAAAGATCCCTCCATTCTAAGTGTAATATGATTGTGTAAAGCTTCTGTATGGTGTGTTCATTTGTGAGGGGACATAGCTAGAAAAAGATCCCTCCATTCTAAGTGTAATATGATTGTGTAAAGCCTCTGTGTGTGGTTCCTTTGTAGTGGGACATAGCTAGAAAAAGATCCCTCCATTCTAAGTGTAATATGATTGTGTAAAGCCTCTGTCTGGGGTTCATTTGTAGTGGAACATAGCTAGAAAAGATCCCTCCAGTCTAAGTGTAATATGATTGTGTAAAGCCTCTGTCTGTATTTCATTTGTAGTGGGACATAGCTAGAAAAAAATCAATCCCTCCATTCTAAGTCTAATATGATTGTGTAAAGCCTCTGTCTGTGGTTCATTTGTAGTGGGACATAGATAGAAAAAGATCCCTCCATTCTAAGTGTAATATGATTGTGTAAAGCCTCTCTGGAGTTCATTTGTAGTGGGATATAGCTAGAAAAAGATCCCTCCATTCTAAGTGTAAGATGATTATGTAAAGCCTCTGTTTGGGGCTCATTTGTAGTGGGACATAGCGAGAAAAAGATCCCTCCATTCTAAGTGTAAAATGATTGTGTAAAGCCTCTGTTTGGGGTTCATATGTAGTGGGACATAGCTAGAAAAAGATCCCTCCATTCTAAGTGTAATATGATTGTGTAAAGCTTCTGTATGGTGTGTTCATTTGTGAGGGGACATAGCTAGAAAAAGATCCCTCCATTCTAAGTGTAATATGATTGTGTAAAGCCTCTGTGTGTGGTTCCTTTGTAGTGGGACATAGCTAGAAAAAGATCCCTCCATTCTAAGTGTAATCTGATTGTGTAAAGCCTCTGTCTGGATTTCATTTGTAGTGGGACATAGCTAGAAAAAATCAATCCCTCCATTCTAAGTGTAATATGATTGTGTAAAGCCTCTGTCTGTGGTTCATTTGTAGTGGGACATTGCTAGAAAAAGATCCCTCCATTCTATGTGTAATATGATTGTGTAAAGCATCTGTCTGGGGTTCATTTGTAGTGGGACATAGCTAGAAAAAGATCCCTCCATTCTAAGTGTAATATGATTGTGTAAAGCTTCTGTATGGTGTGTTCATTTGTGAGGGGACATTGCTAGAAAGAGATCCCTCCATTCTATGTGTAATATGATTATGTAAATCCTCTGTCTGGGGTTCATATGTAGTGGGATATAGCTAGAAAAAGATCCCTCCATTCTATGTGTAATAATTATTGTGCAAAGCCGCTGTTTTGGTTCATTTGTAGTGGGACATTACTAGAAAAAGATCCCTCCATTCTAAGTGTAATATGATTGTGTAAAGCTTCTGTATGGGGTGTTCATTTGTGGTGGGACATAGCTAGAAATATATCCCTCCATTCTAAGTGTAATATGATTGTGTAAAGCATCTGTCCGGGGTTCATTTGTAGTGGGCATAGCTAGAAAAAGATCCCTCCATTCTAAGTGTAATATGATTGTGTAAAGCCTCTGACTGGATTTCATTTATAGTGGGATATAGCTAGACAAAGATCCCTCCATTCTAAGTGTAACATGATTATGTAAAGCTTTCGTTTTGGGTTCATTTGTAGTAGGACATAGCTAGAAAAAGATCCCTCCATTCTAAGTGTAATATGATTGTGTAAAGCCTCTGTCTGGGGTTCATTTGTAGTGGGACATTGCTAGAAAAAGATCCCTCCATTCTAAATGTAATATTATTGTGTAAAGCCTCTGTTTGGGGTTTATTTGTAGTGGGGCATAGCTATAAACCGATCCCTCCATTATAAGTGTAATGTGATTGTGTAAAGCCTCTCTGAGGTTCATTTGTAGTGGGATATATCTAGAAAAAGATCCCTCCATTCTAAGAGTAACATGATTATGTAAAGTCTCTGTTTGGGGTTCATTTGTAGTGGGACCTAGCTAGAAAAAGATCCCTCAATTCTAAGTGTAATATGATTGTGTAAAGCCTCTGGCTGTAGTTCATTTGTAGTGGGACATAGCTACAAAAAGATCCCTCCATTCTATGTGTAATATGATTGTGTAAAGCCTCTGTTTGGGGTTCATATGTAGTGGGACATAGCTAGAAAAAGATCCCTCCATTCTAAGTGTAAAATGATTGTGTAAAGCCTTTGTCTGTGATTCATTTGTAGTGGGACATAGCTAGAAAAAGATCCCTACATTTTAAGTGTAACATGATTATGTAAAGTCTCTGTTTGGGGTTCATTTGTAGGGGGACATAGCTAGAAAAAGATCCCTCCATTCTAAATGTAATATGATTGTGTAAAGCCTCTGTCTGGATTTCATTTGTAGTGGGACATAGCTAGAAAAAATCAATCCCTCAATTCTAAGTGCAATATGATTGTGTATAGCCTCTGTCTGTGGTTCCTTTGTAGTGGGACATAGAGAGAAAAAGATCCCTCCATTCTAAGTGTAATATGATTGTGTAAAGCCTCTGTCTGGATTTCATTTGTGGTGGGACATAGCTTGAAAAAACCAATTCCTCCATTCTAAGTGTAATATGATTGTGTAAAGCATCTGTCTGTGGTTCATTTGTAGTGGGACCTAGCTAGAAAAAGATCCCTCAATTCTAAGTGTAATATGATTGTGTAAAGCCTCTGACTGTAGTTCATTTTAGTGGGACATAGCTACAAAAAGATCCCTCCATTCTATGTGTAATATAATTGTGTAAAGCCTCTGTTTGGGGTTCATATGTAGTGGGACATAGCTAGAAAAAGATCCCTCCATTCTATGTGTAATATGATTGTGTAAAGCCTCTGTCTGTATTTCATTTGTAGTGGGACATAGCTGGAAAAAAATCAATCCCTCCATTCTAAGTGTAATATGATTGTGTAAAGCCTCTGTGTGTGGTTCCTTTGTAGTGGGACATAGCTAGAAAAAGATCCCTCCATTCTAAGTGTAATCTGATTGTGTAAAGCCTCTGTCTGGATTTCATTTGTAGTGGGACATAGCTAGAAAAAATCAATCCCTCCATTCTAAGTGTAATATGATTGTGTAAAGCCTCTGTCTGTGGTTCATTTCTAGTGGGACATTGCTAGAAAAAGATCCCTCCATTCTATGTGTAATATGATTGTGTAAAGCCTCTGTCTGGGGTTCATTTGTAGTGGGATATAGCTAGAAAAAGATCCCTCCATTCTATGTGTAATATGATTGTGTAAAGCATCTGTCTGGGGTTCGTTTGTAGTGGGCATAGCTAGAAAAATTCAATCCCTCCATTCTAAGTGTAATATGATTGTGTAAAGCCTCTGTCTGTGGTTCCTTTGTAGTGGGACATAGCTAGAAAAAGATCCCTCCATTCTAAGTGTAATCTGATTGTGTAAAGCCTCTGTCTGGATTTCATTTGTAGTGGGACATATCTAGAAAAAATCAATCCCTCCATTCTAAGTGTAATATGATTGTGTAAAGCCTCTGTCTGTGGTACATTTGTAGTGGGACATTGCTAGAAAAAGATCCCTCCATTCTATGTGTAATATGATTGTGTAAAGCCTCTGTCTGGAGTTCATTTGTAGTGGGATATAGCTAGAAAAAGATCCCTCCATTCTATGTGTAATATGATTGTGTAAAGCCTCTGTGTGTGGTTCCTTTGTAGTGGGACATAGCTAGAAAAAGATCCCTCCATTCTAAGTGTAATCTGATTGTGTAAAGCTTCTGTATGGGGTGTTCATTTGTGGGGGGACATTGCTAGAAAAAGATCCCTCCATTCTATGTGTAATATGATTATGTAAATCCTCTGTCTGGGGTTCATTTGTAGTGGGATATAGCTAGAAAAAGATCCCTCCATTCTATGTGTAATAATTATTGTGCAAAGCCGCTGTTTGGGTTCATTTGTAGTGGGACATTGCTAGAAAAAAATCCCTCCATTCTAAGTGTAATATGATTGTGTAAAGCTTCTGTATGGGGTGTTCATTTGTGGTGGGACATAGCTAGAAAAATATCCCTCCATTCTAAGTGTAACATGATTATGTAAAGCTTTCGTTTTGGGTTCATTTGTAGTAGGACATAGCTAGAAAAAGATCCCTCCATTCTAAGTGTAATATGATTGTGTAAAGCCTCTGTCTGGGGTTGATTTGTAGTGGGACATTGCTAGTAAAAGATCCCTCCATTCTAAATGTAATATTATTGTGTAAAGCCTCTGTTTGGGGTTTATTTGTAGTGGGGCATAGCTAGAAACAGATCCCTCCATTATAAGTGTAATGTGATTATGTAAAGCCTCTCTGAGGTTCATTTGTAGTGGGATATAGCTAGAAAAAGATCCCTCCATTCTAAGTGTAACATGATTATGTAAAATCTCTGTCTGGATTTCATTTGTAGTGGGACATAGCTACAAAAAAATCAATCCCTCAATTCTAAGTGCAATATGATTGTGTAAAGCCTCTGTCTGTGGTTCCTTTGTAGTGGGACATAGAGAGAAAAAGATCCCTCCCTTCTAAGTGTAATCTGATTGTGTAAAGCCTCTGTCTGGATTTCATTTGTGGTGGGACATAGCTTGAAAAAACCAATCCCTCCATTCTAAGTGTAATATGATTGTGTAAAGCATCTGTCTGTGGTTCATTTGTAGTGGGACCTAGCTAGAAAAAGATCCCTCAATTCTAAGTGTAATATGATTGTGTAAAGCCTCTGGCTATAGTTCATTTTAGTGGGACATAGCTACAAAAAGATCCCTCCATTCTATGTGTAATATGATTGTGTAAAGCCTCTGTTTGGGGTTCATATGTAGTGGGACATAGCTAGAAAAAGATCCCTCCATTCTAAGTGTAATATGATTGTGTAAAGCCTTTGTCTGTGGTTCATTTGTAGTGGGACATAGCTAGAAAAAGATCCCTACATTTTAATTGTAATATGATTGTGTAAAGCCTCTGTCTGTGGTTCATTTGTAGTGGGACATAGATAGAAAAAGATCCCTCCATTCTAAGTGTAATATGATTGTGTAAAGCCTCTCTGGAGTTCATTTGTAGTGGGATATAGCTAGAAAAAGATCCCTCCATTCTAAGTGTAAGATGATTATGTAAAGCCTCTGTTTGGGGCTCATTTGTAGTGGGACATAGCTAGAAAAAGATCCCTCCATTCTAAGTGTAAAATGATTGTGTAAAGCCTCTGTTTGGGGTTCATATGTAGTGGGACATAGCTAGAAAAAGATCCCTCCATTCTAAGTGTAATATGATTGTGTAAAACCTCTGTGTGTGGTTCCTTTGTAGTGGGACATAGCTAGAAAAAGATCCCTCCATTCTAAGTGTAATCTGATTGTGTAAAGCCTCTGTCTGGATTTCATTTGTAGTGGGACATAGCTAGAAAAAATCAATCCCTCCATTCTAAGTGTAATATGATTGTGTAAAGCCTCTGTCTGTGGTTCATTTGTAGTGGGACATTGCTAGAAAAAGATCCCTCCATTCTATGTGTAATATGATTGTGTAAAGCCTCTGTCTGGGGTTCATTTGTAGTGGGATATAGCTAGAAAAAGATCCCTCCATTCTATGTGTAATATGATTGTGTAAAGCATCTGTCTGGGGTTCATTTGTAGTGGGACATAGCTAGATAAAGATCCCTCCATTCTAAGTGTAATATGATTGTGTAAAGCTTCTGTATGGGGTGTTCATTTGTGAGGGGACATTGCTAGAAAAAGATCCCTCCATTCTATGTGTAATATGATTATGTAAATCCGCTGTCTGAGGTTCATTTGTAGTGGGATATAGCTAGAAAAAGATCCCTCCATTCTATGTGTAATAATTATTGTGCAAAGCCGCTGTTTGGGTTCAATTGTAGTGGGACATTACTAGAAAAAGATCCCTCCATTCTAAGTGTAATATGATTGTGTAAAGCTTCTGTATGGGGTGTTCATTTGTGGTGGGACATAGCTAGAAAAATATCCCTCCATTCTAAGTGTAATATGATTGTGTAAACCATCTGTCGGGGTTCATTTGTAGTGGGCATAGCTAGAAAAAGATCCCTCCATTCTAAGTGTAATATGATTGTGTAAAGCCTCTGACTGGATTTCATTTATAGTGGGATATAGCTAGACAAAGATCCCTCCATTCTAAGTGTAACATGATTATGTAAAGCTTTCGTTTTGGGTTCATTTGTAGTAGGACATAGCTAGAAAAAGATCCCTCCATTCTAAGTGTAATATGATTGTGTAAAGCCTCTGTCTGGGGTTCATTTGTAGTGGGACATTGCTAGAAAAAGATCCCTCCATTCTAAATGTAATATTATTGTGTAAAGCCTCTGTTTGGGGTTTATTTGTAGGGGGGCATAGCTATAAACCGATCCCTCCATTATAAGTGTAATGTGATTGTGTAAAGCCTCTCTGAGGTTCATTTGTAGTGGGATATAGCTAGAAAAAGATCCCTCCATTCTAAGTGTAATATGATTGTGTAAAGCCTCTGTCTGTGGTTCCTTTGTAGTGGGACATAGGGAGAAAAAGATCCCTCCATTCTAAGTGTAATCTGATTGTGTAAAGCCTCTGTCTGGATTTCATTTGTGGTGGGACATAGCTTGAAAAAACCAATCCCTCTATTCTAAGTGTAATATGATTGTGTAAAGCATCTGTCTGTAGTTCATTTGTAGTGGGACCTAGCTAGAAAAAGATCCCTCAATTCTAAGTGTAATATGAATGTGTAAAGCCTCTGTCTGTAGTTCATTTGTAGTGGGACATAGCTACAAAAAGATCCCTCCATTCTATGTGTAATATGATTGTGTAAAGCCTTTGTCTGTGGTTCATTTGTAGTGGGACATAGCTAGAAAAAGATCCCTACATTTTAAGTGTAATATGATTGTGTAAAGCCTCTGTCGGGATTTTATTTCTAGAGGGATATAGCTAGAAAAAATCCCTCCATTCTAAGTGTAACATGATTATGTAAAGCCTCTGTTTGGGGTTCATTTGTAGTGCGACATAGGTAGAAAAAGATCCCTCCATTCTAAGTGTAACATGATTATGTAAAGCCTCTGTTTGGGATTCATTTGTAGTGGGACATAGCTGGAAAAAGATCCCTCCATTCTAAGTGTAATATGATTGTGTAAAGCCTCTGTCTGGATTTCATTTGTAGTGTTCTATAGCTAGAAAAAGATCCCTCCATTCTAAGTGTAATATGATTGTGTAAAGCCTCTGTCGGTGGTTCATTTGGAGTGGGACATAGCTATAAACAGATCCCTCCATTCTAAGTGTAATATGATTGTCTAAAGCCTCTGTCTGGGACTCCTTTGTAGTGGGACATAGCTAGAAAAAGATCCCTCCATTCTAAGTGTAATATGATTGTGTAAAGCCTCTGTCTGTGGTTCATTTGTAGTGGGGCATAGCTAGAAACAGATCCCTCCATTATAAGTGTAATGTGATTGTGTAAAGCCTCTCTGAGGTTCATTTGTAGTGGGATATAGCTAGAAAAAGATCCCTCCATTCTAAGTGTAATATGATTGTGTAAAGCCTCTGTCTGGATTTCATTTGTAGTGGAACATAGCTAGGAAAAAATCAATCCCTCCATTCTAAGTGTAATATGATTGTGTAAAGCCTCTGTCTGTGGTTCATTTGTAGTGGGACATAGATAGAAAAAGATCCCTCCATTCTAAGTGTAATATGATTGTGTAAAGCCTCTCTGGAGTTCATTTGTAGTGGGATATAGCTAGAAAAAGATCCCTCCATTCTAAGTGTAAGATGATTAAGTAAAGGCACTGTTTGGGGTTCATTTGTAGTGGGACATAGCTAGAAAATGATCCCTCCATTCTAAGTGTAATATGATTGTGTAAAGCCTCTGTCTGGATTTCATTTGTCGTGGGACATAGCTAGAAAAATCAATCCCTCCATTCTAAGTGTAATATGATTGTGTAAAGCCTCTGTCTGTGGTTCATTTGTTTTGGGACATAGATAGAAAAAGATCCCTCCTTTCTATGTGTAATATGATTGTGTAAAGCCTCTGTCTGGATTTCATTTGTAGTGGGACATAGCTAGAAAAAATCAATCCCTCCATTCTAAGTGTAATATGATTGTGTAAAGCCTATGTCTGTGGTTCATTTGTAGTGGGTCATAGCTAGAAAAAGATCCCTCCATTCTATGTGTAATATGATTGTGTAAAGCCTCTCTCTGTGGTTCATTTGTAGTGTGACATAGCTAGAAAAAGATCCCTCCATTCTATGTGTAATATGATTGTTTAAAGCCTTTGTCTGGGGTTCATTTGTAGTGGGATATAGCTAGAAAAAGATCCCTCCATTCTATGTGTAATACTTATTGTGCAAAGCCTCTGTTTGGGGTTCATTTGTAGTGGGACATCGCTAGAAAAAGATCCCTCCATTCTAAGTGTAATATGATTGTGTAAAGCCTCTCTCTGGGGTTCATTTGTAGTGGGACATAGCTAGAAACAGATCCCTCCATTCTAAGTGTAATATGATTGTGTAAAGCCTCTCTCTGGGGTTCATTTGTAGTGGGACATAGCTAGAAAAAGATCCCTCCATTCTAAATGTAATATTATTGTGTAAAGCCTCTGTTTGGGGTTTATTTGTAGGGGGGCATAGCTATAAACCGATCCCTCCATTATAAGTGTAATGTGATTGTGTAAAGCCTCTCTGAGGTTCATTTGTAGTGGGATATAGCTAGAAAAAGATCCCTCCATTCTAAGTGTAATATGATTGTGTAAAGCCTCTGTCTGGGGTTCATTTGTAGTGGGACATTGCTAGAAAAAGATCCCTCCTTTCTAAATGTAATATTATTGTGTAAAGCCTCTGTCTGGATTTCATTTGTAGTGGGACATGGCTAGAAAAAATCAATCCCTCAATTCTAAGTGTAATATGATTGTGTAAAGCCTCTGTCTGTGGTTCCTTTGTAGTGGGACATAGGGAGAAAAAGATCCCTCCATTCTAAGTGTAATCTGATTGTGTAAAGCCTCTGTCTGGATTTCATTTGTGGTGGGACATAGCTTGAAAAAACCAATCCCTCTATTCTAAGTGTAATATGATTGTGTAAAGCATCTGTCTGTAGTTCATTTGTAGTGGGACCTAGCTAGAAAAAGATCCCTCAATTCTAAGTGTAATATGATTGTGTAAAGCCTCTGTCTGTAGTTCATTTGTAGTGGGACATAGCTACAAAAAGATCCCTCCATTATATGTGTAATATGATTGTGTAAAGCCTTTGTCTGTGGTTCATTTGTAGTGGGACATAGCTAGAAAAAGATCCCTACATTTTAAGTGTAATATGATTGTGTAAAGCCTCTGTCGGGATTTTATTTGTAGAGGGATATAGCTAGAAAAAATCCCTCCATTCTAAGTGTAACATGATTATGTAAAGCCTCTGTTTGGGGTTCATTTGTAGTGCGACATAGGTAGAAAAAGATCCCTCCATTCTAAGTGTAACATGATTATGTAAAGCCTCTGTTTGGGATTCATTTGTAGTGGGACATAGCTGGAAAAAGATCCCTCCATTCTAAGTGTAATATGATTGTGTAAAGCCTCTGTCTGGATTTCATTTGTAGTGTTCTATAGCTAGAAAAAGATCCCTCCATTCTAAGTGTAATATGATTGTGTAAAGCCTCTGTCGGTGGTTCATTTGGAGTGGGACATAGCTATAAACAGATCCCTCCATTCTAAGTGTAATATGATTGTCTAAAGCCTCTGTCTGGGACTCCTTTGTAGTGGGACATAGCTAGAAAAAGATCCCTCCATTCTAAGTGTAATATGATTGTGTAAAGCCTCTGTCTGTGGTTCATTTGTAGTGGGGCATAGCTAGAAACAGATCCCTCCATTATAAGTGTAATGTGATTGTGTAAAGCCTCTCTGAGGTTCATTTGTAGTGGGATATAGCTAGAAAAAGATCCCTCCATTCTAAGTGTAATATGATTGTGTAAAGCCTCTGTCTGGATTTCATTTGTAGTGGAACATAGCTAGGAAAAAATCAATCCCTCCATTCTAAGTGTAATATGATTGTGTAAAGCCTCTGTCTGTGGTTCATTTGTAGTGGGACATAGATAGAAAAAGATCCCTCCATTCTAAGTGTAATATGATTGTGTAAAGCCTCTCTGGAGTTCATTTGTAGTGGGATATAGCTAGAAAAAGATCCCTCCATTCTAAGTGTAAGATGATTAAGTAAAGGCACTGTTTGGGGTTCATTTGTAGTGGGACATAGCTAGAAAATGATCCCTCCATTCTAAGTGTAATATGATTGTGTAAAGCCTCTCTCTGTGGTTCATTTGTAGTGTGACATAGCTAGAAAAAGATCCCTCCATTCTATGTGTAATATGATTGTTTAAAGCCTTTGTCTGGGGTTCATTTGTAGTGGGATATAGCTACAAAAAGATCCCTCCATTCTATGTGTAATACTTATTGTGCAAAGCCTCTGTTTGGGGTTCATTTGTAGTGGGACATCGCTAGAAAAAGATCCCTCCATTCTAAGTGTAATATGATTGTGTAAAGCCTCTCTCTGGGGTTCATTTGTAGTGGGACATAGCTAGAAACAGATCCCTCCATTCTAAGTGTAATATGATTGTGTAAAGCCTCTCTCTGGGGTTCATTTGTAGTGGGACATAGCTAGAAAAAGATCCCTCCATTCTAAATGTAATATTATTCTGTAAAGCCTCTGTTTGGGGTTTATTTGTAGGGGGGCATAGCTATAAACCGATCCCTCCATTATAAGTGTAATGTGATTGTGTAAAGCCTCTCTGAGGTTCATTTGTAGTGGGATATAGCTAGAAAAAGATCCCTCCATTCTAAGTGTAATATGATTGTGTAAAGCCTCTGTCTGGGGTTCATTTGTAGTGGGACATTGCTAGAAAAAGATCCCTCCATTCTAAATGTAATATTATTGTGTAAAGCCTCTGTCTGGATTTCATTTGTAGTGGGACATGGCTAGAAAAAATCAATCCCTCAATTCTAAGTGTAATATGATTGTGTAAAGCCTCTGTCTGTGGTTCCTTTGTAGTGGGACATAGGGAGAAAAAGATCCCTCCATTCTAAGTGTAATCTGATTGTGTAAAGCCTCTGTCTGGATTTCATTTGTGGTGGGACATAGCTTGAAAAAACCAATCCCTCTATTCTAAGTGTAATATGATTGTGTAAAGCATCTGTCTGTAGTTCATTTGTAGTGGGACCTAGCTAGAAAAAGATCCCTCAATTCTAAGTGTAATATGATTGTGTAAACCCTCTGTCTGTAGTTCATTTGTAGTGGGACATAGCTACAAAAAGATCCCTCCATTCTATGTGTAATATGATTGTGTAAAGCCTTTGTCTGTGGTTCATTTGTAGTGGGACATAGCTAGAAAAAGATCCCTACATTTTAAGTGTAATATGATTGTGTAAAGCCTCTGTCGGGATTTTATTTGTAGAGGGATATAGCTAGAAAAAATCCCTCCATTCTAAGTGTAACATGATTATGTAAAGCCTCTGTTTGGGGTTCATTTGTAGTGCGACATAGGTAGAAAAAGATCCCTCCATTCTAAGTGTAACATGATTATGTAAAGCCTCTGTTTGGGATTCATTTGTAGTGGGACATAGCTGGAAAAAGATCCCTCCATTCTAAGTGTAATATGATTGTGTAAAGCCTCTGTCTGGATTTCATTTGTAGTGTTCTATAGCTAGAAAAAGATCCCTCCATTCTAAGTGTAATATGATTGTGTAAAGCCTCTGTCGGTGGTTCATTTGGAGTGGGACATAGCTATAAACAGATCCCTCCATTCTAAGTGTAATATGATTGTCTAAAGCCTCTGTCTGGGACTCCTTTGTAGTGGGACATAGCTAGAAAAAGATCCCTCCATTCTAAGTGTAATATGATTGTGTAAAGCCTCTGTCTGTGGTTCATTTGTAGTGGGGCATAGCTAGAAACAGATCCCTCCATTATAAGTGTAATGTGATTGTGTAAAGCCTCTCTGAGGTTCATTTGTAGTGGGATATAGCTAGAAAAAGATCCCTCCATTCTAAGTGTAATATGATTGTGTAAAGCCTCTGTCTGGATTTCATTTGTAGTGGAACATAGCTAGGAAAAAATCAATCCCTCCATTCTAAGTGTAATATGATTGTGTAAAGCCTCTGTCTGTGGTTCATTTGTAGTGGGACATAGATAGAAAAAGATCCCTCCATTCTAAGTGTAATATGATTGTGTAAAGCCTCTCTGGAGTTCATTTGTAGTGGGATATAGCTAGAAAAAGATCCCTCCATTCTAAGTGTAAGATGATTAAGTAAAGGCACTGTTTGGGGTTCATTTGTAGTGGGACATAGCTAGAAAATGATCCCTCCATTCTAAGTGTAATATGATTGTGTAAAGCCTCTGTCTGGATTTCATTTGTCGTGGGACATAGCTAGAAAAATCAATCCCTCCATTCTAAGTGTAATATGATTGTGTAAAGCCTCTGTCTGTGGTTCATTTGTTTTGGGACATAGATAGAAAAAGATCCCTCCTTTCTATGTGTAATATGATTGTGTAAAGCCTCTGTCTGGATTTCATTTGTAGTGGGACATAGCTAGAAAAAATCAATCCTTCCATTCTAAGTGTAATATGATTGTGTAAAGCCTATGTCTGTGGTTCATTTGTAGTGGGATATAGCTAGAAAAAGATCCCTCCATTCTATGTGTAATACTTATTGTGCAAAGCCTCTGTTTGGGGTTCATTTGTAGTGGGACATCGCTAGAAAAAGATCCCTCCATTCTAAGTGTAATATGATTGTGTAAAGCCTCTCTCTGGGGTTCATTTGTAGTGGGACATAGCTAGAAACAGATCCCTCCATTCTAAATGTAATATGATTGTGTAAAGCCTCTGTCTGTGGTTCATTTGTAGTGGGACATAGCTAGAAAAAGATCCCTCCATTCTAAGTGTAAGATGATTATGTAAAGCCTCTGTTTGGGGCTCATTTGTAGTGGGACATAGCTAGAAAAAGATCCCTCCATTCTAAGTGTAAAATGATTGTGTAAAGCCTCTGTTTGGGGTTCATATGTAGTGGGACATAGCTAGAAAAAGATCCCTCCATTCTAAGTGTAATATGATTGTGTAAAGCCTCTGTGTGTGGTTCCTTTGTAGTGGGACATAGCTAGAAAAAGATCCCTCCATTCTAAGTGTAATCTGATTGTGTAAAGCCTCTGTCTGGATTTCATTTGTAGTGGGACATAGCTAGAAAAAATCAATCCCTCCATTCTAAGTGTAATATGATTGTGTAAAGCCTCTGTCTGTGGTTCATTTGTAGTGGGATATTGCTAGAAAAAGATCCCTCCATTCTATGTGTAATATGATTGTGTAAAGCCTCTGTCTGGGGTTCATTTATAGTGGGATATAGCTAGAAAAAGATCCCTCCATTCTATGTGTAATATGATTGTGTAAAGCATCTGTCTGGGGTTCATTTGTAGTGGGACATAGCTAGATAAAGATCCCTCCATTCTAAGTGTAATATGATTGTGTAAAGCTTCTGTATGGGGTGTTCATTTGTGAGGGGACATTGCTAGAAAAAGATCCCTCCATTCTATGTGTAATATGATTATGTAAATCCTCTGTCTGGGGTTCATTTGTAGTGGGATATAGCTAGAAAAAGATCCCTCCATTCTATGTGTAATAATTATTGTGCAAAGCCGCTGTTTGGGTTCAATTGTAGTGGGACATTACTAGAAAAAGATCCCTCCATTCTAAGTGTAATATGATTGTGTAAAGCTTCTGTATGGGGTGTTCATTTGTGGTGGGACATAGCTAGAAAAATATCCCTCCATTCTAAGTGTAATATGATTGTGTAAACCATCTGTCCGGGGTTCATTTGTAGTGGGCATAGCTAGAAAAAGATCCCTCCATTCTAAGTGTAATATGATTGTGTAAAGCCTCTGACTGGATTTCATTTATAGTGGGATATAGCTAGACAAAGATCCCTCCATTCTAAGTGTAACATGATTATGTAAAGCTTTCGTTTTGGGTTCATTTGTAGTAGGACATAGCTAGAAAAAGTTCCCTCCATTCTAAGTGTAATATGATTGTGTAAAGCCTCTGTCTGGGGTTCATTTGTAGTGGGACATTGCTAGAAAAAGATCCCTCCATTCTAAATGTAATATTATTGTGTAAAGCCTCTGTTTGGGGTTTATTTGTAGTGGGGCATAGCTATAAACCGATCCCTCCATTATAAGTGTAATGTGATTGTGTAAAGCCTCTCTGAGGTTCATTTGTAGTGGGATATAGCTAGAAAAAGATCCCTCCATTCTAAGTGTAACATGATTATGTAAAGTCTTTGTTTGGGGTTCATTTGTAGGGGGACATAGCTAGAAAAAGATCCCTCCATTCTAAATGTAATATGATTGTGTAAAGCCTCTGTCTGGATTTCATTTGTAGTGGGACAAGGCTAGAAAAAATCAATCCCTCAATTCTAAGTGTAATATGATTGTGTAAATCCTCTGTCTGTGGTTCCTTTGTAGTGGGACATAGGGAGAAAAAGATCCCTCCATTCTAAGTGTAATCTGATTGTGTAAAGCCTCGGTCTGGATTTCATTTGTGGTGGGACATAGCTTGAAAAAAACAATCCCTCCATTCTAAGTGTAATATGATTGTGTAAAGCATCTGTCTGTAGTTCATTTGTAGTGGGACCTAGCTAGAAAAAGATCCCTCAATTCTAAGTGTAATATGATTGTGTAAAGCCTCTGGCTGTAGTTCATTTGTAGTGGGAGATAGCTACAAAAAGATCCCTCCATTCTATGTGTAATATGATTGTGTAAAGCCTCTGTTTGGGGTTCATATGTAGTGGGACATAGCTAGAAAACGATCCCTCCATTCTAAGTGTAATATGATTGTGTAAAGCCTTTGTCTGTGGTTCATTTGTAGTGGGACATAGCTAGAAAAAGATCCCTACATTTTAAGTGTAATATGATTGTGTAAAGCCTCTGTCGGGATTTTATTTGTAGAGGGATATAGCTAGAAAAAATCCCTCCATTCTAAGTGTAACATGATTATGTAAAGCCTCTGTTTGGGGTTCATTTGTAGTGCGACATAGGTAGAAAAAGATCCCTCCATTCTAAGTGTAACATGATTATGTAAAGCCTCTGTTTGGGATTCATTTGTAGTGGGACATAGCTGGAAAAAGATCCCTCCATTCTAAGTGTAATATGATTGTGTAAAGCCTCTGTCTGGATTTCATTTGTAGTGTTCTATAGCTAGAAAAAGATCCCTCCATTCTAAGTGTAATATGATTGTGTAAAGCTTCTGTCGGTGGTTCATTTGGAGTGGGACATAGCTATAAACAGATCCCTCCATTCTAAGTGTAATATGATTGTCTAAAGCCTCTGTCTGGGACTCCTTTGTAGTGGGACATAGCTAGAAAAAGATCCCTCCATTCTAAGTGTAATATGATTGTGTAAAGCCTCTGTCTGTGGTTCATTTGTAGTGGGGCATAGCTAGAAACAGATCCCTCCATTATAAGTGTAATGTGATTGTGTAAAGCCTCTCTGAGGTTCATTTGTAGTGGGATATAGCTAGAAAAAGATCCCTCCATTCTAAGTGTAATATGATTGTGTAAAGCCTCTGTCTGGATTTCATTTGTAGTGGAACATAGCTAGGAAAAAATCAATCCCTCCATTCTAAGTGTAATATGATTGTGTAAAGCCTCTGTCTGTGGTTCATTTGTAGTGGGACATAGATAGAAAAAGATCCCTCCATTCTAAGTGTAATATGATTGTGTAAAGCCTCTCTGGAGTTCATTTGTAGTGGGATATAGCTAGAAAAAGATCCCTCCATTCTAAGTGTAAGATGATTAAGTAAAGGCACTGTTTGGGGTTCATTTGTAGTGGGACATAGCTAGAAAATGATCCCTCCATTCTAAGTGTAATATGATTGTGTAAAGCCTCTGTCTGGATTTCATTTGTCGTGGGACATAGCTAGAAAAATCAATCCCTCCATTCTAAGTGTAATATGATTGTGTAAAGCCTCTGTCTGTGGTTCATTTGTTTTGGGACATAGATAGAAAAAGATCCCTCCTTTCTATGTGTAATATGATTGTGTAAAGCCTCTGTCTGGATTTCATTTGTAGTGGGACATAGCTAGAAAAAATCAATCCTTCCATTCTAAGTGTAATATGATTGTGTAAAGCCTATGTCTGTGGTTCATTTGTAGTGGGATATAGCTAGAAAAAGATCCCTCCATTCTATGTGTAATACTTATTGTGCAAAGCCTCTGTTTGGGGTTCATTTGTAGTGGGACATAGCTAGAAAAAGATCCCTCCATTCTAAGTGTAAGATGATTATGTAAAGCCTCTGTTTGGGGCTCATTTGTAGTGGGACATAGCTAGAAAAAGATCCCTCCATTCTAAGTGTAAAATGATTGTGTAAAGCCTCTGTTTGGGGTTCATATGTAGTGGGACATAGCTAGAAAAAGATCCCTCCATTCTAAGTGTAATATGATTGTGTAAAGCCTCTGTGTGTGGTTCCTTTGTAGTGGGACATAGCTAGAAAAAGATCCCTCCATTCTAAGTGTAATCTGATTGTGTAAAGCCTCTGTCTGGATTTCATTTGCAGTGGGACATAGCTAGAAAAAATCAATCCCTCCATTCTAAGTGTAATATGATTGTGTAAAGCCTCTGTCTGTGGTTCATTTGTAGTGGGATATTGCTAGAAAAAGATCCCTCCATTCTATGTGTAATATGATTGTGTAAAGCCTCTGTCTGGGGTTCATTTATAGTGGGATATAGCTAGAAAAAGATCCCTCCATTCTATGTGTAATATGATTGTGTAAAGCATCTGTCTGGGGTTCATTTGTAGTGGGACATAGCTAGATAAAGATCCCTCCATTCTAAGTGTAATATGATTGTGTAAAGCTTCTGTATGGGGTGTTCATTTGTGAGGGGACATTGCTAGAAAAAGATCCCTCCATTCTATGTGTAATATGATTATGTAAATCCTCTGTCTGGGGTTCATTTGTAGTGGGATATAGCTAGAAAAAGATCCCTCCATTCTATGTGTAATAATTATTGTGCAAAGCCGCTGTTTGGGTTCAATTGTAGTGGGACATTACTAGAAAAAGATCCCTCCATTCTAAGTGTAATATGATTGTGTAAAGCTTCTGTATGGGGTGTTCATTTGTGGTGGGACATAGCTAGAAAAATATCCCTCCATTCTAAGTGTAATATGATTGTGTAAACCATCTGTCCGGGGTTCATTTGTAGTGGGCATAGCTAGAAAAAGATCCCTCCATTCTAAGTGTAATATGATTGTGTAAAGCCTCTGACTGGATTTCATTTATAGTGGGATATAGCTAGACAAAGATCCCTCCATTCTAAGTGTAACATGATTATGTAAAGCTTTCGTTTTGGGTTCATTTGTAGTAGGACATAGCTAGAAAAAGTTCCCTCCATTCTAAGTGTAATATGATTGTGTAAAGCCTCTGTCTGGGGTTCATTTGTAGTGGGACATTGCTAGAAAAAGATCCCTCCATTCTAAATGTAATATTATTGTGTAAAGCCTCTGTTTGGGGTTTATTTGTAGTGGGGCATAGCTATAAACCGATCCCTCCATTATAAGTGTAATGTGATTGTGTAAAGCCTCTCTGAGGTTCATTTGTAGTGGGATATAGCTAGAAAAAGATCCCTCCATTCTAAGTGTAACATGATTATGTAAAGTCTTTGTTTGGGGTTCATTTGTAGGGGGACATAGCTAGAAAAAGATCCCTCCATTCTAAATGTAATATGATTGTGTAAAGCCTCTGTCTGGATTTCATTTGTAGTGGGACAAGGCTAGAAAAAATCAATCCCTCAATTCTAAGTGTAATATGATTGTGTAAATCCTCTGTCTGTGGTTCCTTTGTAGTGGGACATAGGGAGAAAAAGATCCCTCCATTCTAAGTGTAATCTGATTGTGTAAAGCCTCGGTCTGGATTTCATTTGTGGTGGGACATAGCTTGAAAAAAACAATCCCTCCATTCTAAGTGTAATATGATTGTGTAAAGCATCTGTCTGTAGTTCATTTGTAGTGGGACCTAGCTAGAAAAAGATCCCTCAATTCTAAGTGTAATATGATTGTGTAAAGCCTCTGGCTGTAGTTCATTTGTAGTGGGAGATAGCTACAAAAAGATCCCTCCATTCTATGTGTAATATGATTGTGTAAAGCCTCTGTTTGGGGTTCATATGTAGTGGGACATAGCTAGAAAACGATCCCTCCATTCTAAGTGTAATATGATTGTGTAAAGCCTTTGTCTGTGGTTCATTTGTAGTGGGACATAGCTAGAAAAAGATCCCTACATTTTAAGTGTAATATGATTGTGTAAAGCCTCTGTCGGGATTTTATTTGTAGAGGGATATAGCTAGAAAAAATCCCTCCATTCTAAGTGTAACATGATTATGTAAAGCCTCTGTTTGGGATTCATTTGTAGTGGGACATTGCTAGAAAAAGATCCCTCCATTCTAAGTGTAATATGATTGTGTAAAGCCTCTCTCTAGGGTTCATTTGTAGTGGGACATAGCTAGAAAAAGATCTCTCCCTTCTAAGTGTAATATGATTGTGTAAAGCCTCTGTCTGGGGTTCATTTGTAGTGGGACATAGCTAGAAACAGATCCCTCCATTCTAAGTGTAATATGATTGTGCAAAGCCTCTGTCTGTGGTTCATTTGTAGTGGGACATAGCTAGAAAAAGATCCCTCCATTCTAAGTGTAACATGATTATGTAAAGTCTCTGTTTGGGGTTCATTTGTAGGGGGACATAGCTAGAAAAAGATCCCTCCATTCTAAATGTAATATGATTGTGTGAAGCCTCTGTCTGGATTTCATTTGTGGTGGGACATAGCTTGAAAAAACCAATCCCTCCATTCTAAGTGTAATATGATTGTGTAACGCATCTGTCTGTAGTTCATTTGTAGTGGGACCTAGCTAGAAAAAGATCCCTCAATTCTAAGTGTAATATGATTGTGTAAAGCCTCTGGCTGTAGTTCATTTGTAGTGGGACATAGCTACAAAAAGATCCCTCCATTCTATGTGTAATATGATTGTGTAAAGCCTCTGTTTGGGGTTCATATGTAGTGGGACATAGCTAGAAAAAGAGCCCTCCATTCTAAGTGTAATATGATTGTGTAAAGCCTTTGTCTGTGGTTCATTTGTAGTGGGACATAGCTACAAAAAGATCCCTCCATTCTATGTGTAATATGATTGTGTAAAGCCTCTGTTTGGGGTTCATATGTAGTGGGACATAGCTAGAAAAAGATCCCTACATTTTAAGTGTAATATGATTGTGTAAAGCCTCTGTCGGGATTTTATTTGTAGAGGGATATAGCTAGAAAAAATCCCTCCATTCTAAGTGTAACATGATTATGTAAAGCCTCTGTTTGGGATTCATTTGTAGTGGGACATAGCTGGAAAAAGATCCCTCCATTCTAAGTGTAATATGATTGTGTAAAGCCTCTGTCTGGATTTCATTTGTAGTGTTCTATAGCTAGAAAAAGATCCCTCCATTCTAAGTGTAATATGATTGTGTAAAGCCTCTGTCGGTGGTTCATTTGGAGTGGGACATAGCTATAAACAGATCCCTCCATTCTAAGTGTAATATGATTGTCTAAAGCCTCTGTCTGGGACTCCTTTGTAGTGGGACATAGCTAGAAAAAGATCCCTCCATTCTAAGTGTAATATGATTGTGTAAAGCCTCTGTCTGTGGTTCATTTGTAGTGGGGCATAGCTAGAAACAGATCCCTCCATTATAAGTGTAATGTGATTGTGTAAAGCCTCTCTGGAGTTCATTTGTAGTGGGATATAGCTAGAAAAAGATCCCTCCATTCTAAGTGTAATATGATTGTGTAAAGCCTCTGTCTGGATTTCATTTGTAGTGGAACATAGCTAGAAAAAAATCAATCCCTCCATTCTAAGTGTAATATGATTGTGTAAAACCTCTGTCTGTGGTTCATTTGTAGTGGGACATAGATAGAAAAAGATCCCTCCATTCTAAGTGTAATATGATTGTGTAAAGCCTCTCTGGAGTTCATTTGTAGTGGAATATAGCTAGAAAAAGATCCCTCCATTCTAAGTGTAAGATGATTAAGTAAAGCCACTGTTTGGGGTTCATTTGTAGTGGGACATAGCTAGAAAAAGATCCCTCCATTCTAAGTGTAATATGATTGTGTAAAGCCTCTGTCTGGATTTCATTTGTCGTGGGACATAGCTAGAAAAATCAATCCCTCCATTCTAAGTGTAATATGATTGTGTAAAGCCTCTGTCTGTGGTTCATTTGTTTTGGGACATAGATAGAAAAAGATCCCTCCTTTCTATGTGTAATATGATTGTGTAAAGCCTCTGTCTGGATTTCATTTGTAGTGGGACATAGCTAGAAAAAATCAATCCCTCCATTCTAAGTGTAATATGATTGTGTAAAGCCTATGTCTGTGGTTCATTTGTAGTGGGTCATAGCTAGAAAAAGATCCCTCCATTCTATGTGTAATACTTATTGTGCAAAGCCTCTGTTTGGGGTTCATTTGTAGTGGGACATTGCTAGAAAAAGATCCCTCCATTCTAAGTGTAATATGATTGTGTAAAGCCTCTCTCTGGGGTTCATTTGTAGTGGGACATAGCTAGAAACAGATCCCTCCATTCTAAATGTAATATGATTGTGTAAAGCCTCTATTTCGGGCTCATTTGTAGTGGGACATAGCTAGAAAAAGATCTCTCCCTTCTAAGTGTAATATGATTGTGTAAAGCCTCTGTCTGGGGTTCATTTGTAGTGGGACATAGCTAGAAACAGATCCCTCCATTCTAAGTGTAATATGATTGTGCAAAGCCTCTGTCTGTCGTTCATTTGTAGTGGGACATAGCTAGAAAAAGATCCCTCCATTCTAAGTGTAACATGATTATGTAAAGCCTCTGTTTGGGGTTCATTTGTAGTGGGACATAGCTAGAAAAAGATCCCTTCATTCTAAGTGTAATATGAATGTGTAAAGCCTCTGCCTGGATTTCATTTGTAGTGGGACATAGCTAGAAAAAATCTATCCCTCCATTCTAAGTGTAATATGATTGTGTAAATCCTCTGCTTGTGGGTCATTTGTAGTGGGACATAGCTAGAAAAAGATCCCTCCATTCTATGTGTAATATGATTGTGTAAAGCCTCTGTCTGTGGTTCATTTGTAGTGGGACATAGCTAGAAAAAGATCCCTCCATTCTAAATGTAATATGATTGTGTAAAGCCTCTGTCTCTAGTTCATTTGTAGTGGGACATAGCTAGAAAAAGATCCCTCCATTCTTTGTGTAATATGATTGTGTAAAGCCTCTGTTTGGGGTTCATTTGTAGTGGGACATAGCTAGAAAAAGATCCCTCCATTCTAAGTGTAATATGATTGTGTAAAGCCTCTCTGGAGTTCATTTGTAGTGGGATATAGCTAGAAAAAGATCCCTCCATTCTAAGTGTAAGATGATTAAGTAAAGGCACTGTTTGGGGTTCATTTGTAGTGGGACATAGCTAGAAAATGATCCCTCCATTCTAAGTGTAATATGATTGTGTAAAGCCTCTGTCTGGATTTCATTTGTCGTGGGACATAGCTAGAAAAATCAATCCCTCCATTCTAAGTGTAATATGATTGTGTAAAGCCTCTGTCTGTGGTTCATTTGTTTTGGGACATAGATAGAAAAAGATCCCTCCTTTCTATGTGTAATATGATTGTGTAAAGCCTCTGTCTGGATTTCATTTGTAGTGGGACATAGCTAGAAAAAATCAATCCTTCCATTCTAAGTGTAATATGATTGTGTAAAGCCTATGTCTGTGGTTCATTTGTAGTGGGATATAGCTAGAAAAAGATCCCTCCATTCTATGTGTAATACTTATTGTGCAAAGCCTCTGTTTGGGGTTCATTTGTAGTGGGACATCGCTAGAAAAAGATCCCTCCATTCTAAGTGTAATATGATTGTGTAAAGCCTCTCTCTGGGGTTCATTTGTAGTGGGACATAGCTAGAAACAGATCCCTCCATTCTAAATGTAATATGATTGTGTAAAGCCTCTGTCTGTGGTTCATTTGTAGTGGGACATAGCTAGAAAAAGATCCCTCCATTCTAAGTGTAAGATGATTATGTAAAGCCTCTGTTTGGGGCTCATTTGTAGTGGGACATAGCTAGAAAAAGATCCCTCCATTCTAAGTGTAAAATGATTGTGTAAAGCCTCTGTTTGGGGTTCATATGTAGTGGGACATAGCTAGAAAAAGATCCCTCCATTCTAAGTGTAATATGATTGTGTAAAGACTCTGTGTGTGGTTCCTTTGTAGTGGGACATAGCTAGAAAAAGATCCCTCCATTCTAAGTGTAATCTGATTGTGTAAAGCCTCTGTCTGGATTTCATTTGTAGTGGGACATAGCTAGAAAAAATCAATCCCTCCATTCTAAGTGTAATATGATTGTGTAAAGCCTCTGTCTGTGGTTCATTTGTAGTGGGATATTGCTAGAAAAAGATCCCTCCATTCTATGTGTAATATGATTGTGTAAAGCCTCTGTCTGGGGTTCATTTATAGTGGGATATAGCTAGAAAAAGATCCCTCCATTCTATGTGTAATATGATTGTGTAAAGCATCTGTCTGGGGTTCATTTGTAGTGGGACATAGCTAGATAAAGATCCCTCCATTCTAAGTGTAATATGATTGTGTAAAGCTTCTGTATGGGGTGTTCATTTGT
Organism: Chaetoderma sp. LZ-2023a; assembly: GCA_034401795.1. Taxonomy (NCBI): domain Eukaryota; kingdom Metazoa; phylum Mollusca; class Caudofoveata; order Chaetodermatida; family Chaetodermatidae; genus Chaetoderma; species Chaetoderma sp. LZ-2023a. Next base: position 231,098,351 of record CM067369.1, on the reverse strand, counting down.
GAGGGGACATTGCTAGAAAAAGATCCCTCCATTCTATGTGTAATATGATTATGTAAATCCTCTGTCTGGGGTTCATTTGTAGTGGGATATAGCTAGAAAAAGATCCCTCCATTCTATGTGTAATAATTATTGTGCAAAGCCGCTGTTTGGGTTCAATTGTAGTGGGACATTACTAGAAAAAGATCCCTCCATTCTAAGTGTAATATGATTGTGTAAAGCTTCTGTATGGGGTGTTCATTTGTGGTGGGACATAGCTAGAAAAATATCCCTCCATTCTAAGTGTAATATGATTGTGTAAACCATCTGTCCGGGGTTCATTTGTAGTGGGCATAGCTAGAAAAAGATCCCTCCATTCTAAGTGTAATATGATTGTGTAAAGCCTCTGACTGGATTTCATTTATAGTGGGATATAGCTAGACAAAGATCCCTCCATTCTAAGTGTAACATGATTATGTAAAGCTTTCGTTTTGGGTTCATTTGTAGTAGGACATAGCTAGAAAAAGTTCCCTCCATTCTAAGTGTAATATGATTGTGTAAAGCCTCTGTCTGGGGTTCATTTGTAGTGGGACATTGCTAGAAAAAGATCCCTCCATTCTAAATGTAATATTATTGTGTAAAGCCTCTGTTTGGGGTTTATTTGTAGTGGGGCATAGCTATAAACCGATCCCTCCATTATAAGTGTAATGTGATTGTGTAAAGCCTCTCTGAGGTTCATTTGTAGTGGGATATAGCTAGAAAAAGATCCCTCCATTCTAAGTGTAACATGATTATGTAAAGTCTTTGTTTGGGGTTCATTTGTAGGGGGACATAGCTAGAAAAAGATCCCTCCATTCTAAATGTAATATGATTGTGTAAAGCCTCTGTCTGGATTTCATTTGTAGTGGGACAAGGCTAGAAAAAATCAATCCCTCAATTCTAAGTGTAATATGATTGTGTAAATCCTCTGTCTGTGGTTCCTTTGTAGTGGGACATAGGGAGAAAAAGATCCCTCCATTCTAAGTGTAATCTGATTGTGTAAAGCCTCGGTCTGGATTTCATTTGTGGTGGGACATAGCTTGAAAAAAACAATCCCTCCATTCTAAGTGTAATATGATTGTGTAAAGCATCTGTCTGTAGTTCATTTGTAGTGGGACCTAGCTAGAAAAAGATCCCTCAATTCTAAGTGTAATATGATTGTGTAAAGCCTCTGGCTGTAGTTCATTTGTAGTGGGAGATAGCTACAAAAAGATCCCTCCATTCTATGTGTAATATGATTGTGTAAAGCCTCTGTTTGGGGTTCATATGTAGTGGGACATAGCTAGAAAACGATCCCTCCATTCTAAGTGTAATATGATTGTGTAAAGCCTTTGTCTGTGGTTCATTTGTAGTGGGACATAGCTAGAAAAAGATCCCTACATTTTAAGTGTAATATGATTGTGTAAAGCCTCTGTCGGGATTTTATTTGTAGAGGGATATAGCTAGAAAAAATCCCTCCATTCTAAGTGTAACATGATTATGTAAAGCCTCTGTTTGGGATTCATTTGTAGTGGGACATTGCTAGAAAAAGATCCCTCCATTCTAAGTGTAATATGATTGTGTAAAGCCTCTCTCTAGGGTTCATTTGTAGTGGGACATAGCTAGAAAAAGATCTCTCCCTTCTAAGTGTAATATGATTGTGTAAAGCCTCTGTCTGGGGTTCATTTGTAGTGGGACATAGCTAGAAACAGATCCCTCCATTCTAAGTGTAATATGATTGTGCAAAGCCTCTGTCTGTGGTTCATTTGTAGTGGGACATAGCTAGAAAAAGATCCCTCCATTCTAAGTGTAACATGATTATGTAAAGTCTCTGTTTGGGGTTCATTTGTAGGGGGACATAGCTAGAAAAAGATCCCTCCATTCTAAATGTAATATGATTGTGTGAAGCCTCTGTCTGGATTTCATTTGTGGTGGGACATAGCTTAAAAAAACCAATCCCTCCATTCTAAGTGTAATATGATTGTGTAACGCATCTGTCTGTAGTTCATTTGTAGTGGGACCTAGCTAGAAAAAGATCCCTCAATTCTAAGTGTAATATGATTGTGTAAAGCCTCTGGCTGTAGTTCATTTGTAGTGGGACATAGCTACAAAAAGATCCCTCCATTCTATGTGTAATATGATTGTGTAAAGCCTCTGTTTGGGGTTCATATGTAGTGGGACATAGCTAGAAAAAGAGCCCTCCATTCTAAGTGTAATATGATTGTGTAAAGCCTTTGTCTGTGGTTCATTTGTAGTGGGACATAGCTACAAAAAGATCCCTCCATTCTATGTGTAATATGATTGTGTAAAGCCTCTGTTTGGGGTTCATATGTAGTGGGACATAGCTAGAAAAAGATCCCTACATTTTAAGTGTAATATGATTGTGTAAAGCCTCTGTCGGGATTTTATTTGTAGAGGGATATAGCTAGAAAAAATCCCTCCATTCTAAGTGTAACATGATTATGTAAAGCCTCTGTTTGGGATTCATTTGTAGTGGGACATAGCTGGAAAAAGATCCCTCCATTCTAAGTGTAATATGATTGTGTAAAGCCTCTGTCTGGATTTCATTTGTAGTGTTCTATAGCTAGAAAAAGATCCCTCCATTCTAAGTGTAATATGATTGTGTAAAGCCTCTGTCGGTGGTTCATTTGGAGTGGGACATAGCTATAAACAGATCCCTCCATTCTAAGTGTAATATGATTGTCTAAAGCCTCTGTCTGGGACTCCTTTGTAGTGGGACATAGCTAGAAAAAGATCCCTCCATTCTAAGTGTAATATGATTGTGTAAAGCCTCTGTCTGTGGTTCATTTGTAGTGGGGCATAGCTAGAAACAGATCCCTCCATTATAAGTGTAATGTGATTGTGTAAAGCCTCTCTGGAGTTCATTTGTAGTGGGATATAGCTAGAAAAAGATCCCTCCATTCTAAGTGTAATATGATTGTGTAAAGCCTCTGTCTGGATTTCATTTGTAGTGGAACATAGCTAGAAAAAAATCAATCCCTCCATTCTAAGTGTAATATGATTGTGTAAAACCTCTGTCTGTGGTTCATTTGTAGTGGGACATAGATAGAAAAAGATCCCTCCATTCTAAGTGTAATATGATTGTGTAAAGCCTCTCTGGAGTTCATTTGTAGTGGGATATAGCTAGAAAAAGATCCCTCCATTCTAAGTGTAAGATGATTAAGTAAAGCCACTGTTTGGGGTTCATTTGTAGTGGGACATAGCTAGAAAAAGATCCCTCCATTCTAAGTGTAATATGATTGTGTAAAGCCTCTGTCTGGATTTCATTTGTCGTGGGACATAGCTAGAAAAATCAATCCCTCCATTCTAAGTGTAATATGATTGTGTAAAGCCTCTGTCTGTGGTTCATTTGTTTTGGGACATAGATAGAAAAAGATCCCTCCTTTCTATGTGTAATATGATTGTGTAAAGCCTCTGTCTGGATTTCATTTGTAGTGGGACATAGCTAGAAAAAATCAATCCCTCCATTCTAAGTGTAATATGATTGTGTAAAGCCTATGTCTGTGGTTCATTTGTAGTGGGTCATAGCTAGAAAAAGATCCCTCCATTCTATGTGTAATACTTATTGTGCAAAGCCTCTGTTTGGGGTTCATTTGTAGTGGGACATTGCTAGAAAAATATCCCTCCATTCTAAGTGTAATATGATTGTGTAAAGCCTCTCTCTGGGGTTCATTTGTAGTGGGACATAGCTAGAAACAGATCCCTCCATTCTAAATGTAATATGATTGTGTAAAGCCTCTATTTCGGGCTCATTTGTAGTGGGACATAGCTAGAAAAAGATCTCTCCCTTCTAAGTGTAATATGATTGTGTAAAGCCTCTGTCTGGGGTTCATTTGTAGTGGGACATAGCTAGAAACAGATCCCTCCATTCTAAGTGTAATATGATTGTGCAAAGCCTCTGTCTGTCGTTCATTTGTAGTGGGACATAGCTAGAAAAAGATCCCTCCATTCTAAGTGTAACATGATTATGTAAAGCCTCTGTTTGGGGTTCATTTGTAGTGGGACATAGCTAGAAAAAGATCCCTTCATTCTAAGTGTAATATGAATGTGTAAAGCCTCTGCCTGGATTTCATTTGTAGTGGGACATAGCTAGAAAAAATCTATCCCTCCATTCTAAGTGTAATATGATTGTGTAAATCCTCTGCTTGTGGGTCATTTGTAGTGGGACATAGCTAGAAAAAGATCCCTCCATTCTATGTGTAATATGATTGTGTAAAGCCTCTGTCTGTGGTTCATTTGTAGTGGGACATAGCTAGAAAAAGATCCCTCCATTCTAAATGTAATATGATTGTGTAAAGCCTCTGTCTCTAGTTCATTTGTAGTGGGACATAGCTAGAAAAAGATCCCTCCATTCTTTGTGTAATATGATTGTGTAAAGCCTCTGTTTGGGGTTCATTTGTAGTGGGACATAGCTAGAAAAAGATCCCTCCATTCTAAGTGTAATATGATTGTGTAAAGCCTCTAGTTGGGGTTCATTTGTAGTGGGACATAGATAGAAAAAGATCCATCCATTCTAAGTGTAATCTGATTGTGTAAAGCCTCTGTCTGGATTTCATTTGTAGTGGGACATAGCTAGAAAAAATTAATCCCTCCATTCTAAGTGTAATATGATTGTGTAAAGCCTATGTCTGTGGTTCATTTGTAGTGGGACATAGCTAGAAAAAGATCCCTCCATTCTATGTGTAATATGATTGTGTAAAGCCTCTGTCTGTGGTTCATTTGTAGTGTGACATAGCTAGAAAATGATCTCTCCATTCTATGTGTAATATGATTGTTTAAATCCTCTGTCTGGGGTTCATTTGCAGTGGGATATAGCTAGAAAACGATCCCTCCATTCTATGTGTAATACTTATTGTGCAAAGCCTCTGTTTGGGGTTTATTTGAAGTGGGGGCATAGCTAGAAACAGATCCCTCCATTCTAAGTGTAATGTGATTGTGTAAAGCCTCTCTGGGGTTCATTTGTAGTGGGATATAGCTAGAAAATGATCCCTCCATTCTAAATGTAATATGATTGTGTAAAGCCTCTGTCTGGATTTCATTTGTAGTGGGACATAGCTAGAAAAAATCAATCCCTCAATTCTAAGTGTAATATGATTGTGTAAAGCCTCTGTCAGTGGTTCCTTTGTAGTGGGACATAGAGAGAAAGAGATCCCTCCATTCTAAGTGTAATCTGATTGTGTAAAGCCTCTGTCTGGATTTCATTTGTGGTGGGACATAGCTTGAAAAAACCAATCCCTCCATTCTAAGTGTAATATGATTGTGTAAAGCATCTGTCTGTGGTTCATTTGTAGTGGGACCTAGCTAGAAAAAGATCCCTCAATTCTAAGTGTAATATGATTATGTAAAGCCTCTGGCTGTAGTTCATTTGTAGTGGGACATAGCTACAAAAAGATCCCTCCATTCTAAGTGTAATATGATTGTGTAAAGCCTCTGTTTGGGGTTCATATGTAGTGGGACATAGCTAGAAAAAGATCCCTCCATTCTAAGTGTAATATGATTGTGTAAAGCCTTTGTCTGTGGTTCATTTGTAGTGGGACATAGCTAGAAAAAATCCCTCCATTCTAAGTGTAATATGATTGTGTAAAGCCTCTGTTTGGGGTTCATATGTAGTGGGACATAGCTAGAAAAAGATCCCTACATTTTAAGTGTAATATGATTGTGTAAAGCCTCTGTCGGGATTTTATTTGTAGTGGGATATAGCTAGAAAAAATCCCTCCATTCTAAGTGTAACATGATTATGTAAAGCCTCTGTTTGGGATTCATTTGTAGTGGGACATAGCTGGAAAAAGATCCCTCCATTCTAAGCGTAATATGATTGTGTAAAGCCTCTGTCGGGATTTTATTTGTAGTGGGATATAGCTAGAAAAAATCCCTCCATTCTAAGTGTAACATGATTATGTAAAGCCTCTGTTTGGGATTCATTTGTAGTGGGACATAGCTGGAAAAAGATCCCTCCATTCTAAGCGTAATATGATTGTGTAAAGCCTCTGTTTGGGGTTCATATGTAGTTGGACATAGCTAGAAAAAGATCCCTACATTTTAAGTGTAATATGATTGTGTAAAGCCTCTGTCGGGATTTTATTTGTAGTGGGATATAGCTAGAAAAAATCCCTCCATTCTAAGTGTAACATGATTATGTAAAGCCTCTGTTTGGGATTCATTTGTAGTGGGACATAGCTGGAAAAAGATCCCTCCATTCTAAGCGTAATATGATTGTGTAAAGCCTATGTCTGGATTTCATTTGTAGTGGGATATAGCTAGAAAAAATCCCTCCATTCTAAGTGTAACATGATTATGTAAAGCCTCTGTTTGGGGTTCATTTGTAGTGCGACATAGCTATAAACAGATCCCTCCATTCTAAGTGTAATATGATTGTCTAAAGCCTCTGTCTGGGACTCCTTTGTAGTGGGACATAGCTAGAAAAAGATCCCTTCATTCTAAGTGTAATATGATTGTGTAAAGCCTCTGTCTGTGGTTCATTTGTAGTGGGACATAGCTAGAAAAAGATCCCTCCATTCTAAGTGTAATACGATTGTGTAAAGCCTCTGTCTGGATTTCATTTGTAGTGGGATATAGCTAGAAAAAATCCCTCCATTCTAAGTGTAACATGATTATGTAAAGCCTCTGTTTGGGGTTCATTTGTAGTGCGACATAGCTAGAAAAAGATCCCTCCATTCTAAGTGTAACATGATTATGTAAAGCCTCTGTTTGGGATTCATTTGTAGTGGGACATAGCTGGAAAAAGATCCCTCCATTCTAAGTGTAATATAATTGTGTAAAGCCTCTGTCTGGATTTCATTTGTAGTGTTCTATAGCTAGAAAAAGATCCCTCCATTCTAAGTGTAATATGATTGTGTAAAGCCTCTGTCGGTGGTTCATTTGGAGTGGGACATAGCTATAAACAGATCCCTCCATTCTAAGTGTAATATGATTGTCTAAGGCCTCTGTCTGGGACTCCTTTGTAGTGGGACATAGCTAGAAAAAGATCCCTCCACTCTAAGTGTAATATGATTGTGTAAAGCCTCTGTCTGTGGTTCCTTTGTAGTGGGACATAGCTAGAAAAAGATCCCTCCATTCTAAGTGTAATATGATTGTGTAAAGCCTCTGTCCGGATTTCATTTGTAGTGGAACATAGCTAGAAAAAAATCAATCCCTCCATTCTAAGTGTAATATGATTGTGTAAAGCCTCTGTCTGTGGTTCATTTGTAGTGGGACATAGATAGAAAAAGATCCCTCCATTCTAAGTGTAATATGATTGTGTAAAGCCTCTCTGGAGTTCATTTGTAGTGGGATATAGCTAGAAAAAGATCCCTCCATTCTAAGTGTAAAATGATTAAGTAAAGCCAGTGTTGGGGGTTCATTTGTAGTGGGACATAGTTAGAAAAAGATCCCTCCATTCTAAGTGTAATATGATTGTGTAAAGCCTCTGTCTGGATTTCATTTGTCGTGGGACATAGCTAGAAAAATCAATCCCTCCATTCTAAGTGTAATATGATTGTGTAAAGCCTCTGTCTGTGGTTCATTTGTTTTGGGACATAGATAGAAAAAGATCCCTCCTTTCTATGTGTAATATGATTGTGTAAAGCCTCTCTCTGTGGTTCATTTGTAGTGTGACATTGCTAGAAAAAGATCCCTCCATTCTATGTGTAATATGATTGTTTAAAGCCTCTGTCTGGGGTTCATTTGTAGTGGGATATAGCTAGAAAAAGATCCCTCCATTCTATGTGTAATACTTATTGTGCAAAGCCTCTGTTTGGGGTTCATTTGTAGTGGGACATTGCTAGAAAAAGATCCCTCCATTCTAAGTGTAATATGATTGTGTAAAGCCTCTGTCTGGGGTTCATTTGTAGTGGGAAATAGCTAGAAACAGATCCCTCCATTCTAAGTGTAATATGATTGTGCAAAGCCTCTGTCTGTGGTTCATTTGTAGTGGGACATAGCTAGAAAAAGATCCCTCCATTCTAAGTGTAACATGATTATGTAAAGCCTCTGTTTGGGGTTCATTTGTAGTGGGACATAGCTAGAAAAAGATCCCTCCATTCTAAGTGTAAGATGATTAAGTAAAGCCACTGTTTGGGGTTCATTTGTAGTGGGACATAGCTAGAAAAAATCAATCCCTCCATTCTAAGTGTAATATGATAGTGTAAATCCTCTGCTTGTGGGTCATTTGTAGTGGGACATAGCTAGAAAAAGATCCCTCCATTCTATGTGTAATATGATTGTGTAAAGCCTCTGTCTGTGGTTCATTTGTAGTGGGATATAGCTAGAAAATGATCCCTCCATTCTATGTGTAATACTTATTGTGCAAAGCCTCTGTTTGGGGTTCATTTGTACTGGGACATTGCTAGAAAAAGATCCCTCCATTCTTTGTGTAATATGATTGTGTAAAGCCTCTGTTTGGGGTTCATTTGTAGTGGGACATAGCTAGAAAAAGATCCCTCCATTCTAAGTGTAATATGATTGTGTAAAGCCTCTAGTTGGGGTTCATTTGTAGTGGGACATAGATAGAAAAAGATCCATCCATTCTAAGTGTAATCTGATTGTGTAAAGCCTCTGTCTGGATTTCATTTGTAGTGGGACATAGCTAGAAAAAATTAATCCCTCCATTCTAAGTGTAATATGATTGTGTAAAGCCTCTGTCGGTGGTTCATTTGGAGTGGGACATATCTATAAAAGGATCCCTCCATTCTAAGTGTAATATGATTGTCTAAAGCCTCTGTCTGGGACTTCTTTGTAGTGGGACATAGCTAGAAAAAGATCCCTCCATTCTAAGTGTAATATGATTGTGTAAAGCCTCTGTCTGGATTTCATTTGTAGTGGAACATAGCTAGAAAAAAATCAATCCTTCCATTCTAAGTGTAATATGATTGTGTAAAGCCTCTGTCTGTGGTTCATTTGTAGTGGGACATAGATAGAAAAAGATCCCTCCATTCTAAGTGTAATATGATTGTGTAAAGCCTCTCTGGAGTTCATTTGTAGTGGGATATGGCTAGAAAAAGATCCCTCCATTCTAAGTGTAAGATGATTAAGTAAAGCCACTGTTTGGGGTTCATTTGTAGTGGGACATAGCTAGAAAAAGATCCCTCCATTCTAAGTGTAATATGATTGTGTAAAGCCTCTGTCTGGATTTCATTTGTCGTGGGACATAGCTAGAAAAATCAATCACTCCATTCTAAGTGTAATATGATTGTGTAAAGCCTCTCTCTATGGTTCATTTGTAGTGTGACATAACTAGAAAAAGATCCCTCCATTCTATGTGTAATATGATTGTTTAAAGCCTCTGTCTGGGGTTCATTTGTAGTGGGATATAGCTAGACAAAGATCCCTCCATTCTATGTGTAATACTTATTGTGCAAAGCCTCTGTTTGGGGTTCATTTGTAGTGGGACATTGCTAGAAAAAGATCCCTCAATTCTAAGTGTAATATGATTGTGTAAAGCCTCTCTCTGGGGTTCATTTGTAGTGGGACATAGCTACAAAAAGATCCCTCCATTCTAAGTGTAATATGATTGTGTAAAGCCTCTGTTTGGGGTTCATATGTAGTGGGACATAGCTAGAAAAAGATCCCTCCATTCTAAGTGTAATATGATTGTGTAAAGCCTTTGTCTGTGGTTCATTTGTAGTGGGACATAGCTAGAAAAAATCCCTCCATTCTAAGTGTAATATGATTGTGTAAAGCCTCTGTTTGGGGTTCATTTGTAGTGGGACATAGCTAGAAAAAGATCCCTCCATTCTAAGTGTAACATGATTATGTAAAGCCTCTGTTTGGGGTTCATTTGTAGTGGGACATAGCTAGAAAAAATCAATCCCTCCATTCTAAGTGTAATATGATTGTGTAAATCCTCTGCTTGTGGGTCATTTGTAGTGGGACATAGCTAGAAAAGATCCCTCCATTCTATGTGTAATATGATTGTGTAAAGCCTCTGTCTGTGGTTCATTTGTAGTGGGACATAGCTAGAAAAACATCCCTCCATTCTAAGTGTAATATGATTGTGTAAAGCCTCTGTCTCTAGTTCATTTGTAGTGGGACATAGCTAGAAAAAGATCCCTCCATTCTTTGTGTAATATGATTGTGTAAAGCCTCTGTTTGGGGATCATTTGTAGTGGGACATAGCTAGAAAAAGATCCCTCCATTCTAAGTGTAATATGATTGTGTAAAGCCTCTAGTTGGGGTTCATTTGTAGTGGGACATAGATGGAAAAAGATCCATCCATTCTAAGTGTAATCTGATTGTGTAAAGCCTCTGTCTGGATTTCATTTGTAGTGGGACATAGCTAGAAAAAATTAATCCCTCCATTCTAAGTGTAATATGATTGTGTAAAGCCTATGTCTGTGGTTCATTTGTAGTGGGACATAGCTAGAAAAAGATCCCTCCATTCTATGTGTAATATGATTGTGTAAAGCCTCTGTCTGTGGTTCATTTGTAGTGTGACATAGCTAGAAAAAGATCCCTCCATTCTATGTGTAATATGATTGTTTAAATCCTCTGTCTGGGGTTCATTTGCAGCGGGATATAGCTAGAAAAAGATCCCTCCATTCTAAGTGTAATATGATTGTGTAAAGCCTCTGTTCGGGGTTTATTTGTAGTTTGGCATAGCTAGAAACAGATCCCTCCATTCTAAGTGTAATGTGATTGTGTAAAGCCTCTCTGGGGTTCATTTGTAGTGGAATATAGCTTGAAAAAGATCCCTCCATTCTAAGTGTAACATGATTATGTAAAGTCTCTGTTTGGGGTTCATATGTAGGGGGACATAGCTAGAAAAAGATCCCTCCATTCTAAGTGTAACATGATTATGTAAAGCCTCTGTTTGGGTTTCATTTGTAGTGGGACATTGCTAGAAAAAGATCCCTCCATTCTAAGGGTAATATGATTGTGTAAACCCTCTGTCTGTGGTTCATTTGTAGTGGGACATAGCTAGAAAATCTCCCTACATTTTAAGTGTAATATGATTGTGTAAAGCCTCTGTCTGGATTTCATTTGTAGTGGGATATAGCTAGAAAAAGTTTCCTCCATTCTAAGTGTAACATGATTATGTAAAGCCTCTGTTTAGGGTTCATTTGTAGTGGGACATTGCTAGAAAAAGATCCCTGCATTCTAAGGGTAATATGATTGTGTAAACCCTCTGTCTGTGGTTCATTTGTAGTGGGACATAGCTAGAAAAAGATCCCTCCATTCTAAGTGTAATATGATTGTGTAAAGCCTCTGTTTGGGGTTCGTTTCTGGTGGGACATAGCTAGAAAAAGATCCCTGCATTCTAAGTGTAATATGATTGTGTAAGGCCTCTGTCTGGTGATCTTTTGTTGTGGGACATATCTAGAAACAGATCCCTCCATTCTAAGTGTACTATGATTGTGTAAATCTTCTGTCTGGGGTTCATTTGTAGTGGGACATAGCTAAAAACAGATCCCTCCATTCTAAGTGTAATATGATTGTGTAAAGCCTCTGTTTGTGGTTCATTTGTAGTGGGACATAGCTCGAAAAAGATCCCTCCATTCTAAGTGCAATATGATTGTGTAAAGCCTCTGATTGTGGTTCATTTGTAGTGGGACATAGCTAGAAAAAGATCCCTCCATTCTAAGTGTAATATGATTGTGTAAATCCTCTGTTTGGGGTTCATTTGTAGTGGGACATAGCTAGAAAAAGATCCCTCCATTCTAAGTGTAATATGATTGTGTAAAGCCTCTGTTTGGGGGTTCATTTGTAGTGGGACATATCTAGAAAAAGATCCCGACATTTTAAGTGTAATATGATTGTGGAAAGCCTCTGTTTGGCGGTTCATTTGTAGTGGGACATATCTAGAAAAAGATCCCTACATTTTAAGTGTAATATGATTGTGTAAAGCCTCTGTTTGTGGTCCATTTGTAGTGGGACATAGCTAGAAAAGATTCCTACATTCTAAGTGTAATATGATTGTGTAAATCCTCTGTCTGGGGTTCCTTTGTAGTGGGACATAGCTAGAAACAGATCCCTCCATTCTAAGTGTAATATCATTGTGTAAAGCCTCTGTGTGGGGTTAATTTGTAGTGGGACATAGCTAGAAAAAGATCCCTCCATTCTAAGTGTAATATGATTGTGTAAAGCCTCTGTTTGGGGTTCGTTTGTGGTGGGGGCAGCGCTAGAAAAAGATCCCTCCATTCTATGTGTAATATGGTTGTGTAAATCCTCTGTCTGGGTTTCATTTGTAGTGGGACATAGTTAGAAAAAATCAATCCTTCCGTTCTATGTGTAATATGATTGTGTAAAGCCTCCGTTTGGGGTTCGTTTGTGGTGGGACATTGCTAGAAAAAGATCCCTGCATTCTAAGGGTAATATGATTGTGTAATCCCTCTGTCTGTGGTTCATTTGTAGTGGGACATAGCTAGAAACAGATCCCTCCATTCTAAGTGTAATATGATTGTGTAAAGCCTCTGTCTGGGGTTCATTTGTAGTGGGACATAGCTAGAAACAGATCCCTCCATTCTAAGTGTAATATGATTGTGCAAAGCCTCTGTCTGTGGTTCATTTGTAGTGGGACATAGCTAGAAAAAGATCCCTCCATTCTAAGTGTAACATGATTATGTAAAGCCTCTGTTTGGGGTTCATTTGTAGTGGGACATAGCTAGAAAAAATCAATCCCTCCATTCTAAGTGTAATATGATTGTGTAAATCCTCTGCTTGTGGGTCATTTGTAGTGGGACATAGCTAGAAAAGATCCCTCCATTCTATGTGTAATATGATTGTGTAAAGCCTCTGTCTGTGGTTCATTTGTAGTGGGACATAGCTAGAAAAACATCCCTCCATTCTAAGTGTAATATGATTGTGTAAAGCCTCTGTCTCTAGTTCATTTGTAGTGGGACATAGCTAGAAAAAGATCCCTCCATTCTTTGTGTAATATGATTGTGTAAAGCCTCTGTTTGGGGATCATTTGTAGTGGGACATAGCTAGAAAAAGATCCCTCCATTCTAAGTGTAATATGATTGTGTAAAGCCTCTAGTTGGGGTTCATTTGTAGTGGGACATAGATAGAAAAAGATCCATCCATTCTAAGTGTAATCTGATTGTGTAAAGCCTCTGTCTGGATTTCATTTGTAGTGGGACATAGCTAGAAAAAATTAATCCCTCCATTCTAAGTGTAATATGATTGTGTAAAGCCTATGTCTGTGGTTCATTTGTAGTGGGACATAGCTAGAAAAAGATCCCTCCATTCTATGTGTAATATGATTGTGTAAAGCCTCTGTCTGTGGTTCATTTGTAGTGTGACATAGCTAGAAAAAGATCCCTCCATTCTATGTGTAATATGATTGTTTAAATCCTCTGTCTGGGGTTCATTTGCAGCGGGATATAGCTAGAAAAAGATCCCTCCATTCTATGTGTAATACTCATTGTGCACAGCCTCTGTTCGGGGTTTATTTGTAGTTTGGCATAGCTAGAAACAGATCCCTCCATTCTAAGTGTAATGTGATTGTGTAAAGCCTCTCTGGGGTTCATTTGTAGTGGAATATAGCTTGAAAAAGATCCCTCCATTCTAAGTGTAACATGATTATGTAAAGTCTCTGTTTGGGGTTCATATGTAGGGGGACATAGCTAGAAAAAGATCCCTCCATTCTAAGTGTAACATGATTATGTAAATTCTCTGTTTGGGTTTCATTTGTAGTGGGACATTGCTAGAAAAAGATCCCTGCATTCTAAGGGTAATATGATTGTGTAAACCCTCTGTCTGTGGTTCATTTGTAGTGGGACATAGCTAGAAAATCTCCCTACATTTTAAGTGTAATATGATTGTGTAAAGCCTCTGTCTGGATTTCATTTGTAGTGGGATATAGCTAGAAAAAGTTTCCTCCATTCTAAGTGTAACATGATTATGTAAAGCCTCTGTTTAGGGTTCATTTGTAGTGGGACATTGCTAGAAAAAGATCCCTGCATTCTAAGGGTAATATGATTGTGTAAACCCTCTGTCTGTGGTTCATTTGTAGTGGGACATAGCTAGAAAAAGATCCCTCCATTCTAAGTGTAATATGATTGTGTAAAGCCTCTGTTTGGGGTTCGTTTCTGGTGGGACATAGCTAGAAAAAGATCCCTGCATTCTAAGTGTAATATGATTGTGTAAGGCCTCTGTCTGGTGATCTTTTGTTGTGGGACATATCTAGAAACAGATCCCTCCATTCTAAGTGTACTATGATTGTGTAAATCTTCTGTCTGGGGTTCATTTGTAGTGGGACATAGCTAAAAACAGATCCCTCCATTCTAAGTGTAATATGATTGTGTAAAGCCTCTGTTTGTGGTTCATTTGTAGTGGGACATAGCTCGAAAAAGATCCCTCCATTCTAAGTGCAATATGATTGTGTAAAGCCTCTGATTGTGGTTCATTTGTAGTGGGACATAGCTAGAAAAAGATCCCTCCATTCTAAGTGTAATATGATTGTGTAAATCCTCTGTTTGGGGTTCATTTGTAGTGGGACATAGCTAGAAAAAGATCCCTCCATTCTAAGTGTAATATGATTGTGTAAAGCCTCTGTTTGGGGGTTCATTTGTAGTGGGACATATCTAGAAAAAGATCCCGACATTTTAAGTGTAATATGATTGTGGAAAGCCTCTGTTTGGCGGTTCATTTGTAGTGGGACATATCTAGAAAAAGATCCCTACATTTTAAGTGTAATATGATTGTGTAAAGCCTCTGTTTGTGGTCCATTTGTAGTGGGACATAGCTAGAAAAGATTCCTACATTCTAAGTGTAATATGATTGTGTAAATCCTCTGTCTGGGGTTCCTTTGTAGTGGGACATAGCTAGAAACAGATCCCTCCATTCTAAGTGTAATATCATTGTGTAAAGCCTCTGTGTGGGGTTAATTTGTAGTGGGACATAGCTAGAAAAAGATCCCTCCATTCTAAGTGTAATATGATTGTGTAAAGCCTCTGTTTGGGGTTCGTTTGTGGTGGGGGCAGCGCTAGAAAAAGATCCCTCCATTCTATGTGTAATATGGTTGTGTAAATCCTCTGTCTGGGTTTCATTTGTAGTGGGACATAGTTAGAAAAAATCAATCCTTCCGTTCTATGTGTAATATGATTGTGTAAAGCCTCCGTTTGGGGTTCGTTTGTGGTGGGACATTGCTAGAAAAAGATCCCTGCATTCTAAGGGTAATATGATTGTGTAATCCCTCTGTCTGTGGTTCATTTGTAGTGGGACATAGCTAGAAACAGATCCCTCCATTCTAAGTGTAATATGATTGTGTAAAGCCTCTGTCTGGGGTTCATTTGTAGTGGGATATAGCTAGACAAAGATCCCTCCATTCTATGTGTAATACTTATTGTGCAAAGCCTCTGTTTGGGGTTCATTTGTAGTGGGACATTGCTAGAAAAAGATCCCTCAATTCTAAGTGTAATATGATTGTGTAAAGCCTCTCTCTGGGGTTCATTTGTAGTGGGACATAGCTAGAAACAGATCCCTCCATTCTAAGTGTAATATGATTGTGTAAAGCCTCTATCTCGGGCTCATTTGTAGTGGGACATAGCTAGAAAAAGATCCCTCCATTCTAAGTGTAATATGATTGTGTAAAGCCTCTGTCTGGGGTTCATTTGTAGTGGGACATAGCTAGAAACAGATCCCTCCATTCTAAGTGTAATATGATTGTGCAAAGCCTCTGTCTGTGGTTCATTTGTAGTGGGACATAGCTAGAAAAAGATCCCTCCATTCTAAGTGTAACATGATTATGTAAAGCCTCTGTTTGGGGTTCATTTGTAGTGGGACATAGCTAGAAAAAATCAATCCCTCCATTCTAAGTGTAATATGATTGTGTAAATCCTCTGCTTGTGGGTCATTTGTAGTGGGACATAGCTAGAAAAGATCCCTCCATTCTATGTGTAATATGATTGTGTAAAGCCTCTGTCTGTGGTTCATTTGTAGTGGGCCATAGCTAGAAAAAGATCCCTCCATTCTAAGTGTAATATGATTGTGTAAAGCCTCTGTCTCTAGTTCATTTGTAGTGGGACATAGCTAGAAAAAGATCCCTCCATTCTTTGTGTAATATGATTGTGTAAAGCCTCTGTTTGGGGATCATTTGTAGTGGGACATAGCTAGAAAAAGATCCATCCATTCTAAGTGTAATCTGATTGTGTAAAGCCTCTGTCTGGATTTCATTTGTAGTGGGACATAGCTAGAAAAAATTAATCCCTCCATTCTAAGTGTAATATGATTGTGTAAAGCCTATGTCTGTGGTTCATTTGTAGTGGGACATAGCTAGAAAAAGATCCCTCCATTCTATGTGTAATATGATTGTGTAAAGCCTCTGTCTGTGGTTCATTTGTAGTGTGACATAGCTAGAAAAAGATCCCTCCATTCTATGTGTAATATGATTGTTTAAATCCTCTGTCTGGGGTTCATTTGCAGTGGGATATAGCTAGAAAAAGATCCCTCCATTCTATGTGTAATACTTATTGTGCACAGCCTCTGTTCGGGGTTTATTTGTAGTTTGGCATAGCTAGAAACAGATCCCTCCATTCTAAGTGTAATGTGATTGTGTAAAGCCTCTCTGGGGTTCATTTGTAGTGGAATATAGCTTGAAAAAGATCCCTCCATTCTAAGTGTAACATGATTATGTAAAGTCTCTGTTTGGGGTTCATATGTAGGGGGACATAGCTAGAAAAAGATCCCTCCATTCTAAGTGTAACATGATTATGTAAATCCTCTGTTTGGGTTTCATTTGTAGTGGGACATTGCTAGAAAAAGATCCCTGCATTCTAAGGGTAATATGATTGTGTAAACCCTCTGTCTGTGGTTCATTTGTAGTGGGACATAGCTAGAAAATCCCCCTACATTTTAAGTGTAATATGATTGTGTAAAGCCTCTGTCTGGATTTCATTTGTAGTGGGATATAGCTAGAAAAAGTTTCCTCCATTCTAAGTGTAACATGATTATGTAAAGCCTCTGTTTAGGGTTCATTTGTAGTGGGACATTGCTAGAAAAAGATCCCTGCATTCTAAGGGTAATATGATTGTGTAAACCCTCTGTCTGTGGTTCATTTGTAGTGGGACATAGCTAGAAAAAGATCCCTCCATTCTAAGTGTAATATGATTGTGTAAAGCCTCTGTTTGGGGTTCGTTTGTGGTGGGACATAGCTAGAAAAAGATCCCTGCATTCTAAGTGTAATATGATTGTGTAAGGCCTCTGTCTGGTGTTCTTTTGTTGTGGGACATATCTAGAAACAGATCCCTCCATTCTAAGTGTACTATGATTGTGTAAATCTTCTGTCTGGGGTTCATTTGTAGTGGGACATAGCTAAAAACAGATCCCTCCATTCTAAGTGTAATATGATTGTGTAAAGCCTCTGTTTGTGGTTCATTTGTAGTGGGACATAGCTAGAAAAAGATCCCTCCATTCTAAGTGCAATATGATTGTGTAAAGCCTCTGATTGTGGTTCATTTGTAGTGGGACATAGCTAGAAAAAGATCCCTCCATTCTAAGTGTAATATGATTGTGTAAATCCTCTGTTTGGGGTTCATTTGTAGTGGGACATAGCTAGAAAAAGATCCCTCCATTCTAAGTGTAATATGATTGTGTAAAGCCTCTGTTTGGGGGTTCATTTGTAGTGGGACATATCTAGAAAAAGATCCCGACATTTTAAGTGTAATATGATTGTGTAAAGCCTCTGTTTGGCGGTTCATTTGTAGTGGGACATATCTAGAAAAAGATCCCTACATTTTAAGTGTAATATGATTGTGTAAAGCCTCTGTTTGTGGTCCATTTGTAGTGGGACATAGCTAGAAAAGATTCCTACATTCTAAGTGTAATATGATTGTGTAAATCCTCTGTCTGGGGTTCCTTTGTAGTGGGACATAGCTAGAAACAGATCCCTCCATTCTAAGTGTAATATCATTGTGTAAAGCCTCTGTGTGGGCTTAATTTGTAGTGGGACATAGCTAGAAAAAGATCCCTCCATTCTAAGTGTAATATGATTGTGTAAAGCCTCTGTTTGGGGTTCGTTTGTGGTGGGGGCAGCGCTAGAAAAAGATCCCTCCATTCTATGTGTAATATGGTTGTGTAAATCCTCTGTCTGGGTTTCATTTGTAGTGGGACATAGTTAGAAAAAATCAATCCTTCCGTTCTATGTGTGATATGATTGTGTAAAGCCTCCGTTTGGGGTTCGTTTGTGGTGGGACATTGCTAGAAAAAGATCCCTGCATTCTAAGGGTAATATGATTGTGTAATCCCTCTGTCTGTGGTTCATTTGTAGTGGGACATAGCTAGAAACAGATCCCTCCATTCTAAGTGTAATATGATTGTGTAAAGCCTCTGTCTGTGGTTCATTTGTAGTGGGACATAGCTAGAAAAAGATCCCTCCATTCTAAGTGTAATATGATTGTGTACAGCCTCTGTCTGTGGTTCATTTGTAGTGGGACATAGCTAGAAAATCTCCCTACATTTTAGTGTAATATGATTGTGTAAAGCCTCTGTCTGGATTTCATTTGTAGTGGGATATAGCTAGAAAAAGTTCCCTCCATTCTAAGTGTAACATGATTATGTAAAGCCTCTGTTTAGGGTTCATTTGTAGTGGGACATTGCTAGAAAAAGATCCCTGCATTCTAAGGGTAATATGATTGTGTACACCCTCTGTCTGTGGTTCATTTGTAGTGGGACATAGCTAGAAAAAGATCCCTCCATTCTAAGTGTAATATGATTGTGTAAAGCCTCTGTTTGGGGTTCGTTTGTGGTGGGACATAGCTAGAATAAGATCCCTGCATTCTAAGTGTAATATGATTGTGTAAGGCCTCTGTCTGGTGTTCTTTTGTTGTGGGACATATCTAGAAACAGATCCCTCCATTCTAAGTGTACTATGATTGTGTAAAGCTTCTGTCTGGGGTTCATTTGTAGTGGGACATAGCTAGAAACAGATCCCTCCATTCTAAGTGTAATATGATTGTGTAAAGCCTCTGTTTGTGGTTCATTTGTAGTGGGACATAGCTCGAAAAAGATCCCTCCATTCTAAGTGTAATATGATTGTGTAAAGCCTCTGATTGTGGTTCATTTGTAGTGGGACATAGCTAGAAAAAGATCCCTCCATTCTAAGTGTAATATGATTGTGTAAAGCCTCTGTTTGGGGGTTCATTTGTAGTGGGACATATCTAGAAAAATATCCCTACATTTTAAGTGTAATATGATTGTGTAAAGCCTCTGTTTGGGGGTTCATTTGTAGTGGGACATATCTAGAAAAAGTTCCCTCCATTCTAAGTGTAACATGATTATTTAAATCCTCTGTGTGGGGTTAATTTGTAGTGGGACATAGCTAGAAAAAATTAATCCCTCAATTCTAAGTGTAATATGATTGTGTAAAACCTCTGTCTTTGGTTCATTTGTGGAGGACATAGCTAGAAAAAGATCCCTCAATTCTATGTGTAATATGGTTGTGTAAAGCCTGTGTCTGTGGTTCATTTGTAGTGGGACATTGCTAGAAACAGATCCCTCCATTCTAAGTGTAATAATTATTGTGCAAAGCCTCTGTTTGTGGTCCATTTGCAGTGGGACATTGCTAGAAAAAGATCCCTCCATTCTAAGTGTAATATGATTGTGTAAAGCCTCTGTCTGGGGTTCATTTGTAGTGGGATCTAGCTAGAAATAGATACCTGCATATTCTAAGTGTAATATGATTGTGTAAGGCCTCTGTCTGGGGTTCTTTTGTTGTGGGACATATCTAGAAACAGATCCCTCTATTCTAGGTGTAAGATGATTGTGTAAAGCCTCTGTCTGGGGTTCATTTCTAGTGGGCCATAGCTAGAAAAAGATCCCTCCATTCTAAGTGTAATATCATTGTGTAAATCCTCTGTCTGGGGTTCCTTTGTAGTGGGACATAGCTAGAAACAGATCCCTCCATTCTAAGTGTAATATCATTGTGTAAAGCCTCTGTGTGGGGTTAATTTGTAGTGGGACATAGCTAGAAAAAATTAATCCCTCAATTCTAAGTGTAATATGATTGTGTAAAACCTCTGTCTTTGGTTCATTTGTAGTGGACATAGCTAGAAAAAGATCCCTCAATTCTATGTGTAATATGGTTGTGTAAAGCCTCTGTCTGTGGTTCATTTGCAGTGGGACATTGCTAGAAACAGATCCCTCCATTCTAAGTGTAATATGATTGTGTAAGGCCTCTGTCTGGGGTTCTTTTGTTGTAGGACATATCTAGAAACAGATCCCTCCATTCTAGGTGTAAGATGATTGTGTAAAGCCTCTGTCTGGGGTTCATTTCTAGTGGGACATAGCTAGAAAAAGATCCCTCCATTCTAAGTGTAATATGTTTGTCTAAAGCCTCTGTCTGGGGTTCATTTGTAGTGGGACATAGCTAGAAACAGATCCCTCCATTCTAAGTGTAATATGATTGTGTAAATCCTCTCTCTGTGATTCATTTGTAGTGGGACATAGCTAGAAAAAGATCCCTCCATTCTAAGTGTAATATGATTGTGTAAAGCCTCTGTTTGGGGGTTCATTTGTAGTGGGACATATCTAGAAAAAGATCCCTACATTTTAAGTGTAATATGATTGTGTAAAGCCTCTGTTTGGGGTCCATTTGTAGTGGGACATATCTAGAAAAAGATCCCTCCATTCTAAGTGTAATATGATTGGGTAAACCCCCTGTTTGGGGTTCATTTGTAGTGGGACATAGCTAGAAAAAGATCCCTCCATTCTAAGTGTAATATGATTGTGTAAATCCTCTGTCTGGGGTTCCTTTGTAGTGGGACATAGCTAGAAACAGATCCCTCCATTCTAAGTGTAATATCATTGTGTACAGCCTCTGTGTGGGGTTAATTTGTAGTGGGACATAGCTAGAAAAAATTAATCCCTCATTTCTAAGTGTAATATGATTGTGTAAATCCTCTGTCCTTGGTTCATTTGCAGTGGGACATTGCTAGAAAAAGATCCCTCCATTCTAAGTGTAATATGATTGTGTAAGGCCTCTGTCTGGGGTTCTTTTGTTGTGGGACACATCTAGAAACAGATCCCTCCATTCTAGGTGTAAGATGATTGTGTAAAGCCTCTGTCTGGGGTTCATTTGTAGTGGGACATAGCTAGAAAAAGATCCCTCCATTCTAAGTGTAATATGATTGTCTAAAGCCTCTGTCTGGGGTTCATTTGTAGTGGGACATAGCTAGAAACAGATCCCTCCATTCTAAGTGTAATATGATTGTGTAAATCCTCTCTCTGTGATTCATTTGTAGTGGGACATAGCTAGAAAAAGATCCCTCCATTCTAAGTGTAATATGATTGTCTAAAGCCTCTGTCTGGGGTTCCTTTGTAGTGGGACATAGCTAGAAACAGATCCCTACATTTTAAGTGTAATATGATTGTGTAAAGCCTCTGTCTGGATTTCATTTGTAGTGGGATATAGCTAGAAAAAGTTCCCTCCATTCTAAGTGTAACATGATTATTTAAAGCCTCTGTTTGGGGTTCATTTGTAGTGGGACATTGCTAGAAAAAGATCCCTGCATTATAAGGGTAATATGATTGTGTAAACCCTGTGTCTGTGGATCATTTGTAGTGGGACATAGCTAGAAAAAGATCCTTCCATTCTAAGTGTAATATGATTGTGTAAAGCCTCTGTTTGGGGTTCATTTGTGTGGGACATTGCTAGAAAAAGATCCCTCAATTTTCTGTGTAATATGATTGTGTAAAGCCTCTGTTTGGGGTTCGTTTGTGGGGGGACATTGCTAGAAAAAGATCCCTCCATTCTATGTGTAATATGGTTGTGTAAATCCTCTGTCTGGATTTCATTTGTAGTGGGACATAGCTACAAAAAATCAATCCTTCCGTTCTATGTGTAATATGATTGTGTAAAGCCTCTGTTTGGGGTTCGTTTGTGGTGGGATATTGCTAGAAAAAGATCCCTCCATTCTATGTGTAATATGGTTGTGTAAAGCCTCTGTCTGGATTTCATTTGTAGTGGGACATAGCTAGAAATGATCAATCCTTCCATTCTAAGGGTAATATGATTGTGTAAAGCCTCTGTTTGGGGTTCATTTATAGTGGGATATAGCTAGAAAAAGATCACTCCATTCTAAGTGTAACATGATTATGTAAAGCCTCTGTTTGGGGTTCATTTGTAGTGGTACATTGCTAGAAAAAGATCCCTGCATTCTAAGGGTAATATGATTGTGTAAACCCTCTGTCTGTGGTTCATTTGTAGTGGGACATAGCTCGAAACAGATCCCTCCATTCTAAGTGTAATATGATTGTGTAAAGCCTCTGTCTGTGGTTCATTTGTAGTGGGACATAGCTAGACAAAGATCCCTCCATTCTAAGTGAAATATGATTGTGTAAAGCCTCTGTCTGTGGTTCATTTGTAGTGGGACATAGCTAGAAAATCTCCCTACATTTTAAGTGTAATATGATTGTGTAAAGCCTCTGTCTGGATTTCATTTGTAGTAGGATATAGCTAGAAAAGTTCCCTCCATTCTAAGTGTAACATGATTATGTAAAGCCTCTGTTTAGGGTTCATTTGTAGTGGGACATTGCTCGAAAAAGATCCCTCCATTCTAAGTGTAATATGATTGTGTAAAGCCTCTGATTGTGGTTCATTTGTAGTGGGACATAGCTAGAAAAAGATCCCTCCATTCTAAGTGTACTATGATTGTGTAAAGCTTCTGTCTGGGGTTCATTTGTAGTGGGACATAGCTCGAAAAAGATCCCTACATTTTAAGTGTAATATGATTGTGTAAAGCCTCTGTTTGGGGTTCATTTGTAGTGGGACATAGCTAGAAAAAGATCCCTCCATTCTATGTGTAATATGATTGGGTAAACCCCCTGTTTGGGGTTCATTTGTAGTGGGACATAGCTAGAAAAAGATCCCTACATTTTAAGTGTAATATGATTGTGTAAAGCCTCTGTTTGGGGTCGATTTGTAGTGGGACATAGCTAGAAATGATCCCTACATTCTAAGTGTAATATGATTGTGTAAACCTCTGTCTGGGGTTCCTTTGTAGTGGCACATAGCTAGAAACAGATCCCTCCATTCTAAGTGTAATATCATTGTGTAAAGCCTCTGTGTTGGGTTAATTTGTAGTGGGACATAGCTAGAAAAAGATCCCTCCATTCTAAGTGTAATATGATTGTGTAAAGCCTCTGTTTGGGGTTCGTTTGTGGTGGGGGCAGCGCTAGAAATGATCAATCCTTCCATTCTAATTGTAATATGATTGTGTAAAGCCTCTGTTTGGGGTTCGTTTGTGGTGGGACATTGCTAGAAAAAGATCGCTCCATTCTATGTGTAATATGGTTGTGTAAATCCTCTGTCTGGGTTTCATTTGTAGTGGGACATAGTTAGAAAAAATCAATCCTTCCGTTCTATGTGTAATATGATTGTGTAAAGCCTCTGTTTGGGGTTCATTTATAGTGGGACATAGCTAGAAATGATCAATCCTTCCATTCTAATTGTAATATGATTGTGTAAAGCCTCTGTTTGGGGTTCGTTTGTGGTGGGACATTGCTAGAAAAAGATCGCTCCATTCTATGTGTAATATGGTTGTGTAAAGCCTCTGTCTGGATTTCATTTGTAGTGGGACATAGCTAGAAATGATCAATCCTTCCATTCTCATAGTAATATGATTGTGTATAGCCTCTGTTTGTGGTTCATTTATAGTGGGATATAGCTAGAAAAAGATCCCTCCATTCTATGTGTAACATGATTATGTAAAGCCTCTGTTTGGGGTTCATTTGTAGTGGGACATTGCTAGAAAAAGATCCCTGCATTCTAAGGGTAATATGATTGTGTAAACCCTCTGTCTGTGGTTCATTTGTAGTGGGACATAGCTAGAAACAGATCCCTCCATTCTAAGTGTAATATGATTGTGTAAAGCCTCTGTCTGTGGTTCATTTGTAGTGGGACATAGCTAGAAAAAGATCCCTCCATTCTAAGTGTAATATGATTGTGTAAAGCCTCTGTCTGTGGTTCATTTGTAGTGGGACATAGCTAGAAAATCTCCCTACATTTTAGTGTAATATGATTGTGTAAAGCCTCTGTCTGGATTTCATTTGTAGTGGGATATAGCTAGAAAAAGTTCCCTCCATTCTAAGTGTAACATGATTATGTAAAGCCTCTGTTTAGGGTTCATTTGTAGTGGGACATTGCTAGAAAAAGATCCCTGTATTCTAAGGGTAATATGATTGTGTACACCCTCTGTCTGTGGTTCATTTGTAGTGGGACATAGCTAGAAAAAGATCCCTCCATTCTAAGTGTAATATGATTGTGTAAAGCCTCTGTTTGGGGTTCGTTTGTGGTGGGACATAGCTAGAAAAACATCCCTGCATTCTAAGTGTAATATGATTGTGTAAGGCCTCTGTCTGGTGTTCTTTTGTTGTGGGACATATCTAGAAACAGATCCCTCCATTCTAAGTGTACTATGATTGTGTAAAGCTTCTGTCTGGGGTTCATTTGTAGTGGGACATAGCTAGAAACAGATCCCTCCATTCTAAGTGTAATATGATTGTGTAAAGCCTCTGTTTGTGGTTCATTTGTAGTGGGACATAGCTCGAAAAAGATCCCTCCATTCTAAGTGTAATATGATTGTGTAAAGCCTCTGATTGTGGTTCATTTGTAGTGGGACATAGCTAGAAAAAGATCCCTCCATTCTAAGTGTAATATGATTGTGTAAAGCCTCTGTTTGGGGGTTCATTTGTAGTGGGACATATCTAGAAAAAGATCCCTACATTTTAAGTGTAATATGATTGTGTAAAGCCTCTGTTTGGGGGTTCATTTGTAGTGGGACATATCTAGAAAAAGTTCCCTCCATTCTAAGTGTAACATGATTATTTAAAGCCTCTGTGTGGGGTTAATTTGTAGTGGGACATAGCTAGAAAAAATTAATCCCTCAATTCTAAGTGTAATATGATTGTGTAAAACCTCTGTCTTTGGTTCATTTGTAGTGGACATAGCTAGAAAAAGATCCCTCAATTCTATGTGTAATATGGTTGTGTAAAGCCTGTGTCTGTGGTTCATTTGTAGTGGGACATTGCTAGAAACAGATCCCTCCATTCTATGTGTTATAATTATTGTGCAAAGCCTCTGTTTGTGGTCCATTTGCAGTGGGACATTGCTAGAAAAAGATCCCTCCATTCTAAGTGTAATATGATTGTGTAAAGCCTCTGTCTGGGGTTCATTTGTAGTGGGATCTAGCTAGAAATAGATACCTGCATTCTAAGTGTAATATGATTGTGTAAGGCCTCTGTCTGGGGTTCTTTTGTTGTGGGACATATCTAGAAACAGATCCCTCCATTCTAGGTGTAAGATGATTGTGTAAAGCCTCAGTCTGGGGTTCCTTTGTAGTGGGACATAGCTAGAAACAGATCCCTCCATTCTAAGTGTAATATCATTGTGTAAAGCCTCTGTGTGGGGTTAATTTGTAGTGGGACATAGCTCGAAAAAGATCCCTCCATTCTAAGTGTAATATGATTGTGTAAAGCCTCTGATTGTGGTTCATTTGTAGTGGGATCTAGCTAGAAATAGATACCTGCATTCTAAGTGTAATATGATTGTGTAAGGCCTCTGTTTGGGGGTTCATTTGTAGTGGGACATATCTAGAAAAAGATCCCTACATTTTAAGTGTAATATGATTGTGTAAATCCTCTGTCTGGGGTTCCTTTGTAGTGGGACATAGCTAGAAACAGATCCCTCCATTCTAAGTGTAATATCATTGTGTAAAGCCTCTGTGTGGGGTTAATTTGTAGTGGGACATAGCTAGAAAAAATTAATCCCTCAATTCTAAGTGTAATATGATTGTGTAAAACCTCTGTCTTTGGTTCATTTGTAGTGGACATAGCTAGAAAAAGATCTCTCAATTCTATGTGTAATATGGTTGTGTAAAGCCTCTGTCTGCGGTTCATTTGTAGTGGGACATTGCTAGAAACAGATCCCTCCATTCTAAGTGTAATATGATTGTGTAAGGCCTCTGTCTGGGGTTCTTTTGTTGTGGGACATATCTAGAAACAGATCCCTCCATTCTAGGTGTAAGATGATTGTGTAAAGCCTCTGTCTGGGGTTCATTTCTAGTGGGACATAGCTAGAAAAAGATCCCTCCATTCTAAGTGTAATATGATTGTCTAAAGCCTCTGTCTGGGGTTCATTTGTAGTGGGACATAGCTAGAAACAGATCCCTCCATTCTAAGTGTAATATGATTGTGTAAATCCTCTCTCTGTGATTCATTTGTAGTGGGACATAGCTAGAAAAAGATCCCTCCATTCTAAGTGTAATATGATTGTGTAAAGCCTCTGTTTGGGGGTTCATTTGTAGTGGGACATATCTAGAAAAAGATCCCTACATTTTAAGTGTAATATGATTGTGTAAAGCCTCTGTTTGGGGTCCATTTGTAGTGGGACATAGCTAGAAAAAGATCCCTCCATTCTAAGTGTAATATGATTGGGTAAACCCCCTGTTTGGGGTTCATTTGTAGTGGGACATAGCTAGAAAAAGATCCCTCCATTCTAAGTGTAATATGATTGTGTAAATCCTCTGTCTGGGGTTCCTTTGTAGTGGGACATAGCTAGAAATAGATCCCTCCATTCTAAGTGTAATATCATTGTGTACAGCCTCTGTGTGGGGTTAATTTGTAGTGGGACATAGCTAGAAAAAAGTAATCCCTCAATTCTAAGTGTAATATGATTGTGTAAAACCTCTGTCCTTGGTTCATTTGTAGTTGGACATAGCTAGAAAAAGATCCCTCAATTCTATGTGTAATATGGTTGTGTAAAGCCTGTGTCTGTGGTTCATTTGTAGTGGGACATAGATAGAAAAAGATCCCTCCATTCTAAGTGTAACATGATTGTGTAAAGCCTCTGTCTGTGGTTCATTTGTAGTGGGACATTGCTAGAAACAGATCCCTCCATTCTATGTGTAATAATTATTGTGCAAAGCCTCTGTTTGTGGTCCATTTGCAGTGGGACATTGCTAGAAAAAGATCCCTCCATTCTAAGTGTAATATGATTGTGTAAAGCCTCTGTCTGGGGTTCATTTGTAGTGGGATCTAGCTAGAAATAGATACCTGCATTCTAAGTGTAATATGATTGTGTAAGGCCTCTGTCTGGGGTTCTTTTGTTGTGGGACATATCTAGAAACAGATCCCTCCATTCTAGGTGTAAGATGATTGTGTAAAGCCTCAGTCTGGGGTTCCTTTGTAGTGGGACATAGCTAGAAACAGATCCCTCCATTCTAAGTGTAATATCATTGTGTAAAGCCTCTGTGTGGGGTTAATTTGTAGTGGGACATAGCTAGAAAAAATTAATCCCTCAATTCTAAGTGTAATATGATTGTGTAAAACCTCTGTCTTTGGTTCATTTGTAGTGGACATAGCTAGAAAAAGATCTCTCAATTCTATGTGTAATATGGTTGTGTAAAGCCTCTGTCTGTGGTTCATTTGTAGTTGAACATTGCTAGAAACAGATCCCTCCATTCTAAGTGTAATATGATTGTGTAAAGCCTCTGTCTGGGGTTCATTTGTTGTGGGACATATCTAGAAACAGACCACTCCATCCTAGGTGAAAGATGATTGTGTAAAGCCTCTGTCTGGGGTTCATTTCTAGTGGGACATAGCTAGAAAAAGATCCCTCAATTATATGTGTAATATGGTTGTGTAAAGCCTGTGTCTGTGGTTCATTTGTAGTGGGACATTGCTAGAAACAGATCCCTCCATTCTATGTGTAATAATTATTGTGCAAAGCCTCTGTTTGTGGTCCATTTGCAGTGGGACATTGCTAGAAAAAGATCCCTCCATTCTAAGTGTAATATGATTGTGTAAAGCCTCTGTCTGGGGTTCATTTGTAGTGGGATCTAGCTAGAAATAGATACCTGCATTCTAAGTGTAATATGATTGTGTAAGGCCTCTGTCTGGGGTTCTTTTGTTGTGGGACATATCTAGAAACAGATCCCTCCATTCTATGTGTAAGATGATTGTGTAAAGCCTCAGTCTGGGGTTCCTTTGTAGTGGGACATAGCTAGAAACAGATCCCTCCATTCTAAGTGTAATATCATTGTGTAAAGCCTCTGTGTGGGGTTAATTTGTAGTGGGACATAGCTAGAAAAAATTAATCCCTCAATTCTAAGTGTAATATGATTGTGTAAAACCTCTGTCTTTGGTTCATTTGTAGTGGACATAGCTAGAAAAAGATCTCTCAATTCTATGTGTAATATGGTTGTGTAAAGCCTCTGTCTGTGGTTCATTTGTAGTTGAACATTGCTAGAAACAGATCCCTCCATTCTAAGTGTAATATGATTGTGTAAGGCCTCTGTCTGGGGTTCTTTTGTTGTGGGACATATCTAGAAACAGATCCCTCCATTCTAGGTGTAAGATGATTGTGTAAAGCCTCTGTCTGGGGTTCATTTCTAGTGGGACATAGCTAGAAAAAGATCCCTCCATTCTAAGTGTAATATGATTGTCTAAAGCCTCTGTCTGGGGTTCATTTGTAGTGGGACATAGCTAGAAACAGATCCCTCCATTCTAAGTGTAATATGATTGTGTAAATCCTCTCTCTGTGATTCATTTGTAGTGGGACATAGCTAGAAAAAGATCCCTCCATTCTAAGTGTAATATGATTGTGTAAAGCCTCTGTTTGGGGGTTCATTTGTAGTGGGACATATCTAGAAAAAGATCCCTACATTTTAAGTGTAATATGATTGTGTAAATCCTCTGTCTGGGGTTCCTTTGTAGTGGGACATAGCTAGAAACAGATCCCTCCATTCTAAGTGTAATATCATTGTGTAAAGCCTCTGTGTGGGGTTAATTTGTAGTGGGACATAGCTAGAAAAAATTAATCCCTCAATTCTAAGTGTAATATGATTGTGTAAAACCTCTGTCTTTGGTTCATTTGTAGTGGACATAGCTAGAAAAAGATCTCTCAATTCTATGTGTAATATGGTTGTGTAAAGCCTCTGTCTGTGGTTCATTTGTAGTGGGACATTGCTAGAAACAGATCCCTCCATTCTAAGTGTAATATGATTGTGTAAGGCCTCTGTCTGGGGTTCTCTTGTTGTGGGACATATCTAGAAACAGATCCCTCCATTCTAGGTGTAAGATGATTGTGTAAAGCCTCTGTCTGGGGTTCATTTCTAGTGGGACATAGCTAGAAAAAGATCCCTCCATTCTAAGTGAAATATGATTGTCTAAAGCCTCTGTCTGGGGTTCATTTGTAGTGGGACATAGCTAGAAACAGATCCCTCCATTCTATGTGTAATATGATTGTGTAAATCCTCTCTCTGTGATTCATTTGTAGCAGGACATAGCTAGAAAAAGCTCCCTCCATTCTAAGTGTAATATGATTGTGTAAAGCCTCTGTTTGGGGGTTCATTTGTAGTGGGACATATCTAGAAAAAGATCCCTACATTTTAAGTGTAATATGATTGTGTAAAGCCTCTGTTTGGGGTCCATTTGTAGTGGGACATAGCTAGAAAAAGATCCCTCCATTCTAAGTGTAATATGATTGGGTAAACCCCCTGTTTGGGGTTCATTTGTAGTGGGACATAGCTAGAAAAAGATCCCTCCATTCTAAGTGTAATATGATTGTGTAAATCCTCTGTCTGGGGTTCCTTTGTAGTGGGACATAGCTAGAAACAGATCCCTCCATTCTAAGTGTAATATCATTGTGTACAGCCTCTGTGTGGGGTTAATTTGTAGTGGGACATAGCTAGAAAAAATTAATCCCTCAATTCTAAGTGTAATATGATTGTGTAAAACCTCTGTCCTTGGTTCATTTGTAGTTGGACATAGCTAGAAAAAGATCCCTCAATTCTATGTGTAATATGGTTGTGTAAAGCCTGTGTCTGTGGTTCATTTGTAGTGGGACATAGATAGAAAAAGATCCCTCCATTCTAAGTGTAACATGATTGTGTAAAGCCTCTGTCTGTGGTTCATTTGTAGTGGGACATTGCTAGAAACAGATCCCTCCATTCTATGTGTAATAATTATTGTGCAAAGCCTCTGTTTGTGGTCTATTTGTAGTGGGACATTGCTAGAAAAAGATCCCTCCATTCTAAGTGTAATATGATTGTGTAAAGCCTCTGTCTGGGGTTCATTTGTTGTGGGACATATCTAGAAACAGATCCCTCCATCCTAGGTGAAAGATGATTGTGTAAAGCCTCTGTCTGGGGTTCATTTCTAGTGGGACATAGCTAGAAAAAGATCCCTCCATTCTAAGTATAATATGATTGTCTAAAGCCTCTGTCTGGGGTTCATTTGTAGTGGGACATAGCTAGAAACAGATCCCTACATTTTAAGTGTAATATGATTGTGTAAAGCCTCTGTCTGGATTTCATTTGTAGTGGGATATAGCTAGAAAAAGTTCCCTCCATTCTAAGTGTAACATGATTATTTAAAGCCTCTGTTTGGGGTTCATTTGTAGTGGGACATTGCTAGAAAAAGATCCCTGCATTCTAAGGGTAATATGATTGTGTAAACCCTGTGTCTGTGGTTCATTTGTAGTGGGACATAGCTAGAAAAAGATCCCTCCATTCTAAGTGTAATATGATTGTGTAAAGCCTCTGTTTGGGGTTCATTTGTGTGGGACATTGCTAGAAATAGATCCCTCAATTTTCTGTGCAATATGATTGTGTAAAGCCTCTGTTTGGGGTTCGTTTGTCGGGGGACATTGCTAGAAAAAGATCCCTCCATTCTATGTGTAATATGGTTGTGTAAATCCTCTGTCTGGATTTCATTTGTAGTGGGACATAGCTAGAAAAAATCAATCCTTCCGTTCTATGTGTAATATGATTGTGTAAAGCCTCTGTTTGGGGTTCGTTTGTGGTGGGATATTGCTAGAAAAAGATCCCTCCATTCTATGTGTAATATGGTTGTGTAAAGCCTCTGTCTGGATTTCATTTGTCGTGGGACATTGCTAGAAAAAGATCCCTCCATTCTATGTGTAATATGGTTGTGTAAAGCCTCTGTCTGGATTTCATTTGTAGTGGGACATAGCTAGAAATGATCAATCCTTCCATTCTAAGTGTAATATGATTATGTAAAGCCTCTGTTTGGGGTTCATTTATAGTGGGATATAGCTAGAAAAAGATCCCTCCATTCTAAGTGTAACATGATTATGTAAAGCCTCTGTTTGGGGTTCATTCATAGTGGGACATAGCTAGAAAAAGATCCCTCCATTCTAAGTGTAATATGATTGGGTAAACCCCCTGTTTGGGGTTCATTTGTAGTGGGACATAGCTAGAAAAAGATCCCTCCATTCTAAGTGTAATATGATTGTGTAAATCCTCTCTCTGGGGTTCCTTTGTAGTGGGACATAGCTAGAAACAGATCCCTCCATTCTAAGTGTAATATCATTGTGTACAGCCTCTGTGTGGGGTTAATTTGTAGTGGGACATAGCTAGAAAAAATTAATCCCTCAATTCTAAGTGTAATATGATTGTGTAAAACCTCTGTCCTTGGTTCATTTGTAGTTGGACATAGCTAGAAAAAGATCCCTCAATTCTATGTGTAATATGGTTGTGTAAAGCCTGTGTCTGTGGTTCATTTGTAGTGGGACATAGATAGAAAAAGATCCCTCCATTCTAAGTGTAACATGATTGTGTAAAGCCTCTGTCTGTGGTTCATTTGTAGTGGGACATTGCTAGAAAAAGATCCCTCCATTCTAAGTGTAATATGATTGTGTAAAGCCTCTGTCTGGGGTTCATTTGTTGTGGGACATATCTAGAAACAGATCCCTCCATCCTAGGTGAAAGATGATTGTGTAAAGCCTCTGTCTGGGGTTCATTTCTAGTGGGACATAGCTAGAAAAAGATCCCTCCATTCTAAGTGTAATATGATTGTCTAAAGCCTCTGTCTGGGGTTCATTTGTAGTGGGACATAGCTAGAAACAGATCCCTACATTTTAAGTGTAATATGATTGTGTAAAGCCTCTGTCTAGATTTCATTTGTAGTGGGATATAGCTAGAAAAAGTTCCCTCCATTCTAAGTGTAACATGATTATTTAAAGCCTCTGTTTGGGGTTCATTTGTAGTGGGACATTGCTAGAAAAAGATCCCTGCATTCTAAGGGTAATATGATTGTGTAAACCCTGTGTCTGTGGTTCATTTGTAGTGGGACATAGCTAGAAAAGATCCCTCCATTCTAAGTGTAATATGATTGTGTAAAGCCTCTGTTTGGGGTTCATTTGTGTGGGGCATTGCTAGAAAAAGATTCCTCAATTTTCTGTGTAATATGATTGTGTAAAGCCTCTGTTTGGGGTTCGTTTGTGGGGGGACATTGCTAGAAAAAGATCCCTCCATTCTATGTGTAATATGGTTGTGTAAATCCTCTGTCTGGATTTCATTTGTAGTGGGACATAGCTAGAAAAAATCAATCCTTCCGTTCTCTGTGTAATATGATTGTGTAAAGCCTCTGTTTGGGGTTCGTTTGTGGTGGGATATTGCTAGAAAAAGATCCCTCCATTCTATGTGTAATATGGTTGTGTAAAGCCTCTGTCTGGATTTCATTTGTAGTGGGACATAGCTAGAAATGATCAATCCTTCCATTCTAAGGGTAATATGATTGTGTAAACCCTCTGGTAGGGGTTCATTTATAGTGGGATATAGCTAGAAAAAGATCCCTCCATTCTAAGTGTAACATGATTATGTAAAGCCTCTGTTTGGGGTTCATTTGTAGTGGGACATTGCTAGAAACAGATCCCTCCATTCTAAGTGTACTATGATTGTGTAAAGCTTCTGTCTGGGGTTCATTTGTAGTGGGACATAGCTAGAAACAGACCCCTCCATTCTAAGTGTAATATGATTGTGTAAAGCCTCTGTTTGTGGTTCATTTGTAGTGGGACATAGCTCGAAAAAGATCCCTCCATTCTAAGTGTAATATGATTGTGTAAAGCCTCTGATTGTGGTTCATTTGTAGTGTGACATAGCTAGAAAAAGATCCCTCCATTCTAAGTGTAATATGATTGTGTAAAGCCTCTCTCTGTGGTTCATTTGTAGTGGGACATAGCTAGAAAAAGATCCCTCCATTCTAAGTGTAATATGATTATGTAAAGCCTCTGTTTGGGGTTCATTTGTAGTGGGACATATCTAGAAAAAGATCCCTACATTTTAATTGTAATATGATTGTGTAAAGCCTCTGCTTGGGGTCCATTTGTAGTGGGACATAGCTAGAAAAAGATCCCTCCATTCTATGTGTAATATGATTGGGTAAACCCCCTGTTTGGGGTTCATTTGTAGTGGGACATAGCTAGAAAAAGATCCCTCCATTCTAAGTGTAATATGATTGTGTAAATCCTCTGTCTGGGGTTCCTTTGTAGTGGGACATAGCTAGAAACAGATCCCTCCATTCTAAGTGTAATATCATTGTGTAAAGCCTCTGTGTGGGGTTAATTTGTAGTGGGACATAGCTAGAAAAAATTAATCCCTCAATTCTAAGTGTAATATGATTGTGTAAAACCTCTGTCCTTGGTTCATTTGTAGTTGGACATAGCTAGAAAAAGATCCCTCAATTCTATGTGTAATATGATTGTGTAAAGCCTCTGATTGTGGTTCATTTGTAGTGTGACATAGCTAGAAAAAGATCCCTCCATTCTAAGTGTAATATGATTGTGTAAAGCCTCTCTCTGTGGTTCATTTGTAGTGGGACATAGCTAGAAAAAGATCCCTCCATTCTAAGTGTAATATGATTATGTAAAGCCTCTGTTTGGGGTTCATTTGTAGTGGGACATATCGAGAAAAAGATCCCTACATTTTAATTGTAATATGATTGTGTAAAGCCTCTGCTTGGGGTCCATTTGTAGTGGGACATAGCTAGAAAAAGATCCCTCCATTCTATGTGTAATATGATTGGGTAAACCCCCTGTTTGGGGTTCATTTGTAGTGGGACATAGCTAGAAAAAGATCCCTCCATTCTAAGTGTAATATGATTGTGTAAATCCTCTGTCTGGGGTTCCTTTGTAGTGGGACATAGCTAGAAACAGATCCCTCCATTCTAAGTGTAATATCATTGTGTAAAGCCTCTGTGTGGGGTTAATTTGTAGTGGGACATAGCTAGAAAAAATTAATCCCTCAATTCTAAGTGTAATATGATTGTGTAAAACCTCTGTCCTTGGTTCATTTGTAGTTGGACATAGCTAGAAAAAGATCCCTCAATTCTATGTGTAATATGGGTGTGTAAAGCCTGTGTCTGTGGTTCATTTGTAGTGGGACATAGATAGAAAAAGATCCCTCCATTCTAAGTGTAACATGATTGTGTAAAGCCTCTGTCTGTGGTTCATTTGTAGTGGGACATTGCTAGAAACAGATCCCTCCATTCTATGTGTAATAATTATTGTGCAAAGACTCTGTTTGTGGTCCATTTGCAGTCGGACATTGCTAGAAAAAGATCCCTCCATTCTATGTGTAATATGGTTGTGTAAAGCCTCTGTCTGGATTTCATTTGTAGAGGGACATAGCTAGAAAAAATCAATCCTTCTGTTCTATGTGTAATATGATTGTGTAAAGCCTCTGTTTGGGGTTCGTTTGTGGTGGGACATTGCTAGAAAAAGATCCCTCCATTCTATGTGTTATATGGTTGTGTAAAGCCTCTGTCTGGATTTCATTTGTAGTGGGACATAGCTAGAAATCATCAATCCTTCCATTCTAAGTGTAATATGATTATGTAAAGCCTCTGTTTGGGGTTCATTTATAGTGGGATATAGCTAGAAAAAGATCCCACCATTCTAAGTGTAACATGATTATGTAAAGCCTCTGTTTAGGGTTCATTTGTAGTGGGACATTGCTAGAACAAGATCTCTGCATTCTAACGGTAATATGATTGTGTAAACCCTCTGTCTGTGGTTCATTTGTAGTGGGACATAGCTAGAAAAAGATCCCTCCATTCTAAGTGTAATATGATTGTGTAAAGCCTCTGTTTGGGGATCGTTTGTGGTGGGACATAGCTAGAAAAAGATCCCTGCATTCTAAGTGTAATACGATTGTGTAAGGCCTCTGTCTGGGGTTCTTTTGTTGTGGGACATATCTAGAAACAGATCCCTCCATTCTAAGTGTAATATGATTGTGTAAAGCCTCTGTCTGGGGTTCATTTGTAGTGGGACATAGCTAGAAAAAGATCCCTCCATTCTAAGTGTAATATGATTGTGTAAATCCTCTGTCTGGGGTTCCTTTGTAGTGGGACATAGCTAGAAACAGATCCCTGCATTCTAAGTGTAATATGATTGTGTAAAGCCTCTGTGTGGGGTTAATTTGTAGTGGGACATAGCTAGAAAAAATTAATCCCTCAATTCTAAGTGTAATATGATTGTGTAAAACCTCTGTCCGTGGTTCATTTAGAGTTGGACATAGCTAGAAAAAGATCCCTCAATTCTATGTGTAATATGGTTGTGTAAAGCCTCTGTCTGTGGTTCATTTGTAGTG
The DNA here is from genome assembly GCA_034401795.1 of Chaetoderma sp. LZ-2023a. Taxonomy (NCBI): domain Eukaryota; kingdom Metazoa; phylum Mollusca; class Caudofoveata; order Chaetodermatida; family Chaetodermatidae; genus Chaetoderma; species Chaetoderma sp. LZ-2023a. The sequence continues at coordinate 231,063,012 of CM067369.1, read as the reverse complement.
GGACATAGCTAGAAAAAGATCCCTCCATTCTAAGTGTAATAATTATTGTGCAAAGCCTCTGTTTGTGGTCCATTTGCAGTGGGACATAGCTAGAAAAAGATCCCTCAATTCTATGTGTAATATGGTTGTGTAAATCCTCTGTCTGGGGTTCCTTTGTAGTGGGACATAGCTAGAAACAGATTCCCCCCATTCTAAGTGTAATATGATTGTGTAAAGCCTCTGTCTGGGGTTCATTTGTAGTGGGATATAGCTAGAAATAGATCCCTGCATTCTAAGTGTAATATGATTGTGTAAGGCCTCTGTCTGGGGTTCTTTTGTTGTGGGACATATCTAGAAACAGATCCCTCCATTCTAAGTGTAATATGATTGTGTAAAGCCTCTGTCTGGGGTTCATTTGTAGTGGGACATAGCTAGAAACAGATCCCTCCATTCTAAGTGTAACATGATTATGTAAAGCCTCTGTTTGGGGTTCATTTGTAGTGGGACATTGCTAGAAAAAGATCCCGGCATTCTAAGGGTAATATGATTGTGTAAACCCTCTGTCTGTGGTTCATTTGTAGTGGGACATAGCTAGAAAAAGATCCCTCTATTCTAAGTGTAATATGATTGTGTAAAGCCTCTGTCTGTGGTTCATTTGTAGTGGGAGATAGCTAGAAAAAGATCCCTCCATTCTAAGTGTAACATGATTATGTAAGCCTCTGTTTGGGGTTCATTTGTAGTGGGACATTGCTAGAAAAAGATCCCTGCATTCTAAGGGTAATATGATTGTGTAAACCCTATGTCTGTGGTTCATTTGTAGTGGGACATAGCTAGAAAAAGATCCCTCCATTCTAAGTGTAATATGATTGTGTAAAGCCTCTGTTTGGAGTTCGTTTGTGGTGGGACATTGCTAGAAAAAGATCCCTCCATTCTATGTGTAATATGATTGTGTAAAGCCTCTGTTTGGGGTTCGTTTGTGGTGGGACATTGCTAGAAAAAGATCCCTCCATTCTATGTGTAATATGGTTGTGTAAAGCCTCTGTTTGGGGTTCATTTATAGTGGGATATAGCTAGAAAAAGATCCCTCCATTCTAAGTGTAACATGATTATGTAACGCCTCTCTTTGGGGTACATTTTTAGTGGGACATTGCTAGAAAAAGATCCCTGCATTCTAAGGGTAATATGATTGTGTAAACCCTCTGTCTGTGGTTCATTTGTAGTGGGACATAGCTAGAAAAAGATCCCTCCATTCTAAGTGTAATATGATTGTGTAAAGCCTCTGTTTGGGGTTCGTTTGTGGTGGGGCATTGCTAGAAAAAGATCCCTCCATTCTATGTGTAATATGGTTGTGTAAATCCTCTGTCTGGATTTCATTTGTAGAGGGACATAGCTAGAAAAAATCAATCCTTCTGTTCTATGTGTAATATGATTGTGTAAAGCCTCTGTTTGGGGATCGTTTGTGGTGGGACATAGCTAGAAAAAGATCCCTGCATTCTAAGTGTAATACGATTGTGTAAGGCCTCTGTCTGGGGTTCTTTTGTTGTGGGACATATCTAGAAACAGATCCCTCCATTCTAAGTGTAATATGATTGTGTAAAGCCTCTGTCTGGGGTTCATTTGTAGTGGGACATAGCTAGAAAAAGATCCCTCCATTCTAAGTGTAATATGATTGTGTAAATCCTCTGTCTGGGGTTCCTTTGTAGTGGGACATAGCTAGAAACAGATCCCTGCATTCTAAGTGTAATATGATTGTGTAAAGCCTCTGTGTGGGGTTAATTTGTAGTGGGACATAGCTAGAAAAAATTAATCCCTCAATTCTAAGTGTAATATGATTGTGTAAAACCTCTGTCCGTGGTTCATTTGTAGTGGGACATAGCTAGAAAAAGATCCCTCCATTCTAAGTGTAATATGATTATGTAAAGCCTCTGTTTGGGGTTCATTTGTAGTGGGACATATCTAGAAAAAGATCCCTACATTTTAATTGTAATATGATTGTGTAAAGCCTCTGCTTGGGGTCCATTTGTAGTGGGACATAGCTAGAAAAAGATCCCTCCATTCTATGTGTAATATGATTGGGTAAACCCCCTGTTTGGGGTTCATTTGTAGTGGGACATAGCTAGAAAAAGATCCCTCCATTCTAAGTGTAATATGATTGTGTAAATCCTCTGTCTGGGGTTCCTTTGTAGTGGGACATAGCTAGAAACAGATCCCTCCATTCTAAGTGTAATATCATTGTGTAAAGCCTCTGTGTGGGGTTAATTTGTAGTGGGACATAGCTAGAAAAAATTAATCCCTCAATTCTAAGTGTAATATGATTGTGTAAATCCTCTGTCCTTGGTTCATTTGTAGTTGGACATAGCTAGAAAAAGATCCCTCAATTCTATGTGTAATATGGGTGTGTAAAGCCTGTGTCTGTGGTTCATTTGTAGTGGGACATAGATAGAAAAAGATCCCTCCATTCTAAGTGTAACATGATTGTGTAAAGCCTCTGTCTGTGGTTCATTTGTAGTGGGACATTGCTAGAAACAGATCCCTCCATTCTATGTGTAATAATTATTGTGCAAAGGCTCTGTTTGTGGTCCATTTGCAGTCGGACATTGCTAGAAAAAGATCCCTCCATTCTATGTGTAATATGGTTGTGTAAAGCCTCTGTCTGGATTTCATTTGTAGTGGGACATAGCTCGAAATGATCAATCCTTCCATTCTAAGTGTAATATGATTATGTAAAGCCTCTGTTTGGGGTTCATTTATAGTGGGATATAGCTAGAAAAAGATCACTCCATTTTAAGTGTAACATGATTATGTAAAGCCTCTGTTTGGGGTTCATTTGTAGTGGGACATTGCTAGAAAAAGATCCCGGCATTCTAAGGCTAATATGATTGTGTAAACCCTCTGTCTGTGGTTCATTTGTAGTGGGACATAGCTAGAAAAAGATCCCTCCATTCTAAGTGTAATATGATTGTGTAAAGCCGCTGTCTGTGGTTCATTTGTAGTGTGACATAGCTAGAAAATCTCCCTACATTTTAAGTCTAATATGATTGTGTAAAGCCACTGTCTGGATTTCATTTGTAGTGGGATATAGCTAGAAAAAGTTCCCTCCATTCTAAGTGTAACTTGAATATGTAAAGCCTCTGTTTGGGGTTCATTTGTAGTGGGACATAGCTAGAAAAAGATCCCTCCATTCTATGTGTAATATGGTTGTGTAAATCCTCTGTCTGGATTTCATTTGTAGTGGGACATAGCTAGAAATGATCAATCCTTCCATTCTAAGTGTAATATGATTATGTAAAGCCTCTGTTTGGGGTTCATTTATAGTGGGATATAGCTAGAAAAAGATCCCACCATTCTAAGTGTAACATGATTATGTAAAGCCTCTGTTTAGGGTTCATTTGTAGTGGGACATTGCTAGAACAAGATCTCTGCATTCTAACGGTAATATGATTGTGTAAACCCTCTGTCTGTGGTTCATTTGTAGTGGGATATAGCTAGAAAAAGATCCCTCCATTCTAAGTGTAATATGATTGTGTAAAGCCTCTGTTTGGGGATCGTTTGTTGTGGGACATATCTAGAAACAGATCCCTCCATTCTAAGTGTAATATGATTGTGTAAAGCCTCTGTCTGGGGTTCATTTGTAGTGGGACATAGCTAGAAAAAGATCCCTCCATTCTAAGTGTAATATGATTGTGTAAATCCTCTGTCTGGGGTTCCTTTGTAGTGGGACATAGCTAGAAACAGATCCCTGCATTCTAAGTGTAATATGATTGTGTAAAGCCTCTGTGTGGGGTTAATTTGTAGTGGGACATAGCTAGAAAAAATTAATCCCTCAATTCTAAGTGTAATATGATTGTGTAAAACCTCTGTCCGTGGTTCATTTGTAGTTGGACATAGCTAGAAAAAGATCCCTCAATTCTATGTGTAATATGGTTGTGTAAAGCCTCTGTCTGTGGTTCATTTGTAGTGGGACATAGCTAGAAAAAGATCCCTCCATTCTAAGTGTAATAATTATTGTGCAAAGCCTCTGTTTGTGGTCCATTTGCAGTGGGACATAGCTAGAAAAAGATCCCTCAATTCTATGTGTAATATGGTTGTGTAAATCCTCTGTCTGGGGTTCCTTTGTAGTGGTACATAGCTAGAAACAGATTCCCCCCATTCTAAGTGTAATATGATTGTGTAAAGTCTCTGTCTGGGGTTCATTTGTAGTGGGATATAGCTAGAAATAGATCCCTGCATTCTAAGTGTAATATGATTGTGTAAGGCCTCTGTCTGGGGTTCTTTTGTTGTGGGACATATCTAGAAACAGATCCCTCCATTCTAAGTGTAATATGATTGTGTAAAGCCTCTGTCTGGGGTTCATTTGTAGTGGGACATAGCTAGAAACAGATCCCTCCATTCTAAGTGTAACATGATTATGTAAAGCCTCTGTTTGGGGTTCATTTGTAGTGGGACATTGCTAGAAAAAGATCCCGGCATTCTAAGGGTAATATGATTGTGTAAACCCTCTGTCTGTGGTTCATTTGTAGTGGGACATAGCTAGAAAAAGATCCCTCCATTCTAAGTGTAATATGATTGTGTAAAGCCTCTGTCTGTGGTTCATTTGTAGTGGGAGATAGCTAGAAAAAGATCCCTCCATTCTAAGTGTAACATGATTATGTAAAGCCTCTGTTTGGGGTTCATTTGTAGTGGGACATTGCTAGAAAAAGATCCCTGCATTCTAAGGGTAATATGATTGTGTAAACCCTATGTCTGTGGTTCATTTGTAGTGGGACATAGCTAGAAAAAGATCCCTCCATTCTAAGTGTAATATGATTGTGTAAAGCCTCTGTTTGGAGTTCGTTTGTGGTGGGACATTGCTAGAAAAAGATCCCTCCATTCTATGTGTAATATGATTGTGTAAAGCCTCTGTTTGGGGTTCGTTTGTGGTGGGACATTGCTAGAAAAAGATCCATCCATTCTATGTGTAATATGGTTGTGTAAAGCCTCTGTCTGGATTTCATTTGTAGAGGGACATAGCTAGAAATGATCAATCCTTCCATTCTAAGTGTAATATGATTGTGTAAAGCCTCTGTTTGGGGTTCATTTATTGTGGGATATAGCTAGAAAAAGATCCCTCCATTCTAAGTGTAACATGATTATGTAACGCCTCTCTTTGGGGTTCATTTGTAGTGGGACATTGCTAGAAAAAGATCCCTGCATTCTAAGGGTAATATGATTGTGTAAACCCTCTGTCTGTGGTTCATTTGTAGTGGGACATAGCTAGAAAAAGATCCCTCCATTCTAAGTGTAATATGATTGTGTAAAGCCTCTGTTTGGGGTTCGTTTGTGGTGGGGCATTGCTAGAAAAAGATCACTCCATTCTATGTGTAATATGGTTGTGTAAATCCTCTGTCTGGATTTCATTTGTAGAGGGACATAGCTAGAAAAAATCAATCCTTCTGTTCTATGTGTAATATGATTGTGTAAAGCCTCTGTTTGGGGATCGTTTGTGGTGGGACATAGCTAGAAAAAGATCCCTGCATTCTAAGTGTAATACGATTGTGTAAGGCCTCTGTCTGGGGTTCTTTTGTTGTGGGACATATCTAGAAACAGATCCCTCCATTCTAAGTGTAATATGATTGTGTAAAGCCTCTGTCTGGGGTTCATTTGTAGTGGGACATAGCTAGAAAAAGATCCCTCCATTCTAAGTGTAATATGATTGTGTAAATCCTCTGTCTGGGGTTCCTTTGTAGTGGGACATAGCTAGAAACAGATCCCTGCATTCTAAGTGTAATATGATTGTGTAAAGCCTCTGTGTGGGGTTAATTTGTAGTGGGACATAGCTAGAAAAAATTAATCCCTCAATTCTAAGTGTAATATGATTGTGTAAAACCTCTGTCCGTGGTTCATTTGTAGTTGGACATAGCTAGAAAAAGATCCCTCAATTCTATGTGTAATATGGTTGTGTAAAGCCTCTGTCTGTGGTTCATTTGTAGTGGGACATAGCTAGAAAAAGATCCCTCCATTCTAAGTGTAATAATTATTGTGCAAAGCCTCTGTTTGTGGTCCATTTGCAGTGGGACATAGCTAGAAAAAGATCCCTCAATTCTATGTGTAATATGGTTGTGTAAATCCTCTGTCTGGGGTTCCTTTGTAGTGGGACATAGCTAGAAACAGATTCCCCCCATTCTAAGTGTAATATGATTGTGTAAAGCCTCTGTCTGGGGTTCATTTGTAGTGGGATATAGCTAGAAATAGATCCCTGCATTCTAAGTGTAATATGATTGTGTAAGGCCTCTGTCTGGGGTTCTTTTGTTGTGGGACATATCTAGAAACAGATCCCTTCATTCTAAGTGTAACATGATTATGTAAAGCCTCTGTTTGGTGTTCATTTGTAGTGGGACATTGCTAGAAAAAGATCCCGGCATTCTAAGGGTAATATGATTGTGTAAACCCTCTGTCTGTGGTTCATTTGTAGTGGGACATAGCTAGAAAAAGATCCCTCCATTCTAAGTGTAATATGATTGTGTAAAGCCTCTGTCTGGGGTTCATTTGTAGTGGGAGATAGCTAGAAAAAGATCCCTCCATTCTAAGTGTAACATGATTATGTAAAGCCTCTGTTTGGGGTTCATTTGTAGTGGGACATAGCTAGAAAAAGATCCCTCCATTCTAAGTGTAATATGATTGTGTAAAGCCTCTGTTTGGAGTTCGTTTGTGGTGGGACATTGCTAGAAAAAGATCCCTCCATTCTATGTGTAATATGATTGTGTAAAGCCTCTGTTTGGGGTTCGTTTGTGGTGGGACATTGCTAGAAAAAGATCCCTCCATTCTATGTGTAATATGGTTGTGTAAAGCCTCTGTCTGGATTTCATTTGTAGAGGGACATAGCTAGAAATGATCAATCCTTCCATTCTAAGTGTAATATGATTGTGTAAAGCCTCTGTTTGGGGTTCATTTATAGTGGGATATAGCTAGAAAAAGATCCCTCCATTCTAAGTGTAACATGATTATGTAACGCCTCTCTTTGGGGTTCATTTGTAGTGGGACATTGCTAGAAAAAGATCCCTGCATTCTAAGGGTAATATGATTGTGTAAACCCTCTGTCTGTGGTTCATTTGTAGTGGGACATAGCTAGAAAAAGATCCCTCCATTCTAAGTGTAATATGATTGTGTAAAGCCTCTGTTTGGGGTTCGTTTGTGGTGGGGCATTGCTAGAAAAAGATCCCTCCATTCTATGTGTAATATGGTTGTGTAAATCCTCTGTCTGGATTTCATTTGTAGAGGGACATAGCTAGAAAAAATCAATCCTTCTGTTCTATGTGTAATATGATTGTGTAAAGCCTCTGTTTGGGGTTCGTTTGTGGTGGGACATTGCTAGAAAAAGATCCCTCCATTCTAAGTGTAACATGATTATGTAAAGCCTCTGTTTGGGGTTCATTTATAGTGGGACATTGCTAGAAAAAGATCCAGGCATTCTAAGGGTAATATGATTGTGTAAACCCTCTGTCTGTGGTTCATTTGTAGTGGGACATAGATAGAAAAAGATCCGTCCATTCTAAGTGTAATATGATTGTGTAAAGCCTCTGTCTGTGGTTCATTTGTAGTGGGACATAGCTAGAAAATCTCCCTACATTTTAAGTGTAATATGATTGTGTAAAGCCTCTGTCTGGATTTCATTTGTAGTGGGATATAGCTAGAAAAAGTTCCCTCCATTCTAAGTGTAACATGATTATGTAAAGCCTCTGTTTGGGGTTCATTTGTAGTGGGACATTGCTAGAAAAAGATCCCTGCATTCTCAGGGTAATATGATTGTGTAAACCCTCTGTCTGAGGTTCATTTGTAGTGGGACATAGCTAGAACAAGATCCCTCCATTCTAAGTGTAATATGATTGTGTAAAGCCTCTGTTTGGGATTCGTTTGTGGTGGGACATTGCTAGAAAAAGATCCCTCCATTCTATGTGTAATATGATTGTGTAAAGCCTCTGTTTGGGGTTCGTTTGTGGTGGGACATTGCTAGAAAAAGATCCCTCCATTCTATGTGTAATATGGTTGTGTAAAGCCTCTGTCTGGATTTCATTTGTAGTGGGACATAGCTAGAAATGATCAATCCTTCCATTCTAAGTGTAATATGATTGTGTAAAGCCTCTGTTTGGGGTTCATTTATAGTGGGATATAGCTAGAAAAAGATCCCTCCATTCCAAGTGTAACATGATTATGTAAAGCCTCTGTTTGGTGTTCATTTGTAGTGGGACATTGCTAGAAAAAGATCCCTGCATTCTCAGGGTAATATGATTGTGTAAACCCTCTGTCTGTGGTTCATTTGTAGTGGGACATAGCTAGAACAAGATCCCTCCATTCTAAGTGTAATATGATTGTGTAAAGCCTCTGTTTGGGATTCGTTTGTGGTGGGACATTGCTAGAAAAAGATCCCTCCATTCTATGTGTAATATGATTGTGTACACCGTCTGTCTGTGGTTCATTTGTAGTGGGACATAGCTAGAAACAGATCCCTCCATTCTAAGTGTAATATGATTGTGTAAAGCCTCTGTCTGTGGTTCATTTGTTGTGGGACATAGCTAGAAAAAGATCCCTCCATTCTAAGTGTAATATGATTGTGTAAAGCCTCTGTCTGTGGTTCATTTGTAGTGGGACATAGCTAGAAAATCTCCCTACATTTTAAGTGTAATATGATTGTGTAAAGCCTCTGTCTGGATTTCATTTGTAGTGGGATATAGCTAGAAAAATTTCCCTCCATTCTAAGTGTAACATGATTATTTAAAGCCTCTGTTTCGGGTTAATTTGTAGTGGGACATTGCTAGAAAAAGATCCCTGCATTCTAACGGTAATATGATTGTGTAAACCCTCTGTCTGTGGTTCATTTGTAGTGGGACATATCTAGAAACAGATCCCTCCATTCTAAGTGTAATATGATTGTGTAAAGCCTCTGTCTGGGGTTCATTTGTAGTGGGACATAGCTAGAAACAGATCCCTCCATTCTACGTGTAATATGATTGTGTAAAGCCTCTGTCTGTGGTTCATTTGTTGTGGGACATATCTAGAAAAAGATCCCTCCATTCTATGTGTAATATGGTTGTGTAAATCCTCTGTCTGGATTTCATTTGTAGAGGGACATAGCTAGAAAAAATCAATCCTTCTGTTCTATGTGTAATATGATTGTGTAAAGCCTCTGTTTGGGGTTCGTTTGTGGTGGGACATTGCTAGAAAAAGATCCCTCCATTCTATGTGTTATATGGTTGTGTAAAGCCTCTGTCTGGATTTCATTTGTAGTGGGACATAGCTAGAAATGATCAATCCTTCCATTCTAAGTGTAATATGATTATGTAAAGCCTCTGTTTGGGGTTCATTTATAGTGGGATATAGCTAGAAAAAGATCCCACCATTCTAAGTGTAACATGATTATGTAAAGCCTCTGTTTAGGGTTCATTTGTAGTGGGACATTGCTAGAAAAAGATCCCTGCATTCTAACGGTAATATGATTGTGTAAACCCTCTGTCTGTGGTTCATTTGTAGTGGGACATAGCTAGAAAAAGATCCCTCCATTCTAAGTGTCATATGATTGTGTAAAGCCTCTGTTTGGGGATCGTTTGTGGTGGGACATAGCTAGAAAAAGATCCCTGCATTCTAAGTGTAATACGATTGTGTAAGGCCTCTGTCTGGGGTTCTTTTGTTGTGGGACATATCTAGAAACAGATCCCTCCATTCTAAGTGTAATATGATTGGGTAAAGCCTCTGTTTGGGGTTCATTTGTGGTGGGACATAGCTAGAAAAAGATCCCTGCATTCCAAGTGTAATTCGATTGTGTAAGGCCTCTGTCTGGGGTTCTTTTGTTGTGGGACATATCTAGAAACAGATCCCTCCATTCTAAGTGTAATATGATTGTGTAAAGCCTCTCTCTGTGGTTCATTTGTAGTGGGACATAGCTAGAAAAAGATCCCTCCATTATAAGTGTAATATGATTGTGTAAAGCCTCTGTTTGTGGTTAATTTGTAGTGGGACATATCTAGAAAAAGATCCCTACATTTTAAGTGTAATATGATTGTGTAAAGCCTTTGTTTGGGGTTCGTTTGTGGTGGGGCATTGCTAGAAAAAGATCCCTCCATTCTATGTGTAATATGGTTGTGTAAATCCTCTGTCTGGATTTCATTTGTAGAGGGACATAGCTAGAAAAAATCAATCCTTCCGTTCTATGTGTAATATGATTGTGTAAAGCCTCTGTTTGGGATTCGTTTGTGGTGGGACATTGCTAGAAAAAGATCCCTCCATTCTATGTGTAATATTGTTGTGTAAAGCCTCTGTCTGGATTTCATTTCTAGTGGGACATAGCTAGAAATGATCAATCCTTCCATTCTAAGTGTAATATGATTATGTAAATCCTCTGTTTTGGGTTCATTTATAGTGGGATATAGCTAGAAAAAGATCCCTCCATTCTAAGTGTAACATGATTATGTAAAGCCTCTGTTTGGGGTTCATTTATAGTGGGACATTGCTAGAAAAAGATCCCTGCATTCTAAGTGTAATATGATTGTGTAAAGCCTCTGTCTGTGGTTCATTTGTAGTGGGACATAGCTAGAAAAAGATCCCTCCATTCTAAGTGTAATATGATTGTGTAAAGCCTCTGTCTGGGGTTCTTTTGTTGTGGGACATATCTAGAAACAGATCCCTCCATTCTAAGTGTAATATGATTGTGTAAAGCCTCTGTCTGGGGTTCATTTGTAGTGGGACATATCTAGAAACAGATCCCTCCATTCTAAGTGTAATATGATTGTGTAAAGCCTCTGTCTGGGGTTCATTTGTAGTGGGACATAGCTAGAAACAGATCCCTCCATTCTACGTGTAATATGATTGTGTAAAGCCTCTGTCTGTGGTTCATTTGTGGTGGGACATTGCTAGAAAAAGATCCCTCCATTCTATGTGTTATATGGTTGTGTAAAGCCTCTGTCTGGATTTCATTTGTAGTGGGACATAGCTAGAAATGATCAATCCTTCCATTCTAAGTGTAATATGATTATGTAAAGCCTCTGTTTGGGGTTCATTTATAGTGGGATATAGCTAGAAAAAGATCCCACCATTCTAAGTGTAACATGATTATGTAAAGCCTCTGTTTAGGGTTCATTTGTAGTGGGACATTGCTAGAAAAAGATCCCTGCATTCTAACGGTAATATGATTGTGTAAACCCTCTGTCTGTGGTTCATTTGTAGTGGGACATAGCTAGAAAAAGATCCCTCCATTCTAAGTGTAATATGATTGTGTAAAGCCTCTGTTTGGGGATCGTTTGTGGTGGGACATAGCTAGAAAAAGATCCCTGCATTCTAAGTGTAATACGATTGTGTAAGGCCTCTGTCTGGGGTTCTTTTGTTGTGGGACATATCTAGAAACAGATCCCTCCATTCTAAGTGTAATATGATTGTGTAAAGCCTCTGTTTGGGGTTCATTTGTGGTGGGATATAGCTAGAAAAAGATCCCTGCATTCCAAGTGTAATTCGATTGTGTAAGGCCTCTGTCTGGGGTTCTTTTGTTGTGGGACATATCTAGAAACAGATCCCTCCATTCTAAGTGTAATATGATTGTGTAAAGCCTCTCTCTGTGGTTCATTTGTAGTGGGACATAGCTAGAAAAAGATCCCTCCATTATAAGTGTAATATGATTGTGTAAAGCCTCTGTTTGTGGTTAATTTGTAGTGGGACATATCTAGAAAAAGATCCCTACATTTTAAGTGTAATATGATTGTGTAAAGCCTCTGTTTGGGGTTCGTTTGTGGTGGGGCATTGCTAGAAAAAGATCCCTCCATTCTATGTGTAATATGGTTGTGTAAATCCTCTGTCTGGATTTCATTTGTAGAGGGACATAGCTAGAAAAAATCAATCCTTCCGTTCTATGTGTAATATGATTGTGTAAAGCCTCTGTTTGGGGTTCGTTTGTGGTGGGACATTGCTAGAAAAAGATCCCTCCATTCTATGTGTAATATTGTTGTGTAAAGCCTCTGTCTGGATTTCATTTGTAGTGGGACATAGCTAGAAATGATCAATCCTTCCATTCTAAGTGTAATATGATTATGTAAAGCCTCTGTTTGGGGTTCATTTATAGTGGGATATAGCTAGAAAAAGATCCCTCCATTCTAAGTGTAACATGATTATGTAAAGCCTCTGTTTGGGGTTCATTTATAGTGGGACATTGCTAGAAAAAGATCCCTGCATTCTAAGTGTAATATGATTGTGTAAAGCCTCTGTCTGTGGTTCATTTGTAGTGGGACATAGCTAGAAAAAGATCCCTCCATTCTAAGTGTAATATGATTGTGTAAAGCCTCTGTTTGGGGTTCGTTTGTGGTGGGACATAGCTAGAAAAAGATCCCTGCATTCTAAGTGTAATATGATTGTGTAAGGCCTCTGTCTGGGGTACTTTTGTTGTGGGACATATCTAGAAACAGATCCCTCCATTCTAAGTGTAATATGATTGTGTAAAGCCTCTGTCTGGGGTTCATTTCTAGTGGGACATAGCTAGAAAAAGATCCCTCCATTCTAAGTGTAATATGATTGTGTAAAGCCTCTCTCGGTAGTTCATTTGTAGTGGGACATAGCTAGAAAAAGATCCCTCCATTCTAAGTGTAATATGATTGTGTAAAGCCTCTGTTTGGGGTTCATTTGTAGTGGGACATATCTAGAAAAAGATCCCTACATTTTAAGTGTAATATGATTGTGTAAACCCCCTGTTTGGGGTTCATTTGTCGTGGGACATAGCTAGAAAAAGATCCCTCCATTCTAAGTGTAATATGATTGTGTAAATCCTCTGTCTGGGGTTCCTTTGTAGTGGGACATAGCTAGAAACAGATCCCTGCATACTAAGTGTAATATGATTGTGTAAAGCCTCTGTGTGGGGTTAATTTGTAGTGGGACATAGCTAGAAAAAATTAATGCCTCAATTCTAAGTGTAATATGATTGTGTAAATCCTCTGTCTGGGGTTCCTTTGTAGTGGGATATAGCTAGAAAAAGATCCCTCAATTCTAAGTGTAGCATGATTAAGTAAAGCCTCTGTTTGGGGTTCATTTGTAGTGGGACATAGCTAGAAATGATCAATCCTTCCATTCTAAGTGTAATATGATTATGTAAAGCCTCTGTTTGGGGTTCATTTATAGTGGGATATAGCTAGAAAAAGATCCCTCAATTCTAAGTGTAACATGATTATGTAAAGCCTCTGTTTGGGGTTCATTTGTAGTGGGAGATTGCTAGAAAAAGGTCCCTGCATTCTAAGGGTAATATGATTGTGTAAACCCTCTGTCTGTGGTTCATATGTAGTGGGACATAGCTAGAAAAAGATCCCTCCATTCTAAGTGTAATATGATTGTGTAAAGCCTCTGTCTGTGGTTCATTTGTAGTGGGACATAGCTAGAAAAGATCCCTCCATTCTAAGTGTAATATGATTGTGTAAAGCCTCTGTTTGGGGTTCGTTTGTGGTGGGGCATTGCTAGAAAAAGATCCCTCCATTCTATGTGTAATATGATTGTGTAAAGCCTCTGTGTGGGGTTAATTTGTAGTGGGACATAGCTAGAAAAAATTAATGCCTCAATTCTAAGTGTAATATGATTGTGTGAAACCTCTGTCTGTGGTTCATTTGTAGTTGGACATAGCTAGAAAAAGATCCCTCCATTCTAAGTGTAATAATTATTATGCAAAGTCTCTGTTTGTGGTCCATTTGCAGTGGGACATCGCTAGAAAAAGATCCCTCAATTCTATGTGTAATATGGTTGTGTAAATCCTCTGGCTGGGGTTCCTTTGTAGTGGGACATAGCTAGAAACAGATCCCCCCATTTTAAGTGTAATATGATTGTGTAAAGCCTCTGTCTGGGGTTTATTTGTAGTGGGATATAGCTAGAAATAGATCCCTGCATTCTAAGTGTAATATGATTGTGTAAGGCCTCTGTCTGGGGTACTTTTGTTGTGGGACATATCTAGAAACAGATCCCTCCATTCTAAGTGTAATATGATTGTGTAAAGCCTCTGTCTGGGGTTCATTTGTAGTGGGACATAGCTAGAAACAGATCCCTCCATTCTAAGTGTAATATGATTGTGTAAATCCTCTGTCTGTGTTTCATTTGTACTGGGACATAGCTAGAAAAAGATCCCTCCATTCTAAGTGTAATATGATTATGTAAACCCTCTGTCTGTGGTTCATTTGTAGTGGGACATTGCTAGAAAAAGATCCGTCCATTCTATGTGTAGTATGATTGTGTAAATCCTCTGTTTGGGGTTCATTTATAGTGGGATATAGCTAGAAAAAGATCCCTCAATTCTAAGTGTAGCATGATTAAGTAAAGCCTCTGTTTGGGGTTCATTTGTAGTGGGACATAGCTAGAAATGATCAATCCTTCCATTCTAAGTGTAATATGATTATGTAAAGCCTCTGTTTGGGGTTCATTTATAGTGGGATATAGCTAGAAAAAGATCCCTCAATTCTAAGTGTAACATGATTATGTAAAGCCTCTGTTTGGGGTTCATTTGTAGTGGGAGATTGCTAGAAAAAGGTCCCTGCATTCTAAGGGTAATATGATTGTGTAAACCCTCTGTCTGTGGTTCATATGTAGTGGGACATAGCTAGAAAAAGATCCCTCCATTCTAAGTGTAATATGATTGTGTAAAGCCTCTGTCTGTGGTTCATTTGTAGTGGGACATAGCTAGAAAAGATCCCTCCATTCTAAGTGTAATATGATTGTGTAAAGCCCCTGTCTGGGGTTCATTTGTAGTGGGACATAGCTAGAAAAAGATCCCTCCATTCTAAGTGTAATATGATTGTGTAAAGCCTCTGTTTGGGGTTCGTTTGTGGTGGGGCATTGCTAGAAAAAGATCCCTCCATTCTATGTGTAATATGATTGTGTAAACACTCTGTCTGTGGTTTATTTGTAGTGGGACATAGCTAGAAAATCTCCCTACATTTTAGGTGTAATATGATTGTGTAAATCCTCTGTCTGGATTTCATTTGTAGTGGGACATAGCTAGAAATGATCAATCCTTCCATTCTAAGTGTAATATGATTATGTAAAGCCTCTGTTTGGGGTTCATTTATAGTGGGATATAGCTAGAAAAAGATCCCTCAATTCTAAGTGTAACATGATTATATAAAGCCTCTGTTTGGGGTTCATTTGTAGTGGGACATTGCAAGAAAAAGATCCCTGCATTCTAATGGTAATATGATTGTGTAAACCCTCTGTCTGTGGTTCATTTGTAGTGGGACATAGCTGGAAAAAGATCCCTCCATTCTAAGTGTAATATGATTGTGTAAACCCTCTGTTTGGGGTTCGTTTGTGTGGGACATTGCTAGAAAAAGATCCCTCCATTCTATGTGTAGTATGATTGTGTAAATCCTCTGTTTGGGGTTCGTTTGTGGGGGGACATTGCTAGAAAAAGATCCCTCCATTCTATGTGTAATATGGTTGTGTAAAGCCTCTGTCTGGATTTCATTTGTAGTGGGACATAGCTAGAAATGATCAATCCTTCCATTCTAAGTGTAATATGATTATGTAAAGCCTCTGTTTGGGGTTCATTTATAGTGGGATATAGCTAGAAAAAGATCCCTCAATTCTAAGTGTAACATGATTATATAAAGCCTCTGTTTGGGGTTCATTTGTAGTGGGACATTGCAAGAAAAAGATCCCTGCATTCTAATGGTAATATGATTGTGTAAACCCTCTGTCTGTGGTTCATTTGTAGTGGGACATAGCTAGAAACAGATCCCTCCATTCTAAGTGTAATATGATTGTGTAAAGCCTCTGATTGTGGTTCATTTGTAGTGGGACATAGCTAGAAAAAGATCCCTACATTCTAAGTGTCATATGATTGTGTAAAACCTCTGTCTGTGGTTCATTTGTAGTGGGACATAGCTAGAAAATCTCCCTACATTTTAAGTGTAATATGATTGTGTAAAGCCTCTGTCTGGATTTCATTTGTAGTGGGATATAGCAAGAAAAATTTCCCTCCATTGTAAGTGTAACATGATTATGTAAAGCCTCTGTTTGGGGTTCATTTGTAGTGGGACATTACTAGAAAAAGATCCCTCCATTCTATGTGTAATATGATTGTGTAACGCCTCTGTTTGGGGTTCGTTTGTGGTGGGAAATTGCTAGAAAAAGATCCCTCCATTCTATGTGTAATATGGTTGTGTAAAGCCTCTGTCTGGATTTCCTTTGTAGTGGGACATAGCTAGAAATGATCAATCCTTCTATTCTAAGTGTAATATGATTGTGTAATGCCTCTGTTTGGGGTTCATTTATAGTGGGATATAGCTAGAAAAAGATCCCTCCATTCTAAGTGTAACATGATTATGTAAAGCCTCTGTTTGGGGTTCATTTGTAGTGGGACATTGCTAGAAAAAGATCCCTGCATTCTAAGAGTAATATGATTGTGTAAACCCTCTGTCTGTGGTTCATTTGTAGTGGGACATAGCTGGAAAAAGATCCCTCCATTCTAAGTGTAATATGATTGTGTAAACCCTCTGTTTGGGGTTCGTTTGTGTGGGACATTGCTAGAAAAAGATCCCTCCATTCTATGTGTAGTATGATTGTGTAAATCCTCTGTTTGGGGTTCGTTTGTTGGGGGACATTGCTAGAAAAAGATCCCTCCATTCTATGTGTAATATGGTTGTGTAAAGCCTCTGTCTGGATTTCATTTGTAGTGGGACATAGCTAGAAATGATCAATCCTTCCATTCTAAGTGTAATATGATTATGTAAAGCCTCTGTTTGGGGTTCATTTATAGTGGGATATAGCTAGAAAAAGATCCCTCAATTCTAAGTGTAACATGATTATATAAAGCCTCTGTTTGGGGTTCATTTGTAGTGGGACATTGCAAGAAAAAGATCCCTGCATTCTAAGGGTAATATGATTGGGTAAACCCTCTGTCTGTGGTTCATTTGTAGTGGGACATAGCTAGAAACAGATCCCTCCATTCTAAGTGTAATATGATTGTGTAAAGCCTCTGATTGTGGTTCATTTGTAGTGGGACATAGCTAGAAAAAGATCCCTACATTCTAAGTGTCATATGATTGTGTAAAGCCTCTGTCTGTGGTTCATTTGTAGTGGGACATAGCTAGAAAATCTCCCTACATTTTAAGTGTAATATGATTGTGTAAAGCCTCTGTCTGGATTTCAGTTGTAGTGGGATATAGCAAGAAAAATTTCCCTCCATTGTAAGTGTAACATGATTATGTAAAGCCTCTGTTTGGGGTTCATTTGTAGTGGGACATTGCTAGAAAAAGATCCCTGCATTCTAAGGGTAATATGATTGTGTAAACCCTCTGTCTGTGGTTCATTTGTAGTGGGACATAGCTAGAAAAAGATCCCTCCATTCTAAGTGTAATATGATTGTGTAAAGCCCCTGTCTGGGGTTCATTTGTAGTGGGACATAGCTAGAAAAAGATCCCTCCATTCTAAGTGTAATATGATTGTGTAAACCCTCTATTTGGGGTTCGTTTGTTGTGGGGCATTGCTAGAAAAAGATCCCTCCATTCTATGTGTAATATGGTTGTGTAAATCCTCTGTCTGGATTTCATTTGTAGTGGGACATAGCCAGAAAAAATCAATCATTCCTTTCTATGTGTAATATGATTGTGTAAAGCCTCTGTTTGGGGTTCATTTATAGTGGGATATAGCTAGAAAAAGATCCCTCCATTCTAAGTGTAACATGATTATGTAAAGCCTCTGTTTGGGGTTCATTTGTAGTGGGACATTGCTAGAAAAAGATCCCTGCATTCTAAGGGTAATATGATTGTGTAAACCCTCTGTCTGTGGTTCATTTGTAGTGGGACATAGCTAGAAAAAGATCCCTCCATTCTAAGTGTAATATGATTGTGTAAAGCCTCTGTTTGGGGTTCGTTTGTGGTGGGACATTGCTAGAAAAAGATCCCTCCATTCTATCCCTCCATTCTAAGTGTAATATGATTGTGTAAAGCCTCTGTTTAGGGTTCGTTTGTGGTGGGACATTGCTGGAAAAAGATCCCTCCATTCTATGTGTAATATGGTTGTGTAAAGCCTCTGTCTGGATTTCATTTGTAGTGGGACATAGCTAGAAATGATCAATCCTTCCATTCTAAGTGTAATATGATTGTGTAAAGCCTCTGTTTGGGGTTCATTTATAGTGGGATATAGCTAGAAAAAGATCCCTCCATTCTAAGTGTAACATGATTATATAAAGCCTCTGTTTGGGGTTCATTTGTAGTGGGACATTGCTAGAAAAAGATCCCTGCATTCTAAGGGTAATATGATTGTGTAAACCCTCTGTCTGTGGTTCATTTGTAGTGGGACATAGCTAGAAAAAGATCCCTCCATTCTAAGTGTAATATGATTGTGTAAAGCCTCTGTTTGGGGTTCGTTTGTGGTGGGACATTGCTAGAAAAAGATCCCTCCATTCTATGTGTAATATGGTTGTGTAAAGCCTCTGTCCGGATTTCATTTGTAGTGGGACATAGCTAGAAATGATCAATCCTTCCATTCTAAGTGTAATATTATTGTGTAAAGCCTCTGTTTGGGGTTCATTTATAGTGGGATATAGCTAGAAAAAGATCCCTCCATTCTAAGTGTAACATGATTATGTAAAGCCTCTGTTTGGGGTTCATTTGTAGTGGGACATAGCTAGAAACATATCCCTCCATTCTAAGTGTAATATGATTTTGTAAATCCTCTGTCTGTGGTTCATTTGTAGTGGGACATAGCTAGAAAAAGATCCCTCCATTCTAAGTGTAATATGATTGTGTAAAGCCTCTGTCTGTGGTTCATTTGTAGTGGGACATAGCTAGAAAATCTCCATACATTTTAAGTGTAATATGATTGTGTAAAGCCTCTGTCTGGATTTCATTTGTAGTGGGATATTGCTAGAAAAAGTTCCCTCCATTCTAAGTGTAACATGATTATGTAAAGCCTCTGTTTAGGGTTCATTTGTAGTGGGACTCCATTCTAAGTGTAACATGATTATGTAAAGCCTCTGTTTGGGGTTCATTTGTAGTCGGACATTGCTAGAAAAAGATCCCTGCATTCTAAGGGTAATATGATTGTGTAAACCCTCTGTCTGTGGTTCATTTGTAGTGGGACATAGCTAGAAAAAGATCCCTCCATTCTACGTGTAATATGATTGTGTAAAGCCTCTGTCTGGGGTTCATGTGTAGTGGGACATAGCTAGAAAAAGATCCCTCCATTCTAAGTGTAATATGATTGTGTAAACCCTCTATTTGGGGTTCGTTTGTGGTGGGACATTACTAGAAAAAGATCCCTCCATTCTATGTGTAATATGGTTGTGTAAATCCTCTGTCTGGATTTCATTTGTAGTGGGACATAGCCAGAAAAAATCAATCATTCCTTTCTATGTGTAATATGATTGTGTAAAGCCTCTGTTTGGGGTTCGTTTGTGGTGGGACATTGCTAGAAAAAGATCCCTCCATTCTATGTGTAATATGGTTGTGTAAAGCCTCTGTCTGGATTTCATTTGTGGTGGGACATAGCTAGAAATGATCAATCCTTCCATTCTAAGTGTAATATGATTGTGTAAAGCCTCTGTTTGGGGTTCATTTATAGTGGGGATATAGCTAGAAAAAGATCCCTCCATTCTAAGTGTAACATGATTATGTAAAGCCTCTGTTTGGGGTTCATTTGTAGTGGGACATAGCTAGAAACAGATCCCTCCATTCTAAGTGTAATATGATTTTGTAAATCCTCTGTCTGTGGTTCATTTGTAGTGGGACATAGCTAGAAAAAGATCCCTCCATTCTAAGTGTAATATGATTGTGTAAAGCCTCTGTCTGTGGTTCATTTGTAGTGGGACATAGCTAGAAAATCTCCCTACATTTTAAGTGTAATATGATTGTGTAAAGCCTCTGTCTGGATTTCATTTGTAGTGGGATATTGCTAGAAAAAGTTCCCTCCATTCTAAGTGTAACATGATTATGTAAAGCCTCTGTTTAGGGTTCATTTGTAGTGGGACATTGCTAGAAAAAGATCCCTGCATTCTAAGGGTAATATGATTGTGTAAACCCTCTGTCTGTGGTTCATTTGTAGTGGGACATAGCTAGAAAAAGATCCCTACATTCTAAGTGTAATATGATTGTGTAAAGCCTCTGTTTAGGGTTCGTTTGTGGTGGGACATTGCTGGAAAAAGATCCCTCCATTCTATGTGTAATATGGTTGTGTAAAGCCTCTGTCTGGATTTCATTTGTAGTGGGACATAGCTAGAAATGATCAATCCTTCCATTCTAAGTGTAATATGATTGTGTAAAGCCTCTGTTTGGGGTTCATTTATAGTGGGATATAGCTAGAAAAAGATCCCTCCATTCTAAGTGTAACATGATTATGTAAAGCCTCTGTTTGGGGTTCATTTGTAGTGGGACATTGCTAGAAAAAGATCCCTGCATTCTAAGGGTAATATGATTGTGTAAACCCTCTGTCTGTGGTTCATTTGTAGTGGGACATAGCTAGAAAAAGATCCCTCCATTCTAAGTGTAATATGATTGTGTAAAGCCTCTGTTTGGGGTTCGTTTGTGGTGGGACATTGCTAGAAAAAGATCCCTCCATTCTATGTGTAATATGGTTGTGTAAAGCCTCTGTCCGGATTTCATTTGTAGTGGGACATAGCTAGAAATGATCAATCCTTCCATTCTAAGTGTAACATGATTATGTAAAGCCTCTGTTTGGGGTTCATTTGTAGTCGGACATTGCTAGAAAAAGATCCCTGCATTCTAAGGGTAATATGAGTGTGTAAACCCTCTGTCTATGGTTCATTTGTATTGGGATATAGCTAGAAAATGATCCCTCCATTCTAAGTGTAATATGATTGTGTAAAGCCTCTGTTTGGGGTTCGTTTGTGGTGGGACATTACTAGAAAAAGATCCCTCCATTCTATGTGTAATATGGTTGTGTAAATCCTCTGTCTGGATTTCATTTGTAGTGGGACATAGCTAGAAAAAATAAATCCTTCCATTCTAAGTGTATATGATTGTGTAAAGCCTCTGTTTGGGGTTCATTTATAGTGGGATATAGCTAGAAATAGATCCCTCCATTCTAAGTGTAATATGATGGTGTATAGCCTCTGTCTGGGGTTCATTTGTAGTGGGATATAGCTAGAAAAAGATCCCTCCATTCTAAGTGTAATACGATTGTGTAAAGCTTCTGTCTGTGGTTCATTTGTAGTGGGACATAGCTAGAAAAAGATCCCTCCATTCTAAGTGTAATATGATTGTGTAAAGCCTCTGTCTGTGGTTCATGTATATTGGGACATAGCTAGAAAAAGATCCCTCCATTCTAAGTGCAATATGATTGTGTAAAGCCTCTGTCTGTGGTTCATTTGTAGTGGGACATAGCTAGAAAATCTCCCTACATTTTAAGTGTAATATGATTGTGTAAAGCCTCTGTCTGGATTTCATTTGTAGTGGGATATTGCTAGAAAAAGTTCCCTCCATTCTAAGTGTAACATGATTATGTAAAGCCTCTGTTTAGGGTTCATTTGTAGTGGGACATTGCTAGAAAAAGATCCCTGCATTCTAAGGGTAATATGATTGTGTAAACCCTCTGTCTGTGGTTCATTTGTAGTGGGACATAGCTAGAAAAAGATCCCTCCATTCTAAGTGTAATATGATTGTGTAAAGCCTCTGTTTAGGGTTCGTTTGTGGTGGGACATTGCTGGAAAAAGATCCCTCCATTCTATGTGTAATATGGTTGTGTAAAGCCTCTGTCTGGATTTCATTTGTAGTGGGACATAGCTAGAAATGATCAATCCTTCCATTCTAAGTGTAATATGATTGTGTAAAGCCTCTGTTTGGGGTTCATTTATAGTGGGATATAGCTAGAAAAAGATCCCTCCATTCTAAGTGTAACATGATTATATAAAGCCTCTGTTTGGGGTTCATTTGTAGTGGGACATTGCTAGAAAAAGATCCCTGCATTCTAAGGGTAATATGATTGTGTAAACCCTCTGTCTGTGGTTCATTTGTAGTGGGACATAGCTAGAAAAAGATCCCTCCATTCTAAGTGTAATATGATTGTGTAAAGCCTCTGTTTGGGGTTCGTTTGTGGTGGGACATTGCTAGAAAAAGATCCCTCCATTCTATGTGTAATATGGTTGTGTAAAGCCTCTGTCCGGATTTCATTTGTAGTGGGACATAGCTAGAAATGATCAATCCTTCCATTCTAAGTGTAATATTATTGTGTAAAGCCTCTGTTTGGGGTTCATTTATAGTGGGATATAGCTAGAAAAAGATCCCTCCATTCTAAGTGTAACATGATTATGTAAAGCCTCTGTTTGGGGTTCATTTGTAGTGGGACATAGCTAGAAACATATCCCTCCATTCTAAGTGTAATATAATTTTGTAAATCCTCTGTCTGTGGTTCATTTGTAGTGGGACATAGCTAGAAAAAGATCCCTCCATTCTAAGTGTAATATGATTGTGTAAAGCCTCTGTCTGTGGTTCATTTGTAGTGGGACATAGCTAGAAAATCTCCATACATTTTAAGTGTAATATGATTGTGTAAAGCCTCTGTCTGGATTTCATTTGTAGTGGGATATTGCTAGAAAAAGTTCCCTCCATTCTAAGTGTAACATGATTATGTAAAGCCTCTGTTTAGGGTTCATTTGTAGTGGGACATTGCTAGAAAAAGATCCCTGCATTCTAAGGGTAATATGATTGTGTAAACCCTCTGTCTGTGGTTCATTTGTAGTGGGACATAGCTAGAAAAAGATCCCTCCATTCTAAGTGTAATATGATTGTGTAAAGCCTCTGTTTAGGGTTCGTTTGTGGTGGGACATTGCTGGAAAAAGATCCCTCCATTCTATGTGTAATATGGTTGTGTAAAGCCTCTGTCTGGATTTCATTTGTAGTGGGACATAGCTAGAAATGATCAATCCTTCCATTCTAAGTGTAATATGATTGTGTAAAGCCTCTGTTTGGGGTTCATTTATAGTGGGATATAGCTAGAAAAAGATCCCTCCATTCTAAGTGTAACATGATTATGTAAAGCCTCTGTTTGGGGTTCATTTGTAGTGGGACATTGCTAGAAAAAGATCCCTGCATTCTAAGGGTAATATGATTGTGTAAACCCTCTGTCTGTGGTTCATTTGTAGTGGGACATAGCTAGAAAAAGATCCCTCCATTCTAAGTGTAATATGATTGTGTAAAGCCTCTGTTTGGGGTTCGTTTGTGGTGGGACATTGCTAGAAAAAGATCCCTCCATTCTATGTGTAATATGGTTGTGTAAAGCCTCTGTCCGGATTTCATTTGTAGTGGGACATAGCTAGAAATGATCAATCCTTCCATTCTAAGTGTAATATTATTGTGTAAAGCCTCTGTTTGGGGTTCATTTATAGTGGGATATAGCTAGAAAAAGATCCCTCCATTCTAAGTGTAACATGATTATGTAAAGCCTCTGTTTGGGGTTCATTTGTAGTCGGACATTGCTAGAAAAAGATCCCTGCATTCTAAGGGTAATATGATTGTGTAAACCCTCTGTCTGTGGTTCATTTGTATTGGGATATAGCTAGAAAAAGATCCCTCCATTCTACGTGTAATATGATTGTGTAAAGCCTCTGTCTGGGGTTCATGTGTAGTGGGACATAGCTAGAAAATGATCCCTCCATTCTAAGTGTAATATGAGTGTGTAAAGCCTCTGTTTGGGGTTCGTTTGTGGTGGGACATTACTAGAAAAAGATCCCTCCATTCTATGTGTAATATGGTTGTGTAAATCCTCTGTCTGGATTTCATTTGTAGTGGGACATAGCTAGAAAAAATAAATCCTTCCATTCTAAGTGTATATGATTGTGTAAAGCCTCTGTTTGGGGTTCATTTATAGTGGGATATAGCTAGAAATAGATCCCTCCATTCTAAGTGTAATATGATGGTGTATAGCCTCTGTCTGGGGTTCATTTGTAGTGGGATATAGCTAGAAAAAGATCCCTCCATTCTAAGTGTAATACGATTGTGTAAAGCTTCTGTCTGTGGTTCATTTGTAGTGGGACATAGCTAGAAAAAGATCCCTCCATTCTAAGTGTAATATGATTGTGTAAAGCCTCTGTCTGTGGTTCATGTATAGTGGGACATAGCTAGAAAAAGATCCCTCCATTCTAAGTGTAATATGATTGTGTAAAGCCTCTGTCTGTGGTTCATTTGTAGTGGGACATAGCTAGAAAATCTCCCTACATTTTAAGTGTAATATGATTGTGTAAAGCCTCTGTCTGGATTTCATTTGTAGTGGGATATTGCTAGAAAAAGTTCCCTCCATTCTAAGTGTAACATGATTATGTAAAGCCTCTGTTTAGGGTTCATTTGTAGTGGGACATTGCTAGAAAAAGATCCCTGCATTCTAAGGGTAATATGATTGTGTAAACCCTCTGTCTGTGGTTCATTTGTAGTGGGACATAGCTAGAAAAAGATCCCTCCATTCTAAGTGTAATATGATTGTGTAAAGCCTCTGTTTAGGGTTCGTTTGTGGTGGGACATTGCTGGAAAAAGATCCCTCCATTCTATGTGTAATATGGTTGTGTAAAGCCTCTGTCTGGATTTCATTTGTAGTGGGACATAGCTAGAAATGATCAATCCTTCCATTCTAAGTGTAATATGATTGTGTAAAGCCTCTGTTTGGGGTTCATTTATAGTGGGATATAGCTAGAAAAAGATCCCTCCATTCTAAGTGTAACATGATTATGTAAAGCCTCTGTTTGGGGTTCATTTGTAGTGGGACATTGCTAGAAAAAGATCCCTGCATTCTAAGGGTAATATGATTGTGTAAACCCTCTGTCTGTGGTTCATTTGTAGTGGGACATAGCTAGAAAAAGATCCCTCCATTCTAAGTGTAATATGATTGTGTAAAGCCTCTGTTTGGGGTTCGTTTGTGGTGGGACATTGCTAGAAAAAGATCCCTCCATTCTATGTGTAATATGGTTGTGTAAAGCCTCTGTCCGGATTTCATTTGTAGTGGGACATAGCTAGAAATGATCAATCCTTCCATTCTAAGTGTAATATTATTGTGTAAAGCCTCTGTTTGGGGTTCATTTATAGTGGGATATAGCTAGAAAAAGATCCCTCCATTCTAAGTGTAACATGATTATGTAAAGCCTCTGTTTGGGGTTCATTTGTAGTCGGACATTGCTAGAAAAAGATCCCTGCATTCTAAGGGTAATATGATTGTGTAAACCCTCTGTCTGTGGTTCATTTGTATTGGGATATAGCTAGAAAAAGATCCCTCCATTCTACGTGTAATATGATTGTGTAAAGCCTCTGTCTGGGGTTCATGTGTAGTGGGACATAGCTAGAAAATGATCCCTCCATTCTAAGTGTAATATGATTGTGTAAAGCCTCTGTTTGGGGTTCGTTTGTGGTGGGACATTACTAGAAAAAGATCCCTCCATTCTATGTGTAATATGGTTGTGTAAATCCTCTGTCTGGATTTCATTTGTAGTTGGACATAGCTAGAAAAAATAAATCCTTCCATTCTAAGTGTATATGATTGTGTAAAGCCTCTGTTTGGGGTTCATTTATAGTGGGATATAGCTAGAAATAGATCCCTCCATTCTAAGTGTAATATGATGGTGTATAGCCTCTGTCTGGGGTTCATTTGTAGTGGGATATAGCTAGAAAAAGATCCCTCCATTCTAAGTGTAATACGATTGTGTAAAGCTTCTGTCTGTGGTTCATTTGTAGTGGGACATAGCTAGAAAAAGATCCCTCCATTCTAAGTGTAATATGATTGTGTAAAGCCTCTGTCTGTGGTTCATGTATAGTGGGACATAGCTAGAAAAAGATCCCTCCATTCTAAGTGTAATATGATTGTGTAAAGCCTCTGTCTGTGGTTCATTTGTAGTGGGACATAGCTAGAAAAAGATCCCTCCATTCTAAGTGTAATATGATTGTGTAAAGCCTCTGTCTGTGGTTCATTTGTAGTGGGACATAGCTAGAAAAAGATCCCTCCATTCTAAGTGTAATAATTATTGTGTAAAGCCTCTGTTTGGGGTTCTTGTGTAGTACTTTCATCTAATGGCGTTGTTATATGAACGTTCTGATTGCTTATGGCTGCAATGCCTGTAAATATTCCGCATCCAGATTTATATGCCGGTGCAGTCTGTGTACTACCAATTATGTTTTATATTAAAGACAAAAATCACTCTGTCACTCAGTAGATGAATCCAGTTTGTCACTCAAATATTGACGTCATAATTAATTGCCTCACATATGGTTTGATGTCACAATCATAATTGACAGCCAATGCTCCGCCATAAACCTAGAGTAGTCCGTCAGTTGTACGAATTGTATGTCTTTTATATTTAATAAACATTCTGTTGAATATTCTGAAACTAATTTTATTGGGCGCTGTTGCTGCCATAGAGACTCAAATTCGTTTCAAAATATGTAACAGATTAGCTGAGTGTATAGTTACCATAAGATTGGTATTCTGGGAATTCAGGAACAGTCAAATTATATAAATCGATCCCAACACGGGCGGAGCTTAGTTAGAGGTGGGCGGGGCATAGCTAAAAGTGGATTCATCCATTGTACAAAATACTTTTACATATGCTTTTCTATTTTGATTATCATTCAGCTAGTAAATTTCGGTGCATTGATAGTTTGATGTATCAGTTGGCAAATGCTCTGAACTCATTTGCACTAAGGTGAATACGTGATTATTGTAACAGCCTTTTAATCAAGAATTCCATTCATGTTGGCCATCGGTCATTCCATCGAACAATATGGTCAATTGATCACTAGTGATAGATAGGCATTTAAACCTTTGAGACTGAGAGACCAAATGAGAAAAATCATCTAGGCCTACAATGCACGAGCGATAGGCCATTGAATATTTTATTGCTAAGAAACGTGTGCTTATTTCAACATTATATTTGCTTGATTTTAATGACAGTATTCTCAATCTCAGAGGTAACACCTTTTGACATTAAACCTCAACAAGTTTTCATGCAAAGATGCGATTCAACGGATCCACTTGTACATGTCTATTATTAGCAGACCACCCCTTTGCAGCGGTTCGTCACACATCTCTTCATGTATGTGTCTAAGGCCGTGTTCTCACTAGATAGATAATCCTGAATAACGCCAAACGTCAGTATGGCGTTATGCAGGATTAAGTCTCTAGTGAGAACACGGCCTTAGATACCAACATCTCTCGTTAACACCATGTTCTATGAATACTAGCTAACAGTGAACTATTT
The DNA here is from genome assembly GCA_034401795.1 of Chaetoderma sp. LZ-2023a. NCBI lineage: Eukaryota > Metazoa > Mollusca > Caudofoveata > Chaetodermatida > Chaetodermatidae > Chaetoderma > Chaetoderma sp. LZ-2023a. The sequence continues at coordinate 231,035,861 of CM067369.1, read as the reverse complement.
GTTGCTGAGTATTGCGTGGTACAACTGGATTAAAGTAGGCATACATGCCAGAGCTCGTTCATCGCGTTCATATGGGTATTGGCTAGGATGAAGTCTCGATAGTAACACTGCCAATGCAGAAATTATTATCGCTCGTATGCACATATTTATTAATGGGCGAGTGGATGTAATTGATATTTGTCTGTTTGCGCATGCTCTTTTGTTTTAGCCATACATGTACGTCACAGCGTTCACGCGCTGAACAATACACAGCTTACCAGTCAAAGCGTAACTCACAACGTTACACTACCGGGTGCGGCCTTCTCAACTTGTTCCGCTGCACACGGTACAGGTATACCAGCAGTACCAAAGCACTCTTTTCCGATACTTCTTTCATACAGGAACATTAACCAACATTTTGATAACTGTGTTCATGTTTCAGGCATACGTGTACAACTCAGCGATCGCGGACAGAGTCTTATGTTGCTTATCAGCAAAAACGCCAGTCACAGCGATACAAGTCCAAATGTGGCCTTTTCGGCTGGAAGCGTTGTACCAGATACCGGTAGACTGTTTAGAAAATCACCTAGAAGCCTAACTCCCACATATTCCTGTCCTATGTTGTGGTATTCAATGTGCTTCTTAAATGTAATTCTCTCCTCGTTGAATCTTCATCTTTCAGTCATGTTTGCACTAGTAAAATGTCTCGTACCGAATCGTATGTTGCATATCAACAAAAGCGCAATTCCCAGCGCTACTCATCCAAGTGTGGATTTAGTGGCTGGAAAAGATGCACTCGATACAGGTAGCATCATAGCCATGGACGTATTAGAAACCTTCTACCCCCATGCGCATCTTGACACGATTCTGCTCTGTTATAATTGAGACTTACTACGCATGTAGGACTTGCATATGAGGTGGCATGCATCGCATACATGTGTACTGATAGGGAACCTTCATAAACCATTGTCGGAGACTTGCTGCACTGTTCCACATAATACAGTACAGCCCAGAAATAACGTTGCATGTTTCCAAGACAAAATAAAAACGCACTGTTGAATATTTGCCTAAGACAGCAATGGCTTCCAATCGAATTATGCTTAAAATACTCAATAGAATGTTTCTTACATCCTGTTCAAAATTATACTAAAAACATTTTTATGTTTTTGTTTTGGAAACATGTTAACTTATTTGTGAGCTGTACTGTGCATGCTTGCTAACCTCACGTTAACCTTTGCATTCATGATGCAATAGGCGTACTATCTGAATTCGAAAGCAACGGCCGAGATAAGCTGTTAAATATTTAGAAACCAATTTAGCTGGTAACTGTTGCATATTGAACAGAATGCGAGTATTTCTTACATCGGAAAGAATTTGTCAAATCTGGTTTGCGTGCATGGCTTGAATTGTATAATGTCTTATGGGTGATGTGTTGCATGCTCCCATTTCTCCTGCTGATTCTCCATCTTCAATTAATGGAATACTCCATTTATCATATATTATCCATGCAGGTAATACCAGAGATAGCGTATATAATGGCTAGATCGCTCATGACCTTCTCAAATACGGCATTCCAGAGTTCAATATTTTCTTCCCGGATATATAGTCTCAGATTAATATAGCCTCTACAATTTTATTTCTGATAAAAATATGTAAATTTGCGTCTGTTCAAGTTTTCTTCAAATTAACAAAAGATAATTAAATCATTTGAAGGCTATATATGCAGCTGATCGTCTACGTCAGCCAGTCATTGAATGCCAGGTCACGCGCAATTGCGATTTACTGAACTCAATCATCGGTGGTCGCGACAACTAGCCCCATAGTGAGGGTACGCGCATAAGCCATCTAGCCAGTATATACGATATATACAAGGAAGCAATGCACAGTGTATTCAAATTTCAGATTATTCCGTTAGTAAAAGAAAAGCCTATATTCACGCATTTCTCTATGTGCTGTAAAGATTTATATTTCTAGCTAATCACACGATCTGTGTCTTGTGTCTCATATATGATTCGTCGTATACACGGCTACGTGCAGCTATGAGCGACATATGCATTGCGAAGGCTGATGAGGTATCAGTGAGACCAATGTATGGAGTCTACAAGCTCAATAAATCACATAGAATAGCAAGACCGTAACAGTTTCTAGCCAAATTAGTTTCAAAACATTCTTGTTTATTACATTCTAAATTCGATCAAGACATACAATTCAGGTTAAAAATTCGGAAAAAAGGTTTTAGCAATGATCCGAGAAATCTACTACTAAGAAAAAAATACTCGAACTACCTGCAGTGATTAACCATAGTAATTTATTAAGTACTTATAGCTTTCAAATAATAGAAGACTTGAATTGTATGTCTTGATCGAATTTAGAATGTAATAAACAAGATTGTTTTGAAACTAATTTATATATATGTAGTTAAAGTATTTAAAAACGCCGACCCAGGTATTTACATAGTTACCTATGCATACCTGCCAGTCTGCAAACTTCCGTCAAACCTCCTATGTGTGAGTGAGTGAGTGAGTGAGTGAGTGAGTGAGTGAGTGAGTGAGTGAGTGAGTGAGTGAGTGAGTGAGTGAGTGAGTGAGTGAGTGAGTGAGTGAGTGAGTGAGTGAGTGAGTGAGTGAGTGAGTGAGTGAGTGGGTGAGTGAGTGAGTGTGCGAGGGAGTGAGCGAGTGAGGGAGTGAGCGAGTGAGTGAGTGAGTGAGTGGGTGAGTGAGTGAGTGAGTGAGTGAGTGAGTGAGTGAGTGAGTGAGTGAGTGAGTGAGTGAGTGGGTGGGTGGGTGGGTGGGTGGGTGGGTGTGTGTGTGTGAGTGAGTGAGTGAGTGTATTATGCTTTTTTGTTTATTCCGAACGGGTGAATCGTTTTGAGTTCTTTGATCCAGTGGTGTTCTCTGTTTAATCTTAGTTTTTTGTTACCTGTAAAAATTCTTTCAATTGGTCTTATCGTGATGTCTTTCATAGAATGTCTTGGTTGGTTGAAATGCCATGAGATTCTCGTGTCTGTTTGGTGTTGGATTGCATGGATATGTTGTGTGAGTCGTTTGCTGAGTGTTTGACTTGTTTCTCCTATGTATTGAGAGCTGCATTGTTTGCATTCTATGAGGTAAATAATGTTGGTGGTATTGCAGCTCATTTGTGTGTTGATTTTGTAGTCTTTACCAGTGAGGTAACTAGTGAATTAGTCAGCAGTGTTCATGTATTGTTTGCATGTGATGCAATTGCTGTTGTTGCATTGTTGGAGTGTCCCTACTATGTCGTGAGTGTCATCTGGTGTCGGTACGATCTTATTGTTAGCATCTGGATTTTGTATTTTAATTAGGCTAGAGTGGACTAGGTGGTCCCTAATGCTTTTATTTTTCTTGAATGCTACTACTGGGTAGTTGGGAAAAATTGGTGCTAAGATTGGTGAAGACAAGATGTACTTTTCCCAGTAGGTCCGAATGGATTTGCCTATGGGTTCTAATGATGGGTGGTATTGTAGTATGCAAGCTGGCCTCGGCTGTTTTTGTGTGGGTTGTTTGTAAAGAATGTCTTCTCTCTGTGTGTTCTCGTTTTTTTCTATGATGGCTTTAATTTCTGTCTCTTTGTATCCCCGGTGGATGAATGCATCTGTGAGTTCCTGTGTGCATTGTTTTAATCTAGTGGGATCTGTGATGATGCGTTTGTATCTTAATGCTTGGCTGTAGATTATGGTATGTTTTGTGTTTTTAGGGTGGCTTGATTGTTTGTGAAGATACTGTTGTTTGTTGGTAGGTTTTCTGTATAGGTCCACTTTAAGCTTGTTATCTTCTTTGTATACCATTGTGTCCAAAAATGGGATTTTTTCTGTTGAATATTCCAAGTCAAATTTTATTGTGGGATGCTCTTTATTCATGTGTGCGTGAAATTCAAGTAGTTCGTTCTCACTGGTGTTCCAAATGAAAAATATGTCATCTATGTATCTAACTAAGTGAGATGGAGTGCTGCCCATCCATGTTGATAACATTCTGCTTACTATGGTGTACACGTAAATGTTAGCATATTTGACAGCAAACTTGGCTCCCATGGCTGTTCCATGTGTTTGTATGTAGTAGTCTTCATTGAATTGGAAGCTGTTTTTTGTAAGAATGTATCTCATTATTTGGGCCAATTCGTCTGGGTAGATGTGTGCAGGTGTGTGGTTATTGTTGTTTTTGTTTGTTTTTTCAAGTGTATGTCTGTAATGTTCTGTGACAATCTGTATGCCTTCTTCGTGTGGGATATTTGTGTATAGTGATCTGACATCCATTGTGCATAGGATTGAGCCAGCATCCACTGTAGTGTTTTCTATATGTTGGATGAATGCAGTGGTGTCTTGTAGTAGATTTGGGATATCATTTTCCGTGTCTTTTAGTAGGTGGTCTGTGAATTCATTAATGCGTGACGTGGGGCCATCGCAGTTTGATACAATCGGGCGTCCGGGTGGTGGTATTTTGCCTTTGTGTATCTTAGGGTTAATGTAGATGCGTGGAGTTCTGACTTTGAATTCGGTGAGATATCTGTGTGTCTGTCCTGTGATGGCTCCGGTGATTAGAAGTTCGTTAATGTATGCATCTATGGTGTCTTTATATTCTAAAGTGGGATTTTCACTGAGTTTGGTGTAGTATGCGACATCTGTAAGTTGTCTGTGTACTTCTACAATGTAGTCTGTTTTGTTGAGAATGACTATTGCGGAGCCTTTGTCTGCTGGTCTGATGACTATGTTTGTGTTATTAGCTAATGTTTTGAGGGCTGTTTTCTCATGGTGTGTGATGTTGGATCGTGGTGACTTGTCGGGTGGTTTGGTGATAAGCTTGGTGAGTGATGACCAGAGTTTGTTGATGGCATTGGGTGTTGTGCTTGGTCTCCATTCTGAGGGTAGTTTGAATTTGGATGGTGCTGTGGGTTTTTCAAGGTTGTTGCTGTAAAAGTAGTATTTGCATTCTAACTTCCTGATGAATTGATCTATGCAATGTATTTGTGTGTCTGGTGATATGTGGTGTGGTGTGGGTACAAATGAAAGGCCTTTGTTTAGAATGGAATTTTCTGTTTTGGTAAGTTTGTGGTTGGACAGGTTAACGACAATATCTGGTGTTGTTTCTTGTTTGTTGATGATGCGTTGTTTTCTGCGTTTTTGTAGTTGTGTACCTGATGTTAAACGTCTAATTGGCCGATTATTTCTAAGAGTAGTTTTTTCACATTTTCGTTTTTGGATTGTTTTATGGCTTCGGCATATGATTTGGTTTGTGGTGTGCTTGTACTTGTCTGTGATGTTGTTTGGATGGGTTGGGTTCTGGGTTGGTGTGTTGAGTGTGTGATAGGTTGTGTTCTGGGAAGGTACATCTGCTCTCTTGGTGGTGATGGATGTGCGTGGTGGATAGGAGGTGGTTGTCTTGAGTAGGGTATTATAAAGTGTCAGTTGTTTGTGTAGTGGCAGTTGGTTTGTGATGTTTGTTTTGGTCCAACTTGCCCTGGTTTGAAGGTGGTTTGTGGTGAATGTGGTTTGTTCTGTATGTGTGGTGCTCCCCCGTTTTTTGGCAGGGGATGTGGGTTACTCCTCGGTTGTCTCTCTGTGTTGATCTGTGGTTGCTGTTTGAGCTGTGTAGGTCTAAACCATTGAGTTGTGGTTTGGTTGTTCTGTGGTGTTTGTGGTCTTGTGTATGTATGTGGGTTTTGCTTTGTGTGTTGTCTTTGTGCTGGTTGAGGTGTTGGCAACAGCGGTGGTCTGTGGCGTCTCTCTGTTGGTGCATGTTGTGCTGGGCGTGCTTGCTTCTGCGCGTGGTTTATTTGATGTTGTAGATCCATCAAAGGCGGGATGTTTGCCTTTCGCATGACTGGGTTTTGTGTGCTTTGTTTGTGTGTGTCATTGTGTGTCCTGTTTGTGTTTGTTTTGTGTGTCTTTATGCTGGTTGTGGCGAACTTAGCGGCTATCCTGTGTGCCTTAACAACAGCTCTGTCCGCTTCGTATGTGTGTGAGTCTAACAGATTCCCTTCAATTATGTGTGCTTGCTGTTTGTGGTAGTGTAGTTTTTTGTAGTAATGTTCTAGGATTGCGTGTTGGATGCTGTTAGCCGCGGCTTTTAAGATCGAGTCGATCTCTGCAGTGGTTTCTGTGTTGGGGTCTACGATGGCTAGTGCTATGTCTGGCTTAACGATATGTGTGTTGTTCTTGATGGCATGTTCTATGTTCTGTATGTGGTGCTGCAGTTGTTCTGTTTTGTATAGGGATTTGTATAGTTGTTGAAATGTGTTTTCGTGCTGTTGGTTGACAGGGTGCTCTAAATCGGCTTTGCTGAAGATTGGTGGTAGGCGTGTCTGTGTTTCTGCATCCGTGTGTGCTTTTGTTGTTAATGTGGTGGTGTTAGTAGTGGCTGCAGAGGTGGCCGATTGTTGTGGTGGTGGTGGTGACGGCGGGGTGGTTGCTGTTGGGTTGTGCGTTGTAGTTGTGTGTTCTTCTGTAGGGTTGACTGATTGTGTGGTTTGTATTGGTGTGGGTGTGGACTTTGGGGTGTAACTCTGTCTGGCTCCTGGTCTGTGGCCTGTTATCCTCTGGATTCCTAGTGGACAGGTGCGTGCGCACGCGTGTGTGTGTGTGTGTGTGCGCGCGCGCGTGTGTGTGTGTGTGTGTGTGTGTGTGCGTGTGTGCGCTTGTGCGTGTGTGTGGTTAAAAAACAAGATTGGAAGATATGGTGTCTGTTTACGAAGATATATTATATTGAAAGCAAAATAAAAACATTATTACAGTATATATATTACAATAAAAACTTACGTTTGTTGATTTCTGTTGGAGGCCATATTTCCTAGATTATTTGCACTAAAACACTAAAGTGGCCAAGCTATTATGTAACACTAATCTGGCAAAACTGTTATAAAACACTAATCTGGCTTAAACTTTTGTCAAAACTTATAATAAGGTGGTCCTAAAGTGGCTAAGCTATTATAAAACACTAATCTGGCAAAACTATTATAAAAACACTAATCTGGCTAAACTATTATCAAAACTTATAATAAGGTTGATGAGGTATCAGTGAGACCAATGTATGGAGTCTACAAGCTCAATAAATCACATAGAATAGCAAGACCGTAACAGTTTCTAGCCAAATTAGTTTCAAAACATTCTTGTTTATTACATTCTAAATTCGATCAAGACATACAATTCAGGTTAAAAATTCGGAAAAAAGGTTTTAGCAATGATCCGAAAAATCTACTACTAAAAAAAAAATACTCGAACTACCTGCAGTGATTAACCATAGTAATTTATTAAGTACTTATAGCTTTCAAATAATAGAAGACTTGAATTGTATGTCTTGGTCGAATTTAGAATGTAATAAACAAGAATGTTTTGAAACTAATTTATATATATGTAGAGATCTGCCAACTTAGCTATCCACACACACACACCCACACACACACCCACACACACACACACACGCACGCACGCACGCACGCACGCACGCACGCACGCACGCACGCACGCACGCACGCACGCACGCACGCACGCACGCACGCACGCACGCACGCACGCACGCACGCACGCACGCACGCACGCACGCACGCACGCACGCACGCACGCACGCACGCACGCACGCACGCACGCACGCACGCACGCACGCACGCACGGAGGGAGGGAGGGAGGGAGGGAGGGAGGGAGAGAGGGAGGGAGAGAGAGAGATTTTGGCAGAATGCATCTTTTGCGCACAGAGATCCAAGTTTCTTCAGATCAAGCCGATCGGCCTATTTGGTAGGCAACCAGCTTGCATTTTTGAAAACGTCTTAAAAATATTATCCGCAACAGCTTGGGGATCGATTCAAAACTTATGAAACATCATCTAGAGCAAGAATGGCGGAACTCGATTGGACAAATCCCTTGGCGGCCCTCTTTGATGATCACGTTTTCACGAAAACAACTTCTCCAGAACCGCTGACTGAATCGTGTGGAAATTTGAGAGATATTTTTAGGAACTAAGGGCCATTAACATTTTTCAAGTTGGTACGTAAAAAATCATGGCTGCCATCGACCAATTAAAATGGAACGTGTTTGGCGGTCGCATTTTATTTTATTTTAATTGAGGGATTTTGAAGCCGATATATATATATAGGTTAAGAGCTGGTGTGAGGCACACATCTGCGGCGGGTATTGGTGGGTCGTGAGTATATCCATTGTGTTACTGATTTTATGCGTATTGTTTTCGTGCAGAAACTACTACACACGAGAGGCGGTAAATCGCGTTAGGACAGTATACTACACACACGAAAAGTGCTGCTCAAATTGGCGCCTAGATACCAGTGGCACTAATTGCAGAATCCGTGAGTTTTGAGTTGAACAAAGTATTAGTGTCCATTTTGAAATAGGTGTTTACATAGACCTACCCAGTTGTTATCTAAATTTCAGTACGCGTGGCGCATCAAGCTATGTGCAACACATTTTTTTGGTATCGGATAGAGGAATCCAGTCTCTCAGTCAATCAGATGGCGTCATAATCAACTACGGCACATGTAGACTGACGCCATAATTAATTACGTCATGAATGGCGTGATGGAGTCCATCATAAACGCTTAATTTTCCGTGAAGTTGTACGAATTGTATGTTTTTGCTATTTAATATACATTCTGTTGAATATTTTGAAACTAATTTGACTGGGTGATATTGCCGCCATAAACAGGGCACTATTGCTGCCATAGACAGTAGTACTTAGCGCCCAGTCAAATTAGTTTACAAATATTTAACAGATTACCTGTATAGTTTTCTGGAAATTGAGACTCAAGGAGTGCAGGGGTCGATTGATCCCACCGCAAGCGAAGTGTGGGTGGAGCTTAACTAGGAGTTTGGTGGGGCATTGCTAAAACTAGATTCATCCATTGTTTGTTGATTGTGTATCCATACACCGCACAATAAATTCACCTTTGCAGAGTATCCATCGGTGATTTGACGTCATATGACGTCATATCAGCTAAGCGGTGTGTAGGACGACGTCATAATCATTACATCATACATGATTCAGTTAGGCCCATCTTTAACTCTTAATGACCCGACACGTAAGAATTGTATGTCTCTACTATTTAATAAACATGCTGTTGAATATTTTGAAACTAATTTGACTGGGCGCTGTTGCTACCACAGTCAGCAACAGCACCAAGTCAAATTAGGTTTAAAATATTCAACAGCTTACCTGTATAGTTTTCTAGAAATTGATATTCAGGAAGCTCAGAGATCGATCGATCCCAACACGAGCGAGTTGTGGGTGGAACTTAGCTAGAGATGGGCGGGCAGAGCTAAAATGGAAAGGTCCATTAGGCAAACTTGCTATCTTTAGAAATATCGTGTCATTATTAGCTGTGGCTGGCAACTAGTATATGCCTGCCCGTCTGTCTGTAGGCTCAATCTAGCAATAGAGGAGTGGCTTTGTTCCGCGAATACGTAATCAATTTAATGACCGGACATTTCGTTGAGTCATCACAACGGCTAAACTGTTACACAGACTCCAGTTCGGCGATCAGGCGGGTCTTGACTCGTTCTATCTCTGTAGTTGGTGAGTTTACTGTAAAAACAATACTGTGAATTGTGTTGACTTTTGTATCATCTTAACCCCTGTTTCACTAGTTTGATGGAGACATTAAACTCGACTCGATGCCGATGGATCCAGTGGTTCGTGTGACATCACAGCTACGCAAAACTGAAAACGTCTATTAACATTGGGTCAAACTTCATTATATTACTGTCTTGTAAAAATCGTACAACTTTCGGCTATTGCCTTATTAAATAAAATGCAATTTTGTGGAAAATTCAAAGCTTAGCTGATATCATGACTTCGATATAATTTTTTTAATATTCTAGAAAATCTTTAAGTGACGTCAAAACGCCATGCATATTTAATTTCACAGATGGGAGCTTTCCTAGGGTGACCTTCTGTCAAGCTAATATTCGTGTGCAGGCCTTAGGGAAAACAAAGTACGTGTCATGGACGGAGCCCACTTTCTCAGAGCCGTTTGACTTTGATCTACGTTACACTCTGCCTTATCCGGAGCCGCATGGGGAATTCCCCTGGGGAGACACAGTGATCAAATACTTGGCTACCAGCACAAATAATGAAAAGCAGGTCAAATGCGAATTTACCATCACGGTTGATCGTAAGTAGTTTGATAAATATCCATTCCGTTGACAGACAGTTTCAATAAAACGTGTGTATTTAGGCCTACTTTATTGAAATTTGTATCTATGTATTCAAAATAGCTATACAAACTAGAGTACTAGTATTATATACTTGATTTGTCAGTTAGCATAGCTATAGCGCCCCGACTCCCCCATCCAGGTGTTTGTTCGTCTGTTGTATTATCCTTCTGTCCATCTGTGTGCCGTCAGCAATGGTAGCACGTTTTGTTAATTCTGAAAGGATTTAGATTAGACATGGCGAATTCGCTCACATCACCGTCTAGTATATACATTGTGAAATGGAAGATGAGTCAATGAAAAATTTCGGAGTTATGTCTCTTGAAAGTTTTCTCAAATATAGTTCAAGAAAGATAATACATCGGTGGAGTGGCTTAAGTCCAAAATCTACCAAACTTTAAAGGTCAAAGTCACGCTAAGGCCAAGATCAAATTTCAAACTTGGGATTTTTTCATATTTTTTCCAGTGTACGATTGTGACACACACTGTAACAAAGCACACAATTTGATAAAGACGATAGGACGGTAGGACGATAACAACCTTTTTAAATCGGGCTGCACAATTTTAAAAGTCAATGTCACAGTGAAGATTGCACGGTTTGGCTAAATATTAACCGATTTAGAAAATGTGTGTATTGGTATGTATTTATAGCAATCCCCAGCTTGAGAAAAATACATGTCCGAAAATGACCACGATATGACGCAGCCATGTGCTAATCGAGTGAAATCCTAAGGCAACAATTAAAATAAAATAGCAAAACATTAATGCAGTCATATTTCAGCAATTGAACGATCGATATGACACTTTCAAGATTGTCATAGAATCAAATGCACACAAGAAATTAACGCGATTTAATTGAAAGCTCAATTCTGAGATGCATAACAATATTCATTTGATTCGGGGGTAATTTTATAAACTCGTATTCAAAGTAAATTGACGACCTAGTCTCGCTTAGATAACAATTCTCGCCTCGTCGTCTGCTATCGTGTCTTATACAGTTGTATAAATAGACGCGAACTTTCGGCTGTTACTTTCTGGTGACGAAATATTGCATTAGCAATCCAATAGGCTATTTGAACCTTATATATTAGACCTACTCGACACAATGAACTGGACAAATTGTATAATATGCGGGCACAGATGACGATATATCAAAATGTCCCGTATCCGGACAAGATGGCAAAGGTCTACAATCATATGAGGACTTTATAAGAAATGTAGAATACTGCAGAGAGCTATATTTAATGCATGTTGATGTATGTTTTCCTGAAAACGTTAATGCAAATGACCTCCATGCCAACCAGACAAAGTGGCACCTTAATTATCAGCTTAAATTTGCTAAACCCAAACTGCAAAGAGCTCAGGAAAAACATGACAAAAAGAGAAACATTGAACAGTGTGGGGGATGATATGGCACAAAGAAAATCAAAACGCTCTACCCCCTCTGATGAGTCTAAACGCATAAATATGTGTAAGCAAACAGAATGGGTACTTCATATGTATACTAGATTAGAACTAGACACATCGCTTAGAGAACAGGCAAATGAACTGCGAGATACAGACCTGCTAGCCACAATTGTAGGTGGTGACTTGGTTGCCATTGATGCAAAATACCACAAACATTATATGAATACGTTTACAAATCGTTACAGACGTATACAAAGAGTCCAGTCAGCCTCATTGACGTGTAATGTTGAAAAAATGAAAGAATCAATTGTATTTGCTGAACTTGTACCCTTCATTGAAAGCAGTTTGGAAGACGGTGTTTATAAATATATTCAGATTAGCAGACTTGCATAAAATGTATGAACATCGCCTCATTAGGGCATCAAAAATCAAAAAACAAAACCCGGCTAAAGAAATGACTAACCGGATGACTGTCAGGAATAGCCAGCTGAAAAAACACGCTTCTAGTCTTTAACGAAGGGCTCCAAGTGCTACTGAAAGAAACACTTTAGATGAGTTATTTCGAGAAAGATGCTCTGTCAATGGCACATGTAGCTAAAATCATATGGAAGGAAAGGTTTAAGACAGAATCTCCCCAATTCTCACGTAGTTTTACTAACGATTTTCAGGACAATGCAGTGCTTAATTTGCTGGTCCTGGTGTCAATGCTGTTATATGGGTCAAATATCACAGATCAAAATGTTAGAAACTCGCATGCATGCCTGAATGTATGTCATCTAATCAGGTTCAACTCTAAGAAAAAGGCTAAGGGAGCAAAAAGGTGACGTCATCGGAAGGATAAAGATCCCCATTGTCCTTATATATAGGTCTGAATGTACACACCTAAACCCGAAGTTAAAAAAATGTGAATCAACTTGATGAACTTGGTATCAGTGTCAGCTATGAACGTGTATTAGAACTGGAAGACTGGCTTACTAATGCAGCTTGTCAACGGTTTAATTAGGAACGTTTAGTATGTCCTGCGCACATCCGTGAGGGTGTTATATAACAGGAGCCCTTGATAATTTAGACCATAGTCCCCATCACAGACAACTGGGTCTTTTCCAGCTTGTTCCAGCTCCCTACACAGTCTAATCCTGGAATATCCAAACCACCCATCACAGTTCCACCTTCAGTGTGCACCAGAAATCCTCATAGTTCCTGCATAGTTCCAGCTGTAGCGTGCAACACCGACATCTTAACTGTTCCAAAGACATATGTTATCGATGACATCCCTGACACATTAAAAAAGTAAAAGAAGAAGAGAATCACTGGTTGGGACCAGGGATAGCCACTGCTAAAAAAGACAAACTTGAGAAAGATGAATTCATTGCATGGACTGCTCATCATGCTGATCGTCAAGCAGATAACCCACATCTACCTGGGATAAGTGTTCGCTTGCCTCTAGTGTTCCATGTGAAAGTAGAAACGATGGCCATGGTTAAACTTCGGATGGAAATGCTGAAACTTGTTATCCAAAAACGCAATCCTGGGCAAATACCGATAATGGTTGGGGATCAACCCATTTTTGCTCTGGCGAAATATGCACTGTGGAATTGGCCACAAACCATAGGTGAATCACGGTATATAATCGTAATGGGAGGTCTACATACGGAAATGGTACTGTGGAGGGTAGTAGCAGACCTCTTGGAGGGATCCGGATGGTGTGTAGTACTGAGCGAGGCTGGTGTTGCGACTGCCAGAACTGCAAACTCCTTCCCCAAGGTAGCGCACCTCACTAGGACACAACATGCACACCAAGTAAGTGCCATGACTATTGCAAAATTACAACGTGATGCTTTCAACGCAATGTGCAATCCAGGAGGAGATGGACATTTGAGGACTGGACAGTTGAAATGATACGGAAAAACCCAACATTTGACTGGGAGAACGTCTTGCAGCTTGAACTATTGGTGTTAGTTTTTGTTCAATCACACAGAGAAAGAAACTTTGCCATATATATATACACGTGCTGGAATCTCTATCTCCCTGGTTTTTCGTGCTTGATCACACAAATTATGGCCAATGGCTACCCGTTCACATCAGAGATATGAAGGCTCTCCCACGGAAAATGAGAAATGTGTTTAAAACTAATTGGGTATTCACGAAGGCTAAGCGAAAGATCTCGAGCATGCGTTTTGACCAGGCACATGGACAAAATTATGAAAATGTGAAAGGATCTGGTGGGGCTATTGACCTCACTGAAAATCCTGCTGCTCTAAAACGATGGATGATAGCAGGACCTGAGCAGGCCAGGATCCTTACAGAGTTTGAGGAACTGTATCATACGACTGACCAACCATCCAACAGCCATGAACATGGATATTCAGCACAAGAAACATTCCAGAACCAGGTTAAAGTATGTGCAATACCATATTGATAATTGGGAATCCATTTATGGATACATTAAAGGAGCTCATGACTATGGACACACACGGTTGTGTGAATGATTCAGTTGTACAAGCATTGCTGGAAATATTGGGTAATTAGCACAACTCAAATTACGTCAAGGATGAGCTGGTTGAAAGGAAAGAATCAATCCATAAGGCCATAAAGAAAATCATCTTCCCTCTTTAAGCGTCCTCACTAGACTACCATGAACCTAAACGTGAAGCAAAAATTCCAAGAAATAAAAAGTGACTACAATCTATTCAGTCAGCTATTCATCGCTGCACATGTCCGTAGCACAAAACTGGAGGAATTCTTCACACATAAAAACCACCCATAACCACCAATATTGCCTCTACATGGAAGACTTGGCCTACCAGGCAACGGGGCAGAGATACTGCATTGCATTGATCCCGCTGTAAAGCCAGAAACACCATCTCACTTTGATGCCAAAGTGTTTAATGGTGCTGCCATAGTACACGCCTTGCCACAGGAAAGCACATCTACGTTCGGTGAATATAGTGACCACATTTTCATCCCATCGACAGAAAGACAACTTAAAAAACTGTTCCAGGATTGACATAGTTTGGGACATTTAAAGATGTGACAGACTTAAAACGACACCTAGAGAGAAACGAGGGAAAGGGGTTCGAAGAAACGTATCCCGCAACGGAAAGTTACCAACTTACTTTGCTGGTTTCGTTCAGGATCCTAGAAACAAGGACACGTTCTTTGCTCTGCTAACGGAGGATGTAGTTATTCACGAATATCCACTTAACAAACAGGTATACATTACAATCTGGTCCAACAGTGCGGTCAAATCACTCCAACATCATAATGGAAAGACTGATCACGAAGAGGCAGACAGTAAAATATGCCTGCATTTGAATGATGCTCTTAAAGAGGGTGCGACTACTATTCGCATTAGAACCGTAGCCACTGATTGGATTGTGATTCTGGCGGGAGTATGCCATGATCTTGTGCAGTGCCATCCGGATATGAAGTTATGGGTTGGCTTTGGTACCGGTAAAACACTACCGATATTAATATGTCAATTCAATCTGCTAGTAACTAGGTGAGGACAAAGATCGTATTGACCATTTCCCACGCCTTCGCTGGCTCCGATACAACATTACGGTTTAGCGGTAAAGCAAAAAGATTTGTTTGGAAGACATGGAAAGCGTATCCCACTGCCACGGAGGGATTCTTCGTGACATCACTGACTGCATTTGTTCCACAAGAAATTACATCTCCAGTATTCAGAATAATATGGAAATTTACCTGTATCATGTATGGCAAGACTACTCCACGTGTCGATGTGAAAGAACAATATGGACAACCCTACCAGCTGCCGCTGTTATCTGTAGTGTGTTAATCAATTGCGGATGTAAGGCGACACCTAGTTCTTCAAAGAATTGCAAGTGAAGAAATGCAGGGCGCACATGCACAACATTGTGTCTTTGGAATGGGAATTGTGAGACATAATTTGACCATGCTCGTCTGACCTTGGAACCATTTATAAAACCATCAACTGAGTGCAATTATCATGACAGAAATCATGCGATTGAAAATAGGAATATTGGTTTAGACACCACGTTTATGTTTCTATGTTGGATATAAGCTGGGTATGGAAAATATAAAAACCCTTAGCGTGACCGTGACCTTTTAAATTTGGCAGGCCCCCCCCCCACTCTAGAAAGTTGTGTATTGTCCTAGGGTACATCTATGGCAAATGTGGTGATTTGTACCAGTGTGTCAAAGTCATTCATTCGGAAAAATATGAAAACCCCACATAATTTGAACTTTGACGCTGACCTCAGCGTGACCTTGACCGTTACATTTTGGCAGCCCCTCTAAAAAGTATTGTATTGTCTTAAGGTACACCCGCACAAAAGTTTGTGCTTTGTTACAGGGTTTCATGATCCTTCCCTGGGATAAATATAAGAAACACATAATTTGACCGTGACCTAAGCATAACCTTTTAAAATTTGGCAGGTCCCTCTAAAAGGCTTCGTACTGTCCTAAGGTGCATCTGTGCCAAAGTTGGTGCTTTGTACCAGCGTGTGAGGATAATTCCCTGGGAAAAATATGAAAAAAACACGTATTTTAACATTTGACCTTGACCTCAGTGTGTCCATGACCTTTAAATCTTTGCAGCTCCCATCTAAAAAGTGTTGTATAGTCCTACGGTACACCCGTCCCAAAGTTGGTGCTTTGTTACAGCGTGTCACGATCATTCCCTGGGAAAAATATAAAAACACACATAATTTGACATTTGACCTTGCCATCAGCGTGACCTTGACCTTTAAAATTTGGCAGCCCCGTCTAAAAAGTTTCGCATTGTCCTAAGGTACATCTGTACCAAATTTCGTGCTTTGTTCCAGCATGTCACTATCATTCCCCTAAGCCACTCCACTATTCCGTCGTATTGACTTCTACCCTGCTGGGCGGTTACCCTGGGCCATAAGCTACATCAATATAAACACTAGGTCAGCCTGAAATAGTTCCTGGATAAGTTATTGGAACATGTAAATTTTCCAATTGGAATTAAAAGTAAATTATTGAGATAGCACAGTTTGTCATTTTTTTTCAATTAGGTCTACGTGACCTGCCGTTCATGGTTTGCTGAACATTGTAGAAAATTCGTAACCGGGCTGTAATTTGAA
This sequence comes from Chaetoderma sp. LZ-2023a, assembly GCA_034401795.1. Classification (NCBI taxonomy): domain Eukaryota; kingdom Metazoa; phylum Mollusca; class Caudofoveata; order Chaetodermatida; family Chaetodermatidae; genus Chaetoderma; species Chaetoderma sp. LZ-2023a. The sequence goes on along the minus strand of CM067369.1, from coordinate 231,019,214 downwards.
GCTTTTTGTACTCAGTAAGCAAAGTTACTGTGTCCGGTGATTGTAGGCTAATGCTTGTCATACATCAAGCAGAGATCGTCTTTAACCACTTTTAATGCTTCACTGAACAGCAGAAATTCTTGTCTGGACCATAGATTTAAGACTTTTGCACCACGTCACCAATCAAATAGAGCTCAACCTGACATAATTCACTTTTCCAGAGTATCAATCCATCGTCCGACTTCGTATGACGTCATAATCATCTCAGCTCGTGTATGATGACGTAACAGTCACTACGTCACAAAGGGTTCCATATATACCGTCACAAAATCTCAAACAGTCCGACACGTATGAATTGCATGTATTTGTAATTCTTCGCTTTTTATTAAAAAGCTGTTGAATATTTTGAAACTAATTTGCCTGGGCTCTGTTGTAGGTTACATGTGTATTTTTTTTTTTAAATTGATAGTCAGGGTGTTTAGAGATAGATCGATCCCAACACGAGCGAGGTGTAGGTGGAGCTTAGCTAGAGATGGGCGGGGCATAGCTAAGGTCCATTATCATGGTTCACTGAACATCATAGAATATTCTTGTTCTGGCTGTAGTTGCAAGAGTTTTTCGTATATAGTATTCTTTCGTTCATATTACATGGCTAGATTATAGACTAATTGTGTATTGCATCGCAAAGTTTTGTCAATCTGTCTTGCTTTTCGCGGTACGCTGAACATCAGAGAACATTCTTGTATTCTTGTAAAGGACTTTAACTGCAAACAATTGTATTTATTAACCAAACTTAACTTGGTGTATGGATGCAGCTCTGGCTAAATACGTGTCATGTATCAAAAGTAGGCCGCGCCATTCAGTAGGGAACTGACACATATAATTGCCACCGAGCAAATGGCAATGGAAGCATCATAAATAATTCTGAAATTTAAAAACCTAGAAAAATGGTAGAGCCTACTGTCTATGACATTGTCATTTTACCCCTGCCTTACCAATGATACAACACCGTGACTAAAGGTTTTAATCAAATTCTGTCATGCAAAACACACAGCAAGTTTAAGTTCTACTTATTACTTTCAGGATCTAGAATAGCGTCTGGCGATTGGGCCTACACATAGTTGTTAGTAACAGTCAACTTTCCACTCCACGCCAATGTTTTGTTTCAATTTATGAATCCAATCCATTGATCAAGCATAAGGCATCATAATCAATCAGGTCACATGTATGCTGACGTCATAATCAGTTATGTCACGAATGACGTAATTAAGTCCGTCATAAACGCTTAATAAATAGTCCGTCAATGTGTACGAATTGTATACTATTTAATAACCATCTTGTTGAATATTCTGAAACTAATTTGTCTGGACGCCTTGGCTGCCATAGGCAGCAACAGCACCCAGTCAAATTAGTTTCAAAATATTCAACATAATCTTTGTTAAATAGTAAAGACATACAATTCGTACACAAACGCAAAGTCGGTCTTCAATTATGCGTTCGTGACCTACTTATCAACGTCATTCATGACGTCATAATGAGGCCATTGATTATGATGTCATTATACACGTCACGTAGTTAATTATGACCGTATATGATGATTGGATGGAGTGGAAAGGTCTATTAATGTACACATTACTTGCTTTACATATCACATAGATGACATAACCTCATTATTGTTCAATAACCTTTCACAACCAAACTATATAGATGTCTCAATACACTACATATATCATGATAACTACATCAGGCGGTAGGTTTGAGACAATGAGTTACCTTTAACCGTTTTAATGTTATGATCGATGTTGATAAAATGGCTAGAAACTTTGGCTTATATTAACCCTTTTTGCATGATGTGGATATGATTTGAATGGATGCGTTGTATGGAATAAATAAATAAATAAATTAAAATTCAGAATATGTAGGGTGGCTGTCCCAGAATAACACAAATATCATATCAGTCAGTTGTCATCGTGAAATTAAATACAAAGGATGCCCAAATATGGTTGTGTTGTTACCATACATTACAATATATGATGATTGCTATGTCAATGTTGCCATATATGGTAGCAGGCACGCCAATGTCACTATGCGTGTTCAAGTAACAAGTTTGGTGACAAAGTAGCTAACAAATTTACTATACATAATACTTCTGGCTGTATTACAGTATTCCATTTATTGAGCCACAATGCACGCATCTTTGGACATTGGACCATCTTTTGGGAGACATATTCAAAGTGTCATCCTAGTGCAACCGACTTGCATTAAGCATACTTTATATTATATTATGAGGTATTTGTGTTTAATTATTGCTGTTCCTTAAGATCGAGATTGCAATTTAATGTATACAATGTAAGTCTAACTGTAATTTTATGATATTCCTTACTAATTATTGACTTTGTATTTCGCTATGTAATATTACACTTAGACCTGACGGGTTGGAATATACTTTTTTACTCTAACTGAGAAAACCACTACTATCATGCCTATGTTAATAAAATTCATAATACTGTGATTGTTCAGACGAAATAAGATGCCCTTTGAACTTTCTCTGCAGCACCCAGTGATAAGCCAGAGATAACTGGATTCGCGGACGGAGTTACTGTGTACGTTCAAGAATACCAGCAGCTTGTCCTTACCTGCCGCGCGGATTATGGCAGACCTCCGTCATTACTAAAATGGTATCGTGGCACCGTTGAGGTTAAAACTGGCACTTCGTAAGTCACTACAATAGTTACTTTACTTACACATATAGTACACGGCAGGGCTTGTATTGTGACTTAGCCTATGGTCACCATGTAGTGCATTGCAGGACTTGTATTGTGGCTTAGTCTATAGTCACCATGTAGTGCACTCCAGGACTTGTATTGTGACTTAGCCTATAGTCACCATGTAGTGCACTGCAGGACTTGTATGATGACTTAGCCTATAGTCACCGTGTAGTGCACTGCATGACTTGTATTGTGGCTTAGTCTATAGTCACCATGTAGTGCATTGTAGGACGTGTATTGTGACTTAGCCCATAGTCACCATGTAGTGCACTGCAGGACTTGTATGGTGACTTAGCCTATAGTCACCATGTAATGCACTGCAGGACTTATATTGTGGCTTAGTCTATAGCCACTAAATTAAGGATCATCGAAGACTTTAGGATAAATTCACCTTGCCATTTTCTCCATCCATCATATGACGTCATAATCCACTACGCGAGGTGTAGGATGACGTCATAGGCATGACGTCATGAATGATTCGATATAGTCTGTCTGTAACGCTTAATAGTTCGACACCTTGTAAGAAGTGTATGTCTTTACCATTTAATAAACATTCTGTTAAATATTTTACAACTAATTTGACTGGGCGCTGTTTCTACCTTAGGACGTCTTGATAGTCACGAGGTTCAGAGATCGATCGATCCCAACACGGGCGAGGTGTGGGCGAAGTTTAACAAGGGATGGGCGGGGCATAGCTAAAACTAGAAAGGTCCATTTAGATAATAGGTACTACATGCCCATGCCATGATCGGGCGATGGGAATGATATTTATCACAGATTTATTGTGCTAATTACTTCGGTTACCTATTCCTCACACTCCTTTCATAATCTATCTATCTATCCACCTATCCATCCATCTATCCATCCCTCCATCTATCGGTTGGTCGGTCGGTCGTCAGTTCATTCGGTCGGTCAGTCGGCCGGTCGGATTGTCGGTCGGTCGATCCTAACAATCTCTCTTGTGCATAGGTGCTCAGTATTTAGTACACTAAAATGAGGATAGAGGGATTATTGTTATGTTTTATTCAATCAGATACAGCACAACGCCATCGGATTTCCGTGACTATCAACATGCCATTAACACGCTGACCTTTAACCCTGATCGGCATGACGACAACGCTACCTATGAATGTCAAGCAACAAAACCACCTTCTCCGTTTATCAAGAAGTTTGCACTCAAATTAAATGTATCATGTAAGTGTGGAAAATTAAATGTCAATGCCATTTATTTTGATAGTATATTCTAAGACAATATTTCTCTTACACTAAGCTCTAGCGGGCAACACTGGGTTGAGGTCAAGTCCTTATGTTAAATGCTTGTATTAACAAGGTCGATGTTAATACCTGACTTGATTTTAATGGCCAGTGTTAACACTAACACTAACACCAATGAAATACTAATCACACATGTATGGCAGTATGATGAGAATGCTAGAGAGGCCAGATCATTAACAGCAAAGGATATCCATTCACCGAATGTTGCACAAACATTTATTATTATTATTATTATTATTATTATTATTATTATTATTATTATTATTATTAAATCTCTTATTAGACGAAGTTATTCCAGTAGTGACGTCATGCCCAGATTCACAAACAGTAACAAGTAGCACGAGACGCACTTTGATCACCTGGTCAGAACCAACATTTGTGGACCCAAGGTGGAATGAGCAGCTGTCTGTTACATCGAATGTTGGCAATGATAGAATGGAAAAGGTTACATTTACACAAATTAACAAAAATACATAGATGTATCATCGTAGATTGATTTTGAATTGTTGCAGGTCCTGAGGTGGCCTGCAACTTATGTCTTTCTAAGATTCTCCCTTATAATAATAAAAACACTATATTGCTAGGTGTGTGGGAGAAGGGTGTGTGTGTATTGCGTTAATTAGCATCCTACAAATTCTACATTAGCTTCTCTTTTGTGTGTATACAAATACAATGCACTCTATGTGTATATTGTTCTCACGTTACTGGTGATAGAGTACGGTCGTTTAGTGGTGTAAGACAATGGTCGTTCAGTGGTGTTAGAGAAAGGTTGCTTAGTGATGTAAGACAAAGGTTGTTTGGTGGTGTTAGACGAAGGTTGTTTAGTGGTGTTAGACAAATGTGGTTTAGTGGTGTTAGAGAAAGGTTGCTTAGTGATGTAAGACAAAGGTTGTTTAGTGGTGTTAGACGAAGGTTGTTTAGTGGTGTTAGACAAAGGTGGTTTAGTGGTGTTAGATAAATGTTGTTTAGTGGTGTTAGACAAAGGTGGTTTAGTGGTGTTAGTCAAAGGTAGTTTAGTTGTGTTAGACAAAGGTCATTTGGTGGTGTTAGACAAAAGTCGCTGGTGGTGTTAGACAAAGGTTGTTTAGTGGTGTTAGACAAAGGTTGTATGATGGTGTTTGACAAGGGTCGTTTAGTGGTGGTAGACAACAGTCTCTTAATAGTGTTCGACAATTGTCGTCTAGTGGTGTTAGACAAAGGTCGTTTAGTGGTGTTAGACAAAGGTTGTTTAGCGGTATTAGACAAAGGTCGTATGATGGTGTTAGACAAAGGTCGTCTATTGGTGTTAGACAAAGGTCGTTTTGTGGTGTTGGACAGCGGTCATTTAGTGGTGTTAGAAAAAGGTAATTTCTTATGAAAATAGAATGGGATATATTTAATAATATAACAGTGCTTGAGCCAACTATTGACTAGGCTCGATTATTATACTCAGAGACAATCTGTACATGGGCAATTCGACTTATATTGGTCCACTTTTGTCTAACATAGTTGTCAACTAATTTTATTACCGAATGGTCTTCATATTATTTTTTTATTATGAACTATTATTACACCGTCAACACGTGAATAAACGAGTGGAAAACACATTTATATTTTCACTTCTGTCTGTTGATTTAGCTTTTCTCATGTATTACCGTTTGTGCGACAGAATCTATGAATAACCTATCTTTCATTGTGACTCGATATGCCAACTTTATAGTAATTGGAAACCATCCAAATCCCTATAATAAGCAAATTCTTCCAGCACAAATTGGGATACACGTACTCGATGTATCTTGCTCTCTGTGTTGACATTTAGAGTTCATCAGAACAGATAAAGTAGTTTGATGAAATATTGATACTACGAAAATCAAACAATCATCTTAACCTTTACGGGAAGGTCATACACAATTTGCAATGATCATACTTTGCAATGGTCAATAAGACCGTCATTCCACATGACAGATATAATGCTGATGCAATGAAAGTATGATGGAGTTGCACAATATGTACATAATTACCACTATGCCCAGTACGATATGGTAAATTTACAGAATTAATCAGAGGGAAACAAGAACAAATTTGTCCATTACCCACGTCATTGATATGTATTTTCAGTCGGGCCACTGTAAGGTAAAACGTGTCTATTTTGAAAACAATGTTGCTGAAAACTGTTGCTGTTGCGTTATATTTTTTACATGAAATTATGTTTTCGGGAACCCTCATACAAACATCAACGCAAATTAGGAAAAGTTCGCTTCATTATAGCTAATGTTTCAAAATGTTTATTTTGAAAATAATGTTGATGAATGAAATTTCAATTTCCCTTTCTCCGAGATCTAACAGTACTTATCATTACATTACTTATTGATAACAGCAACCTGAGGTTCTGTCACCTAAGAATCTTTGATTTAGAAAGCTCTAACCGGCTCCTGGAACTAGGTACCCGCCCCAACAAACTGGTACCCGCTACCATGAGCCAACTACATTGTTTGCATAGCTACCAAACACGAACTGACACATGGCTTGGCTCCGTGGGGCTGGGAGGCAGGGCCCATAATGAAATGGTAAGTATTGTTAGATCGCGGAGAAAGGGAAATTGAAATTTCCTACATTCTCCTATGATCAATACTTACCATTACATTACTTATTGATAACACCAGAGTTGATCAGTAACCTGGTAGGAAGGGGCAAGCCATACAAAGCCTCTTTTGCCCCTAGAGAAAGGTCTAGACTAAACTTGTCACACGGAGACCTAGAAAGACCGACAAGTTTGGGACCGAATCGCATTCGCATCACCACCCCGCCCCCCTTTTCTCCAAAAAGGGAGAGAACTCACGAACATGCATCTCGCCTGAAAACACATACATGCGAAGATGGTTAACAGCTCTTTGTACATATAAGCCTGGGAATGAGCATGAATATATAAGATGAATGATCATGATATATAAACATAATACAAAAAACTGTCAAACTTGAATTACCTCATGAATTATGGATTCCAGACGTGGAGCCATCAACCAACACACGTTCGACCAGACGTCTGACATGTCCCTCATATAGTAATCCGTGAAAGAGTACTCACAGTGCCATTGTGCAACGGCCATGATGTCCTCTAACGGGACAATATTGAATAGAGTGGTCGAGGAGGCTATTCTTCGTGAGCCCTAGCACATTGCACCTGGTGCCCAGTCGCAATCTCGTGGGTAGTCTGAATTCATTCAACCACCCAACGAGAGATAGTATCCATGGATGCAGCGCCATATGGCTTCTTATGGCAGATCCACAGATGTCTATCATTTGACTGTAGAAAGTCCGTCCGTCTTTTGTACTTGGTCAAAGCACGGACTGGACAGCAGGTACTAGCATTACGATCAAACCTTGTTAGTTTTGGTATAATGATCGGTTTGCCGGGATATTTCAAAGATTGATTCTTTGACATAAACTCTGCTCTTGGCAGCAATCGCAGACCCTCTCCGGAGACAATAAATCGGTCCCTCTCTGCTGAAAGCGCATGGATCTCACTGCGCCATCTTGCTGAGGAAGCTGCCAATAGAAAAACCGCCTTTAGAGTCAGATTCCTTAGACTAGCCGAACACGAAAGGGTGCTTGGCCAGTACATTAAGCACCAAAGATAGACTCCAGGCTGGAATAACTATCGGTTGTCTCGGTCGGAGATTGCTCATTCCCTTCACCATCACATTCAACTGGGCCACCTCTGGACTATCCCGGTTGGCTGGATAAGGGATAACTGATGCCAAAGCTAACTTGTATCCAGCAATTGTGACAGGAGCCAGTCCTGTAAAGAACAGCTCAGAGAGAAAGTCAACAGCCTTTCCTTCACACCAATCTGCACATTTGTTAACCTTGTGGTTATATGACTTGAATTGCTAGTCAGGGAGTTCAGGGATCGATCGATCCCAAAACGATCGAGGTATGGGTGGAGTCTAGCTAGAGATGGGCGGGGCATGCCTAAAAAATGGCAAGGTTTAGGTCTATTCCAAACATTAACCGCTTTTCTGTTTGCATACCCTGAAATTGTGATAAGGAGATTTTATCCATGAAAGGGTCTACGAGCTCTACCATAGGATTTTATATCTCAAACTTCCCCATACTTCATCTACCTAGCGTCGCGCGCTCTCTCTCTCTCTCTCTCTCTCTCTCTCTCTCTCTCTCTCTCTCTGTCTCTCACCCACGCATGCATGCCCACGCATACGCACGCACGCATGCCTGCACACCCGCACGACCGCACGCACGTACGCACTATAGCGAAACGTCTAACGTGATGCATAATGCATGACCATAATAGATAGTAAAAAGTGTAAATATAAGTGGAATATGTTACAATTTAAAATAATCCTAACAAAACCTTATCACAAATTTACTAGATGTTATGGTCATGCATTATGCATCACGTTAGACGTTTTGGCATAGTGCGTGCGTGCATGCATCCGTGCGTATGTGTTTTGCGTGTGTGTGTGCGGGCGTGTGTACGTGCGGGCGTGTGGGCATACGGCCGTACATGCGTGCGTGTGTGTGTGTTTGTGTGTGTGTGTGTGTGTGTGTGTGTGTGTGCGTGCGTGCGTGCGTGCGTGTGTGTGTGTGTGTGTGTGTGTGTGTGTGTGTGTGTGTGTGAGAGAGAGAGCGAGAGAGAGAGAGAGCGTTCCATTTTTAGGTATGCCCCGTCCATCTCCAGCTAAGCTCCACCCACACTGTGATCGTCTTGGGATCGATCGATCTCTGAACGCCATGATTAGCTATTTCCAGAAAACTATAAGTGTAAGCTGTTGAATATTTTGAAACTAATTTGACTAGGCGATGCTCCTGTTTATGACGGCAATTTTAATTGAACACTGAAAGAATCATAGCCTATAACCCGTCCAAAGCCTGAGTCAACTTAGGCTGGAATTTTGTCCCAATATTGCAGGGCCGTTCGAGGCACGTTAAAAATGTAATCGGTAGTTATTAACCTAACTCAATTGAAAATCGATTCGCTGAATTGTGTACAATCTGATGGTTGTTACACGCGGTCGAATTTGTTTTAAAGCACAACTAGTTAATTTTAATCTGTTGGAGTAATAACTAACCGATTATCCTTATGCAATGGGTTAACCCTTGTACATTGTCATTGCTAAAAAGATCTGAGGTTCAGAAATGTAATGATCAACCATTAGACTAACCAAGTCGTCTTACACAATTGCTCGATAATTGTCCTTGCGCGACAGATTGAACATTTAGAATTAATCTCCCACGATTGAATGAGTTCCCAGAGCCCAGAAAATTTTGAGTCCAGACACGCAACCAGTCAATAATCATTATGCAATACATTAACCCTTGCGCATTTGTCGTGGCTCGAGGAGATCAGTGCTTAATTACACTCATTAACCCTTGTCAAGCATCATTATATTACTTACCTTTAAGCTTACCTGATTGAATGACAGGAGTTACAAAAGACGAGTCCGGACAAGTACCCTGTCAATCATCCTTATGCAATGCATTAACCCGTGTCAATCAGCATTACGCTAATTACCCTTAAGCTCGCCTGATTGGATGACAGGAGTCATGTGATTTAACGGGGGTGGGGGGGGGGGGGGCTTCGCGATTGAATAAGTACCCAGAGTCCGGAAAAGATGAGTCCAGATATGTACCCTGTCAATCATGCATACACAATACATTGACCCTTGTCAATCAGCATTACGCTAATTACCCTTAAGCTCACCTGATTGGATGACAGGAGTCACGTGATTTAATGAGGAGGATGGGCTTATGGTGATACTCTTCATCTAACATCCAATCAGAATGGTGGCGATACTGGCCCATTAAAGGGAACCGACACAAAAGGCGGCAGAGATCAAAGGAAAAAGGTGTCAAAATAACAAATGAAAAAACAAAGGAAAGAACAAAAGAAAACGATTTGAAAATGGGTCCCTAGCCTCACCTCTATTACTATTGTAGCGGATAAAGTGGTTTTAAGTCGCAAATAAGCATACCTCAGCACTCCTTAAAGCTATTGCAAGCCGTTAAGACCATCACATTAGACCAAAGTTCTCCGAGTTCTGATGCTGACTGTACCGATCGGCAATCTTAGTGAGATGTGACGTCAAAATTCCCCTTATAAACTAGACTAGGCGGGTTCTAAATCTTAGTTGAGCAGTGTGCATAGAATCGATTCATTGTAATGATTGCTAACAATACGTAGACCTACAAAGATTAGTATGTCTACAGCCTACTCGCTGTAATAATTCAGTGCCTGGAACTAGCGAAGTAAATTGTAATGAAAAGCGCTAGAATAAAAACTAATATCCAATAGATAATATAATTCGTCGACAATTAACCATAGGCTTATCAACGTGTCTCAATCACTGGCATGTTGTTGTTGTTGTTGTTGCTGTTGTTGTTGTTGTTGTTGCTGTTGGTGGTGGTGGTGGTGGTGGTGGTGGTGGTGGTGGTGGTGGTGGTGCTGCTGCTGCTGCTGCTGATGCTGGTGGTGATGGTGGTGGTAGTGGTGGTGGTGGTTATGGTGTTGGTGGTAGTCGTCGTAGTGGTGCTGCTGCTGCTACTACTGTAGGTGTTGCTGGTTGTTGTGGTGGGTGGTGGTGGTGGTTGTGCCGCTGGTTGTGGTGGTGCTGCTGCTGCTGCTGGTGGTGGTCGTAGTGGTAGTGGAAGTGGCAATGGTTGTAGTAGTAGTAGTAGTAGTAGTAGTAGTAGTAGTAGTGGTGGTGGTGGTGGTGGTGGTGGTGGTGGTGGTGGTGGGGTGGTGGTGGTGGTTGTGGTGGTAGGGGTAGTTGTATTAGTAGTAGTAGTAGTAGTAGTAGTAGTAGTAGTAGTAGTAGTTGTAGTAGTAGTAGTAGTAGTAGTAGTAGGAGTAGTAGTAGTAGTAGTTGTGGTGGTGGTGGTGGTGGTGGTGGTGGTGGTAGTTGTATTAGTAGTAGTAGTATTAGTAGTAGTAGTAGTAGTGGTAGTAGTAGTAGTAGTAGTAGTAGTAGTAGTAGTAGTAGTAGTAGTAGTAGTGGTGGTGGTGGTGGTGGTGGTGGTGGTGGTGGTGGTGGTGGTGGTGGTGGTGGTGGTGGTGGTGGTGGTGGTGGTGGTGGTGGTGGTGGTGGTGGTTGTGGTGGTAGTAGTAGTAGTAGTAGTAGTAGTAGTAGTAGTAGTAGTAGTAGTAGTAGTAGTAGTAGTAGTAGTAGTGGTAGTAGTGGTAGAGTTGGTAGTGGTGATGCTGCTGCCGGGGCTAGTGGTGGATGTGGTGGTCGTGGTGCTGCTGTTAGAAGTGACATTATTATTATTATTATTATTATTATTATTATTATTATTATTCATTCAGCTTTTCACGTGGGGCGTTACTACAGTAATTTACACAGCCACAAACATAAGGAATAAGCTCCAGATCACGTGTTCTTTCAATGTAACAGTTTGGCGTAAGTATCCCATCATAAGTCAACCCTAATCCATACATCACAAATCCTCTGGCAGATTGGCATCAGTGCCTTTATAATTCCTGGTCCTATGGCCTACATTCAACCTATAAACTGCTTCCTTCTCGGTTGATGGTTGTAGAGTTCTTGGCGGTACTCAGTCCATTGTGTAATTATAGTATCTTCTGTGAAGAGAAAGCCTTCCTTATCTTCCATAGCTGTAGCCCTGTACTACTGTGGTCTTGTATGCATCTTCAGTGTGTCAAATACTCTCTTGCTCTTGCCTTCTCTTATCTCTTTTTCCATGTTTTCACATTAATCTGAGATCCAAATCTCCTTGGGTTCCTTCCTTTTCAATCGGATGTTTTTATTCACGGTGCTGTACTGTAGTGCTACTTCAGAGTCTTTCTTGTGACGCATAGGTCCAACTATTTAAGAACCGTGGGAATAAATTGGAACTACGGGCTGATCTTATCATATCACCTAGAATGATAATTGGTACAACGAAATGATCTAAAATGTGGTTATGGTGTAGAGATCCATCTATACTCATCCAGTACTGTACAAGTTATAGGTATACATTATCGGACGTGGAATAATCCAAATAGCAAATATAAAATCTGGAGTTGAGATGCCACAGGCTTGTCACTCCTGGTCTGTATTACATAAGGATATGTTAACTAATGATATTGTCTGTGAGAGACATGATGTCAACCTCAACCAAGTTTAGTGCCGAGAACTTGCCACCTAAATTTCATTTGAATTCCTGCAATCCTAGGATCCTTCAGGTTTTCTGCATCGGAACTAATGCATGACTACTTTACTTGCAGTCTTCACTAACACCATGCCAAGAGCACTGCCGATACCCGCACCAGGTGAACTTCTGAATCATGGGGGGAGGGGGGGAATAGATGTTATAAAGATGCCGGTGACAATTTTGCCAGAGGATGTATATACAATACAGTGGCCAAAAGATTGAACCCAGTCTATAATACTTCCTCTCTCGAGGAAAGGCAACTTGAGACTCTTTCAAAACTACAAAACCATCAGTCTGATCAGCCATCCCAGTAATTGGATGTTAAAGGAAAGGAGCATGGAACTACAAATGCTCTTGAATGACAGCTTTATATAATATTCAACCTATAGGCACCATTGAAAAAACGAAATAAATCAGAATAATTAGAAAAGCAGCTACATACCATTTATGTCATTCTGGCGGGGCACCAATAAGAAAAAGTGACTGAAATATAAAATTTTCAAAAGGATCAATAGTGAATTAGCAGTATTGACTTAATTGCTCTAAATCGGCGCCAATAGAGAAAAGTATACCTGCATACCCTGTTGACACACCGCGGAGTGCAAAGTATCAGCGATGCCACTAATTGGCTCGAAGTTAAGCACTCCTAGATTTAGTAAATGCTTTTCTCAAATCACCCCGATTCATTTCCATTTTTTACCGATGGTAGTTTATTTAATATTGTATGTCATTACCAATCCTTTAACAGTTTTTCTGAACGGGCTTAAAGGGGAAGAAGAAGAAATCATTGCAGAAGAGCAAGCAAGATTTAGGCCCAATAGTACATCAGAACATATATTCAACATCAACCAATTAACAGAGAAACATCCTCAACAAGCAGCGTGATCTTTATCAGAATTTTATTGGCCTTCGATCGCGTCTGCCATAAAGGCCTATGGCAAGTGATGAGGAACTACAGCTTTGACAACAACCTCATCGAAGCGATCGAAGCACTCTATAAAGTCTCAAATTGGTTGTTCTAGACAACAAAATAGGATATTTTAAGGCATCGGCTAGAGTACGCCAATGATGTTCTCTCTCTCTCTCTCTCTCTCTCTCTCTCGCGCGCGCATGCTCTCTCTCTCTCTCTCTCCTCTCTCCTCTCTCGCTCTCTCTCTCTCTCTCTCTCTCTCTCTCTCTCTCTCTCTCTCTCTCTCTCTCTCTCTCTCTCTCTCTCTCTCTCTCTCCCTCCCTCCCTCTCTCATCCGGAAACCAATTTTCAGGATGGCCGCCGGTGACTGGCAACCATCTTGGATTTCGAATCATTGTCGATTTCGATAGGTTTCTTCCTCAGAGCGAGCCCAACCGCCCTATGAAGTTTCAAAGAGATCCGATAAATGGTTAAGGAGTTAACCTGAATGTAACCTGAATTTTGCTAATGATATTAACCTTATGGTAGGCAGCGAAACATATCTCCAGGACCTTACCAACATTTCAGAAAAGCCATCACGCGCTTACTGAATGGAAGTCAGCTCAGGAAAAAGCAAGATCCTAGTTAACAGTTCTGGACAGCAAGTGATAACTAACAATATGCTGAATGGAGAGTGGACAGCTTCAAATATCTTGGAGCTACCCTGAACTAGGACAACACTTCAACAAAGGAAATTAAAGCAAGCCTTGGTTTAGGCTCTTGGCCAAACTAAACGTAGTTTGGAAAAGCAGTTCCATCAGTGTCTTTGTAAAGATAACATTGTACATGATACTGCTGGTATCTATCCTCCTGTGCGTGTGCGAAAGATTGAATTTTCACAAATGGATGTTACAAAAAGCTCTTTCGTGTCACATATAGAAAGCACAAGAAAAATGCTTACTTTCGCCATCAAGTCACAACCTATGCAGGTAGCTAAGAACCTTTACTCGCAGTTGTAAACGCCACAAGCTAACCCAGTATGGACATGTCAGTGGTGTAGGAACCTATTTTGAACTGGGGGCCTAAACTATGAGAGGGAGGAAGGGATGGAGGAAGGGAGGGAGGGCTGTAGGAAGGGATGAATGGATGGATGGATGTATGTAGGGATGGAGGGAGGGGTGGAGGGATGGATAGAGGGGTGGTCGGGTGGGGTGTTAGCCAGGAAGGGGGGGGGGGGTGGAGAGATGAAGTGAGCAAATGAGCGAGAGAGCGAGTACATGAACAACTCACCTAAATTAGAGGTATGATCGATGGTGGAGCAATTGAGGAAATATTAGTTACCGTTTTTTCTTCCACCAGTGACATTACTTCAGAACCACGACACATGCACTTGCATATACCAATTAATTATGGCACACGCGCACTCACAGTTAATTACACAATAGTTAGTAACATACATTCCTCGAGTTAGCCTTTACTGATATATTTGATTCATCCTAGCATTACCCAATTCCTATTAATTGAATTAAAGTGTTCTGTCTAAAAAGGTGTGCATTTTTCCCTCTTTTAGCGCCTGACTGCAACCCAGAAATCATAATCCCAGTACATGGCGCTTTGGTGTGTCAGTTCTGGCCTGCGTCACGCACCCGCCTTTGTCAACCAGTCTGCCACGAGGATTATGATGTTTCCTGGGTGGGTGAGCAGACAGACATATATGCATGTGGAGCTGATGGCGTATGGTGGCCACAGATATCACATGTTAACTGTACAGGTAATATTCTTTTACATCTATGGTTCAATTCAACAATATCTTTCCTTCATTACATGACTATTCGTCTGCTAATCTACGGATGTACCTATGCACGGACACACGCACGCACGCACACACGCACGCACGCACATACACACACACGTGCACACATATGTGCACGCATGCACGGACGCACGATTGTGGAAGAGAACCTGATTTGAGGATGGGTTTCACGGTTCTAAATGATACTAACCAAATTAGCCATGTATCTTTCTTCAATACGTTACACTGTGATATCGGGTTTACTGTCATATATGGTGCAATTGCCAAATAGACCATGACAGTTGTCGCTGGTGTTGAATTTTGTTGGCTTGTCTACACTCATGCCCATCTAGCGGTGAAGATCCATGGTCACTCTCCATGCGTCTATTATGCTGTTCCTCTACACCATTGATATTTTGTCCCACCATGTGTATGCTCACTTGTACCGGTCGATCTTGCTGGCAAAACCAGTCACAATTTGAAAGATTGCATCTGAGGTCCTGTTTACGTGAGGAACTGTTTCACGATCAACCAAGTCCAATACGGTTATGTCTACCAATGTGGGCACCAACAGCTTTCTAAACATCCTTTACTTTACTATAACTTTGTAATGCAATAGCTATTTAAGGACCGGGGAATAAATTGACACTTATATCAGCTAAAATTATAATAGGTAAAATTAAATGATCTACAACACTGTTATGGTGTAGAAGTCCATCTATGCTCAACCAGTACTGTGCAACTGATATGGATACATTATCGGAGGGGGAATAATCCAACTAGCAAATATAGAATCTGGAGCTGTGACTCTGTAGGATTGTCACTTCTGGTCTGTCGTACACAAGGATATGTTAAGTCTATATATCAGCGCTCCTGTCTCTGATGATCAATCACTAAACTGGTCCGGAACAAAGAGATGCTAGCTTCAGTTCAATTTGATTGGACGTCTTTACTTAATAAGTAGTCAGTCACTACTTAAAGACCACTATGTCGTAGCAAGGGATCGTCAATTCTTGGCGCCGGTTCTGAACTATGATGCTGATAACTATGACGTGAACTGTCGTGTAGCCGTAGGGCCTGCATTGTACTCTCCATAGCAAGAAATAAGAATACTCGCTGTCCACTTCACGTAATACCGTAGTTGAAACTGGACTAACTGGTGCCTAGGGTCTGCGAACCTTACTGCTCTTTTCTCTCAAGAGAGACTTGTTCCTTTAAACACCATGCTTCACCTGTTGTTACTTTTCTATCGACCAGTACCAACAAATACACGTAGCCTAACAGTACCATATAACATTTTTCTCTATTCTTTTGGTCTAGCATTATTTTGAAATTGCATTGTCATGCCTGGTGCACTCACTGCTCGCACTCCCTGCCTTTGTATGTATTCGAGACCCCTGTCCGTCGTAGTAGCCATCCTTTGTGGGTTAAGGCTGTTCAGAACTTCCAACAGACTCTTAACAATTTGGTTAACATACCAATGCAATGCTCACCGTTGATGGCTTGAGTTAGGCTGCTCTCAACTGGCGACACCTAGAGTCAATCACGTAGGGAAGGACTCTGCAGATATTTCCTTGGTGGACAGTGAGTAATGTCGGGTATGACAAAGCCTGTTTCCTTGATCTGCGGGACTTGTATGGCAATTTACTGGGTTTCTTAGGTCACCTTTGGGTGACACAGACTCTAAGATTTCACACGGTAGGAACTTGACACAGACAAGAGGACTTCCTTTGAAATCTCAAAGACCTATGACATCTTAGACGCGCATAGATAATGGCTTCGCTAAAGCAGGAACTTGAAAGGTACTGGTGAACTAGATTTGTTAGACCATGGTAGCTGCCTTGTGTCTAAAGCAAGAAGTACCAGAATCGGACCCTCTAACGTTATCAGACCATCACCAGTACAACGTCTCTTCCACATATAACTGGTTTGCTTGAACAAGCTAAACCTACCTGAACTCATACATGGTGGAATCGCACTCCTTGACCAATGAACATAGTCATTGGTAACCCGACACAAGGAACAATCAGTGTACCGGGAAGTAAAAGACGTTCTGAGAGCAAATCAGGTCACACACATCAGATGATTTATGGAACATCCTTTTCCAGGATGGACGATTATTATCGAACTACTGGTGAACTGTACATGTGACAGCTTTAATGATTTTAGTAGCCTTTGCAAACCTGACAAAGATAAAGATCCTTAATGATCTCTGACACATTGTAGCAACGACAGCCATACATACATATATACGGCTTCTCTGTCAATTCTTATTAAATTCATGACAACCAACCCGTTGACACCAGAACTGGGATATTTGCACTGAAATGTCTCCATGTTTAGAAATACAATTAGCTCCCGAGCACGCATCGGAATGAAAATGCCACAATAATTAATCCAATCTAACCAAACCTACCAAAACACAGATTGCACTCAATGACCAAACGGGGACAAGCCTGTGATAATAAATCCCGTGTCTACTGTCGGCAACTGATGAGCCACACGTCCGTGGCATTATTTCACTTATCAAATTGAACCAAATTGCTATAGTTTGTCACTGCACCTCATCTATCTTCTGACTTTGGAGATGGTCCTGTAAAACCTGTCTAACTAACACTTGATTAACCGAAATAAGTAAATAAAATGTTTATATCCATTGGAATTGATTTCCTTTACAAAATGTTAATAATATTTTTCAGTTCCTCGCTGGAATACCAACCAGTATGGACTATTTGCAGAAGACCGGTACTTTTCCGGGTCATGTGACAGTCTCACTACGCAACTCAGCATGAGACAACAGTTTACAAAGTGTGTCAGAATCTCACCGTATAGTGATCTCTGTGAGGACATCCATGGTGGGTGTGACGACCCCGCCTCGGCAGCCATCTTTTGCAGTATGGATTAAAACGCAGTCCACAATTTCCAACATAATTGCTTGAAATAAAATATCGCTCTCTGAAATATCGATGTCTTAATATCGAAGACTACAATGAATATTTTGATTATTTTGGAAATATTTTGACTGGAAGCCGTTGCTACAAGACAGCAACATATTTCAGTTAAAACAATTTGAAAATAATTACCAATAAGTGCTGTCCAACATTGCAAAGAATGTGTCATGTTTAGCATTATAATTTATGGTTTATAGCATATTTTCGCATTCCGTTTGTCTGATATATATTTGCTAAGTGCTTTTATTTTTATAATGAATTTTGTGAATGAATAAAAACTGCTCTCACTAATTAAGATAGCGTCTATTATTCATCGCCCAACGAAATGTTGTGGCACTATTGAATTAGTCATGTATGTATGTTCGTGTCTGGCGCAATAAGTCACCAAACCTGGGAAAGTAGTTAGGCCTGGGGTTCCGAAGACGCCGATCGATTTGATGGTCTAATGGTCAACGGTTGCGGTCAAGGTTATCTAAAATGTACAAACATGTCCGCTGGGATAACACAAGTTACACCAAATAGATCTCGTCGAATGTTATATGACTTGGCTGTTCTTGCAATGCTGAAGAACTGTATTGATTTTGACGTCGAGGTTAAAATGTCAAGCCCAACTAAACTGTGAGATTGTAAGACTGGGAATTCTACAGACGGCTTGTTTAGAAATTGAAACAACATCGGTATATAAAGTTGCTTGAAGAAAGAAAAAGCAAAAAATCAAGCGAGGACAGAAAGCAAGCTGATGTTGAGACAATCGTAAGTTATGGAACGCCAGTAAATTATATCAACTGATAATGAGCAATCACTCAACCGACACATTACTGAAAGCCGATAAGCGTAATTTATATTAACATATTGGTGACCTTATAACAGGGCAGAGCTTCGGATGTGGCAGTCCATCAATTGTTATGCATCTAGTGCCATGAGTGGTGGATTGTGGGAAATATGTTCTAAACTCATTAAATGGATTTAGATGAGTCGTATATTTTGAATTAAAAAGTACTCTTCCCTCTGAAAGCCTTTAGCTGAGAGCCACACCTCACGACAACCTCACTGTGTGTGTGCGTGCGTGCGTGCGTGCGTGCGTGCGTGCGTGCGTGCGTGCGTGCGTGCGTGCGTGCGTGCGTGCGTGCGTGCGTGCGTGCGTGCGTGCGTGCGTGCGTGCGTGCGTGCGTGCGTGCGTGCGTGCGTGCGTGCGTGCGTGCGTGCGTGCGTGCGTGCGTGCGTATGTGTGTGTTGTGTGTGTGGGGGTGGGGGGGTGACATTTTTTGCCAGTGACCATCTTGGATTTTGGCCGATTTTTAGAAACCGCTTTAAAAAATTCTTCTCCGAAACTGCTCAGTGGATCGATTCAAAACTCACGAAATATCATATAGGGCAAGAGCTGAACCAAGTTTGTCCGAAGGAACTTGATTGGCCAAATGGTTTGGCTTGGATGACCTAGTTTTCGTGAAAACGACTTCTTCTGCAGAACCTCTGAACTGATCAGGCTGAAATTTTGGGGATATGATTATGGACTAAGAGCCAGTAAAGTTGGTCATGGGAATTTGATAGGTAAAAAACATGGCCGTTGTGGACCAATCAAATTTTAGCATGTTTGGCTGCCATATTCAATTTCTTTATTTGATGGATTTCGAAGCCAAAATTTGATTTCTTAACTCAGCTTACTTGTCAGTCAGCTGTCGTATAGCGATGACACTGTCCGTCTTCTGTATATCCGTCCATCCATCTGTCTGTCCGTCACCAACAATGGTGGCTCATTTTGTTATTTCTTGACGGATTGACACCAACGTGGGTCACAATGTTAATGTCGGCATCTAAAATCTGTGTTGTGAAAATGAAACTGACAGGACATCAAATGCCAGAGTTATCACCCCTTAAATATTTGCAGTCTCACTTTCATAGAGGAATTACAGGTTTGTTCCCACCATCCACTGATTTATCACCATGTCAGATTTTATTGCCAAAGTAGCTTAAACTCCAATTAACAGATTAACCTTCACTGCCTAAATATTTAAGATCTGTATTATGTGCTCTGACATCTATGCTCTTAAACATATTTTGAAATGTATTTGATTGAAAGTTGTTGCTGCCTTAGGCAGCAATGAAAGTTGTTGCTGCCTAAGGCAGCAATGACTCAGTCAAATAATTTTCTACCTGCCTTTAATTGTATTTAAACCTCTAGTAACCGTCTGACTGCTGAGTTTTTGCAGACGACATATTCCAAAGGTTATATCTCGGAACCTGATAAATATTTTGAAAACAATTGGACTGAAAGTTGTTGGTGGCTAAGCCGCCAACAACTTTCAGTCGAATTGGTTTCAAAATATTCAACAAGTTAAGAGCTTTTGAAAATTGAAATTAGTGGCCGCATTGGCTTGCAACAGTAGACAGTTAAGAAACCAGCTGATGTTAGCACTGATATCATATATTTTCGCTTAAACATTGTTAAAAAAAACAGTCCAGAGATTGTTGTCATTATCTCGAAAACTAAACCATTTGACTGAAGGTCATTGGAAGTGACACTGATGGATGCGAAATTTAAGTAAGGTTAGTTGAAATGCCAATGTTCCAGTTGAACGATACAGGCCCATTGGACCTCTTGTTAAATTCCAGATATACTACTCCAGCCAGTCCTCCTCTTGCTCGCCTCCATGGCGTGCACTCCGTTGACCGCATGTCTTCCCCCACAGACCCCACCCCTCATCCGGCAGCACCCCACAGCACCCTCACAGTCCTGGGAGTACATAGTGTTAAGTGGCCTGAGGCAGGGGAATAACGTTCCCATCATCTATTTGGAGACTCTAATAATGTCCGGCCATCGGCTTCACTGTATACACTGCAAGAGAGTGCATGGCACTGCAGTACACCAAGGCTTTAATGGACGAAAGGGGTTTGGTCTCGGGTAGCCATATCTTCATGGTGGTGATCTGTAGAGTGTTCTCAGACAAAGGCATAGTAATGGCCAGTGTCACATGGACATGACGACATCACCCATACGGTCTTTCCAGATGGCCGAACAATGCTCACATTGTAGGATGCAGGTCTCTACTGTCTACTCCATCACAAGCGCAATCATGTTCATACGTTACACAGAGGATTTGCTATCGAGCGGGTGTCTCCTACAGACAACTACAATCCGGCAGCTGTACGCCAAAGGAGTGGCAGACAAACTGCACGGTGGTGAAAGTCATCATAGATGGGGTTTTCGCAGATGGTCACACTAGGGGTCGTACTTGGGTGCATCTGGGAAGTGTGACCACCTGGGATCCAATAAGGCAGTCTGTATCCTTAAGGAAAGGATAACCAGGTCTGTGAACTGTGTCATAAGTATGGCTTTTATCCTGAGCGTCTGTGTACATGGAGGGTTTAACTATATGGTGTAAATTGGTCAAGGTGTAGCCGGATTTCATGAGGCGTTTGTCAGATTCTGCCAGAGCATAATTATAGTCCACAAGAGTTGATATAACCTCGCAGATTGCTATGAGAACTGTGTGCGTTCGTTCGTGCGTGCGTGCGTGCGTGCGTGCGTACGTACATGCGTGTGCGTGCATGTGTGCGTGCGCGGGATGCTGTCACTCAGATAACTGTTGCCAGCATATGCATGCACTAACATGGTAGAATTCAATATGCCTAAGACTGGATTTATTATATACGAAAGAACTATCACTCAGTACCGTGCTATATGCTTACGCTGGAGCGAGGGACTGGCATGGCTAACTACAATGAATAATAGTTAAGCTATCTGGAAAACTAAAAAAATCTTCCCTCAGATACATAGGCAAGCCATCTTACTTCCAGCCAGAGACTGGCGCGCTAAGGAGCGGCGAATCTTTATTAATAAAACATCGAGATCTGATTGTGTCGAAGAGAGAAGAGTCACGTGGCACTCTCTGAGCCCTTTATAAGGCAGCTTGCGGAGTCATACTGGAGAGTGAGCGAGAGAGCAAGAGAGTGGGAGAGAGAGAGAGAGAGAGAGAGAGAGGAAGAGAGAGAGCGAGAGAAAGAGTGAGAGAGAGAGATAGGGAGGCAGTGAGGGAAGGAGAGAGGGAGAGAGTATTCTGCACTTCGGGCACTGCATCAGGTCGCCAGTACTTCCGGCAGCTACCACAAACTTGGTCGCTTTTGCTATGGCAGTATCGGGTAAATAAAAGCTTAAATTGAATTTAAATTAAAGTCTTCTCCACCTGATCCGCGGAAAGAGCATACATCCATCGACTCCATTATTTGGTCTTCGCGCCATCTAGAGACAGCAAGAAACTCAAGGTATCGGCACCTATAAACATGACTAAGAAGTAGGAATGGGAAGAAGCTGAAGCCATGAATAAGTCCACGACTCAAGAATGGTGTCAATAAACTGACGTCGAAAATAACTAGTTACTGTGATCATCCCGCCAGCCTGGTTGGAGCTAAAGAACTAACGGCAACTCTGTGAATCATCACACTGTGATACATTGTGTGTTCAAACGCCGGTATTAACCAAAACTGTGTACATAGCTGTTACCATTTCCTGATAAACTGCCATTTAACCGTTACCTCTAACTGTGACCTTTTTCCTATGAACTCCTGTTGCCACTTACACTATCTTTAAATGTGGTAGTGATTGACTGTTATGGTTTTAACTGCAGCTCTGCACTAACCACTGATTCATAGTGCTAGCTTATATTCGGATACGATTTTTGAACCATTTAGTTGTGGTAATACATTTTCAAGGATTTTTATTGGAAAGTGTACATGCTTAATAGCATGATTAAGATCTTTGGGATCAATACACAGTCTGAGTTTACCATTAGATTTGGAGACTACGACCATACTATTCACACATTCAGTGTGGTTCATTAGTCTGTTCTATTACTCTCTGACTGACACGCCTATCACATTCTTGTTTAACTGTGTCTTTGTGTTTTACTGCAACCTTACGTGGAGGGTGTATCACTGGTGACACACTCGTTTCAATGGAAATGTGATGTAAACATAATACAGCCTAATCGATTGAAAACATCTGGATATTCATTTTCATTCTGTGACCACCACCGACTTTTGCACGTGCTTTGGACTTACGCAACTTGATAGCATTTGGTTTAATTATTTTCGCTAACATGCTATAGCTCATCAGGTTAGCATCTGAACCTGTGTCTAGCTTACACGTGATTGGCTTATCCTGCAGGTACGTGGTACACGCAAATTTACTATCACGATGAACAGTGCTGCTGTTATCCTGTGATTTTTGACGCTGTACTAAGCCAACGAATACATCATCGGCAGGCTCTGAATCAGACGAACTGACAATCTCTGCTGCATGTATGTGTAGATCAGACTTCCGGTTACCGCTACTATGACTACGGATATCGGTATTGTCCTTGACATTTGGGTCTTGACTCTCTGGAAATGGATTTATAATGATTACGATTGTTTAACTGCTTACCACCCGATGCACTTCGACAACATTTAGCATAGTGACCAGTCTTAACACACGAATTACAAACAACATTGCTTGCTGGACATTTGCTACCTCTGTGTAACGACCGGTATGACATGACTTATTTGATACTCGGCTCACAGCATTGACGAGTGATGATTCATCAGTCTGGAGCGATTTCAAGTAACTTTTAGGGATTTCAGAGACTCGGCAAGTGTCAATAAATTTCTCAAGTGTAAGATCATAATCACGTAGCAATCTTATTCTCAGTTCATCGTGTCTAATTCCACAAACAATTATATCTCTGATTAGTCATGTAATGTATCAAATTCACAATCTTTAGCTTTTATTTTCAAGTCTGTGACATAGGCCTGCTTATCAATTGGCTCACTATTGTGTTGATCTCTCATAACGAATTGATGTCGTACGTACGTTAGGTTATTTTTTGGTGCACAAAATAAATTAAATTTATCTTTTAATACTTGCAGTTTATTTCGTTCGCCTGCAGTGAATGTCATTGTATTGTAAATATGGACAGCTTCGTTACCAGCGAGGTGGAGAAATAAAGCACACCCGTTGCGCCATCTATGTCTGTGTAGTGACTTGCTGTCACGAACAGTTCAAATCGCTGTAACCAGTGTCTGTAGTTTCTGGTACATTACTAAAAGGTTTAACTCGTTAGGAGGCTTTAACATATCCTTCTTAAGATCCCACTCCTGACACATTGAAAGAGATGCCACTCAGTGCTATTAATATAGACGTGACCTATATGTTAGGTTCTATTACGAGTGTTCCTAACTGAAGCACCTATATATATATATATATATATATATATATATATATATATATATATATATATATATATATATATATATATATATATATATATATATATATATATATATATATATACATATACCAGAGGTCAGGTAGACGTTCAAGTTAAATTCGTATTTGCCCACTACTGGTGCAGTGAGCTTAGTGGGCTTACAAAAAGGGAAGTACGATCAGAGTCAACACACACAGATTTGTATTTGGCACAGGTGGAACCAGGAGCGGGTGAAACCGGCCAAGTTGGTGGTAATGGCTGGCAGTGCGGGAGACCTGGTGCATGGTAATTCCCCATTCGTACACGTGTCATGGAATATGCTCCTTTTCCAAAATGGCCCAGTAAGCAGGCTCAGACAGGGCTATGTGACGCCTCGCTCTTCACCAATTTTGATGTATTTTTATTGATGCGACACCCATTACCGCGCCTATTGCTGGCTGGGGGCAAGGTGTGCTGCTTCTGTATCCGAAGGAATATTTCATGACTTTTTTGGATATCTTCATGATTTGTCGTTATAGAGGAACTCTGAAAACAGTCTTGGAAATTAGAAGACGGGATAATGTCAGGCATAACACAATTGTTCAGGTAATCCATGAGGTGTGACCTGAGATGATCCACGGGTCGCATCGTTAAACGTTTACACTCTAAAGGGTAGACACACCGATCCCTCGCTGCAGCATATACACATAGCACGATGCTGAGCTGTCGTTCTCTTGTTTCTCACAGGTCCAGTGCTAAGCATGTAGAATCTTCCTCACTCAGCCACCCACCACACTCATGGAAGCTGTTGAAAAACAGGCGGTTTACATAGAAGACCCCACCGCATCTCCGGAAGATGATCACAATGTAACATTGGAAACACTTCCCCAGGCACACAGTAAATTAAATATGCAAGTGTGCTTATTTATTTGGCGGTATTTCCACCAGTACCACTGTGGATACTGGAGCTTCCATCACCGTTTTCAACCAGCGCTTATATGAGTGCATCCCACCTCATAGACAGCCACTCCTTAAGCCTACAAACATATTTTTGCAAACAGCTACCGGCGCTAATGTTCCAGTAGCTGGTAGTGTAAACATCGTGATACAGATAATGGAAACGCAGTTCATTCAGCGAGTTGTAGTTGCCTCTATCCAAAATGATTCCCTGTTAGGTTCTGATTTTCTCCGCGCCAGTGAAGTCATAATACACTGCAGACAACTGGAATTAGACATACACATCCGCCGCATCCCTTTAGGACCGGAGTCATCACTGTACAATACTTGTGCACTGATATTGGCTTCTACAGCTACAGTTGAGCCAGGCCAGGAGCAGATTCTCTGTCCCACCACACCACAGTTAAGAAACAAAACACACACAGCAATGTTGGAACCTGACCCGGAATACATGTTAGCCTCTCAATGTGTTAGTGCACGAATGATATT
The DNA here is from genome assembly GCA_034401795.1 of Chaetoderma sp. LZ-2023a. Taxonomy (NCBI): domain Eukaryota; kingdom Metazoa; phylum Mollusca; class Caudofoveata; order Chaetodermatida; family Chaetodermatidae; genus Chaetoderma; species Chaetoderma sp. LZ-2023a. The sequence continues at coordinate 230,993,742 of CM067369.1, read as the reverse complement.
AAACACCACCAACAAGGATCAGATGCCTTTTAGGGTATTAAATGACACAGCTGATTCCATCACGCTTGTCCCAGGCATATGCTGTGGCCATTTGGTGGATATGATTTCGGTGGAAACACACTCAACCGCACACACACACACACACACACACCCACCCACCCACCCACCCACCCACCCACCCACCCACACACACACACACACACACACACGCACGCGCGCGCACGCACGCACGCACGCACGCACGCACATACACACACACACACACACACACACACACACACACACACACACACACACACACACACACACACACACATACACACACACACACTACCTTCTGATGATACCTACCAGAACATTTACATGATTTATATTTGCATGCCACAGTAAGATTAACAAAATCTCACTAACGTGACGTCTCTTATATAAGTACGAGGATAGTTTTTCTGCAGGCGATATGGACCTGGGGAGAAACTCATCTGGTATGGCACTCCATAGACACTGGAAATAATCGACCAGTCCATCAACCAGTGCATCGTCTCCCTATACACAAGGATGCCGAAGCACACCAACCAGTAAATTACATGTTACGTACAGGTATCATAGAGCCGTCCGCTTCTCCATGGGCCATTCCAATATTCCTCGCAGGCAAGAAAGACGGATCCTTGCAGTTTTGGATCGACTACCATCGCCTAAATGATCTAAGCTTCAAAGACGCATACCCTTTATCAAGAATAGATCAAGAATTAGATTCGTTGTCCTGAGCCAAATGGTTTTGTACTCTTGACCTGGCGAGTGGTTATTGGCAGGTAATCATGGATAAGTCTGATTGTGAAAATACCGTATTCCTCTTCAGAGACGGTCTTTTCCAATTGCACAAAATGCCCTATGGTTTGTGCAACGCTCCTGGAACATTCGAGCATCTCATTGAACGGGTGTTAACCACCCTGCAATGGAAAATCTGATTATGTTACATAGACGATGTAATCGTTTTTGGCTCTTCGTTTGAGCAGATATTGTCAAACGAACCTGGATAAGGTACTAATGCATTTTCAAACCGCAAAATCTCAAACTCAAACCCAAGAAGTGTCATTTCTTCAGACAAAGCATTGAATTTCTGAATTATGTCATATCCGCTGATGGAGTAGCCACCCAAACCACTAAGACCTGTGCTGTAGCAGAATAGAATCCTCCTGCGTCAGTAACAAATACGAGGAGCTTCCTAGGTCTCTGCCAGTACTATCGCCAGTACATATGTCATTTTTGCCCCCTTGTTCCAAATCACCAAGAAAGATAGACCATTTGAATGGACGAGTGAGTGTGAGGTATCCGTCAAGGCCTCGATTTCATCCTGGACACTGATGCATCTGCTTATGCAATAGGCGCTGTTCTATCACAGGTTACAGAAGATGGAATGGAGCAGGTGTTGGGGTTTGGTTCATGTACTCTAAATAAAACAGAGAAATGTTACGCAACCACTAAAAGAGAGTTATTGGCTGTGGTCTATTTCACCAAATATTATAAACACTTTCTGTATGGACGCACTTTTACTCTGCATACAGACCACGCCTCACTACGCTGGCTCACGAACCTTAAGAACACTGACGATCAGGTAGCGAGGTGACAAGGATCCCTGCAGGCCTATAACCTCAATGTTGTTCATAGTCCTGGCAAATTGCATGGAAATGCCGATGCCTTTAGGAGAGTTGGACTCGAGGATGGGCAAGAAGTGACCACCACCGTGACACACGAATTACAGTCAGTTCTCACATTCCCAGAGCTGTGGTGCACAGACTGGGATGTGGAGAAACTCGCTCATAAACAGACAACAGACGCACAGACATGGAATATATATGCGTGTGGATCCAGTAGGGGGTACGCTCGTCTAAAGAATCTACCAGTCCATTATCCACCACAGTTAAATATTACTACCAAATATATGAGGAATGTCATGTGCAGAATGGCATTCTTTATATTAATAAAAGGATAATAATTCCGGAGCATTTCCGAGTCATGATTTATAACAATTACATGACAACGCTGGCTATCTAGCTGTGGAAAGAACTGTTGAGTGGATAAAACAAAGATTCCACTGGATAAATATATACGTGATAGTGTGAAAGCATGGCTGGCCAAATGCGTGCCATGCCAGCACACCATTACAAATTAAAATAGTTGGTGTGCCATGGGAGCGAGTGGCCATGTGGCGATGGGATGGTAGAGAGATTTAATAGAACTCTTGCCGTTATGCTGATGAAGGAAACACACATTGATTGTCGTGATTGGGATCTGCGGCTCCCATATGTGCTTATGGCATACCACACTTCAATACATACCAGCACGGGATATACAACTGCTCGGTTAATTTTAGGCCATAAGTCAGCCTTGCCCCTGGATCTGGCCATGCCCAGAATTCCTGGGGAAAAGAACCAACCCTCTCTATACGTAGAACTCGTGCACCACTGGATAGAACAGGTGCATGAGCTGTTTAGAGAAACCTTATCCACTGTACACCGGCAGCAGAGAACCAGGCATGACGGCCGTGTACATGGAGATCCATCCGAGGTGGGAAAAATGGTTTCAGTTCATGATACACAACGTTCTGCAAGCATGCCAAGTAAACCGAGTTACCAGTGGAAAGGCGCCTATGTTGTAGTAGGTAAGAAGTCGGATGTGACCTACCAGATATGCGCCTCGGATGGCCTGACTTCAGTCATCCACTTCGATCAGCTTAAACCTTATGTTGGCGGCGACCCAGTGCCAGAGCTCGGGCTGGGCGACACGCACAACACTGGTAGCCAGACCAATGTTGCTGTGGAGACAAGTATTCCCCAACGTTAGTCCAGTGCACCATTGTACCAGTTCGACCCCTCACCTACACAGCCAGGAATTGGGCGAACATATGACTGACGCTGATGACGATGGCGAGCCATATACGTACTCCACCTCTTCCTCCTCAGATCGGGTCTACTAGGTCTGGCAAGCAGTATTTGAAGACATTTCATTTGTGCTGTCCAAGGGGAAGGATGGAAAGGTTGATCCTTCTTCCTCTTCCCACTCCCATCCACTTCATGCTATTACACTCATTATAGAGTTGCCACAAGCAGAGGCTGAACCTGTCCCAAGCCGGAGTGCCTCTAGTGGGGTGGAACATGTAATATGTAGCATGGAAATGAGTAGGTTTGATGACCCTTCGCCTGTTCTGGTCAACAGGGAAACCGTACAACTCAGTGTACCCCATCCCCCATCCAAGACATCAAATCGTGGTACAACCCCACCCCCCCCCCCCTTCCAAACGGAACCCTCCCCATTTTCCACATCACACCAACTCCAAACCACGTCCCTCATTTCCCCACCAAGTTCGGTCATCCCACGTCCACTCCTCCTCACACTCCACTCGTCGTCTGAAGACTCGTCGTCATGCTTCAGATATGAGAGAGTGTGCTGTTTCAGGAAGGGTGGCCTCCTGTGCATCGGTCACTACGGCGACTGACGTCAGCCATGGAGGCAGTCTGATCAGTAGACTCTCGGCTCGTCTATTCACGGTGCTAAAGAAATATGACTAACCACCAACCGTTGTGTAACTGGAGATCGTCCACCCCATCCCAGAAGCACCCTGACCAAAACGCTTCACCAACACACACCCTCCCCCTGTGAGCAATCAGAACAAACACTAAAACCACGCAATGTCAGATTCACCAGACACCACTTGCCCTATGGTTGATACTACTAATTCCAAACTGCACGAACATCAACAAGACATCGGTTATAAATACTATAATGACAATAGAACACACTCTTAAAACATATACAACATAGTCAGCATTCTTCTATGTCAACCAGAAACTATATAGCACACTTGCATCTATTCGGTGCTCTATCAGTTCACCGCACACGTATATACTCTATCATCAGACTTGGCATAGTCAGCATGGAAAACCTGGCTATAGCCCTCCTCATGGCATAACCAACATAGCATACGACAACAGAATTCCCCTATACCAGTCACCACACCATACAAGGACCAGAACAACATTTACCACCCTGCAAGCATGCTGCACCTCTTATATGCGGTGAAATAACCCTACACGAATATCATCACTCCACGCCGCAAGGAACATCCCTTTCCTTGGAAGTGACATGAGCAATACCCAGAATAATAAATTACCTCAAATACACGTAATATCATATAACTTTGTTGAGAGAGTAAGTTTAACCACAATCTGTCCTCGTATGTGAGTAGGAATTTGCTACCAAAAGCGAAATTCGATAATGGGCTGATTCAAGTACGACGGCCCCCTACACCGTCATCTGCACTCTAAGTACCGCTGTCCCACCTTTTTAAGACTCAGCCATTACAGGGTGAACGCATTCAATGTCCGTCAAAGTTATCACCGCAATGTTACGTCCCCGCCTCATTAATATTTACACCGCATTACAGCGCAAGATTCATCGGCAAACAACCAGCCACATGTACTTAGCACACCCATCAACACGTCAAAAGACACATACACTCAGGATGATTGCTTCACAAATCTCCAAAACAACGGCATTGTAATGTTGTAACTGTGGCATGCACTTTATGCGCTGTATTGTACCAATTGAGTTTATGTCTAGGTGCGGTGAGACTAGTCCCTGCTACGGGAGAGGGATGCTTGGCAGTCTGCCCACCTGGTAAATGTAATCATGCTTGACATGGTCAGTAACTTGTCGCATGTAAGTCATGAATTTGCTTAAACTAAACAAAACAAATGTACATTCAGCTAACTGTTATAATTTTGATAATGATCAAGAAAAATTCCACCGTGTTTATAAATCATTAGCGCACGGGCTGGAGAAGCAGCATCAAAATTTAAACAGTCAACATACAAAGAGAGAATGTCAAATATTCTCATACATGCAAATCCTGCTCATCAAATCATCGGGAGAGGGATTAAAATACCATGCACATGGACAGGCGCGAATAAAAATTGCGTGCAAGTAAGGTGGCTGTTTGAGAACAAGCACTCGTAAAATAATAGCAACGCATGTCGTCATTTTCCTTATCAGTCAGAAGACCCATGTACAGTTTGCATGATAACGAAATCCTACGTTTTCAATCAACCACGTGTTATCAAAGTACATATCACGTGACAGCTACTCACTGTGCAAAATACTATAGACAGAGGAACTGCCCTCCAGCGTAGCTACCACACGCGTACTCGAGGAGGCGTGAGGTATTGCATCGGAGTCATCAGACTACTGGCGTAATTTCGTTCTCATAACCCCCTCGAGCATTCCAGCCTAAAAAGGAAACAGGCGAATCTATAACAATCTAACTCCAAAACCGGCTCACGCTAATTAAAAGGTGAGCCTACACAGGAATAAGTAGTTCGCTGTTTTTATGTTGATTGAAAACCAGTGATCCCACATTAATGGGGATGAAGTAAGCATTCCTTTTACTTTATATACATTTCCTCTCTCTTGTTATGGAACAAATAAATAATCTGAAGAATAAGGAATACAAGACGAATTTCACAGGTAGGATTATCGAATCACCCACAGAAAAAGTTTAGGTGTGGTCATCCGCCCTCTGATTACGTCATCAAAATGTATAAAAGGAACGAATCGTGCACGGAAACTTCATCTTCCCAATCAAATCAACACCAGGGAAAATCACCGGCATTAGGCCTCTTTAATGTTGCAAACAAAATTCTGCTTTATATTATTATGTGAGTTATCAACAAGTCAAAAAGTTTAAGTTAGGTCTCCTTACCGTGAATCCAGTACGGTATGGCCAAATGTCACTAGCCGAGGATCTCACGTTATCAGCCAGTTCCGCAAGCGATTTCATTGTACCTGGGAACCGGTCGGTGGCAATCCATGTAAGATTTTTGAGGAATTCCGACCTCAAACTTCGCTATGATTGCGATCACCTGTTTCAGCGCGCGTATTGTCCTGACCGTAACACTTTGTATACCACAACACGGTATGGTGCAACACCCCCCCCCCACCATAACAACACATTGTGTGACAGTAGTAATATTAAGACTGGTTGAGGTGCATGAGGACTGGGGAATTCTCAGACCCAGGCTTGCCAGCCTGTGCGTGTAATTCCAACCACTAAAGTAATCAGGAAGGCACCGGACATGGTGCAGGTTAAATAAACCCGTAAACATAAGTGAACTTGCAATCCTCCACGCAAGCAACAACACAATCAGCATCTATCTCAGAGGAAAGTGCGGCTTCATTGTCACCTCGCGATTTAGTAATTAATACAGATCAGAGACAGTTGAAGAAATTCCAATCACCACTGCAACGCATACAGTACAGCTCACACGCATATTAAACAGCACCACCACAGCACCCCACGCCGTAAGCACTGCACAAGCACCGCAAACAGACCCTGCAGTACAGAAAGCCAACACACTGAGTAAGGTTTACGCAGGAAAGAAACGCACTGCAGAACATTCAATAGAAATTTTCAGTATACTACACATCACCTCAAGTAAGTTAATACTTGCAGCGAAACAACGGAAAAAGGCATCCATCACCGCCCATAATCCCGACAGCATTCCACACACATCTTCCATCAGCAGCACTGCAGTCATTCCAGCTTCCACCATTTCGTCCACAACAGAACTTTCTCGTCACAGCACTACCGCAATCACCAGCACTGACCACATGACCACCACAGCATCCACCATCGCGACTTCAACAGAGACAATGACAGCCATCACCACTGCAATCACAAGCACCACATCAACCACCGCACATTTCAGAATCGTCACCGTCAGCTTCATCACTTCTACACCGTGGGCATCCAGCCTCACCGTAGACATTGTCCGCATCACCATCATCAAAGAGTAATATAAACATTTCCGACGCCAACATCTCCACAACACGAACCCATCCGCCACGCACTGTGTTAGTGGATCGTGCTACTCAGACTAGTTGGGACTTTTCGGATCGCTCATCTAAAAATTAGCTAATATATATGTAAAGTTGGAATTGTCTGATAAGCATTATTACATCGGTCGTGCGATTATTATTATTATTATCCATATATATATTTATAAAATTGAAACCCTCTCCCAAGAATGACTACGGTCATTCTGCGTGGCTATGTTACTACATAGCTACGCCTCATATACTTATTATTGCGGATAATTAGGCTATAATTATACCATATGCAGTGTGCGGAAATAGCATACCACAATAAAAGTCATATTTTAATCATGCCGTCCCAGCAATTAGCTGGGAAAGTAGTAAAATTAAGACCGGGTGAGGAGTACGAGGACTGGGAAAATCTCGGACAAATGCTTGCCAGCCGAACACCTGTGCACGTAATTCCAACCACTAAAGTAATCAGTTAAGGCACCGGACATGGTGTGGGTTAAACGGCTGCCTGATACGTTTTACCTTATTATTAATAATATATTTCTTATTAATTTTCTTCTCACTTAGTCGAGACGGATTAAAGGGGTGACGAGAGTCACTCCTATGGACTCTTGCTAAAGGGCGGCACTGTATATGCCTAATAGATATTACCCAAAGCATATATATATATATATATATATATATATATTTATATATTGTATTGAAACTGTACATAAATGCTTAAGGTATGATGGAGCCTGGGCGTTCTCGGACGGGAATTAATTACCCATCGCAAGAGAACATCCTCGCGAGCTATTGTTTTAGCCGAATCGTGGTAGTAAAATAAAAGTTAGCACGCACCACATGTAACTCAAAAACAAAAAAAACGAATGGCCTGGACAAATAAAAAAACAGGCCAGAAATCAAACTGAAAAATATGCTTCCCTCCCCAACTCTCTGCACATCTATGTGCCTATCTCTTATGAATATGCACCTCACGCGCCACTCTATCCTCTCAGGGTACACCTACCTAAGTAGTGTATGATTCTCACCTAGCCTACGCCTGTGGCAAACGATCTGCGAGGCAGTATCGTTTGGCCCAGGTGCCAAACTAGGAGGCGGTGGTGTAGCATGAATCGACCAGTCAGGTACAAACCGTCTCAGTTTATCTGGGTACGGAACGGCCGGATCTGAGACGTTCCAAGCTCGTCGCCACTGGGTAGCATAGATAAGCATGTATAGCCCTATAAAAGAGGCTCAGAATAACAGAGTCTGTGAGATGGCCCGTTGCATATGCGCAGCCATAGGAGAAAGTTTACATACACGCGTTAGCATGTGGAGAATGGCAGCTTTAGAATATACTATTGCCTATAACTGTAGTTTCTTAAATACAGGCCATCCTCGCTTGCTCTGGTGGCAATCATTACAAGAATCGAACGAGGATTCCAATACTTTTTACAGAAATAAAATCGGTTAGAACTGGCTGAGATATCAGAGAATATTCAGATCCTATTTTGAGCTCCAAACTAAAAAATGCATACTCCTAAGCACACGTGCTTGGTATGGCGAAGGCCAGCTGATCACGTGGTCGGTACCCGAACCTTGTATACGAAGTGCGCGCTGATTGGTTGAGTCGCCTTGGTATGACGGCACCATCCTGTATAAAAGGAGCTCCAAAATCTCAATCAACAGACAGATGGACGTGGGTCTGCCAAAGTTAAGACGCAGAAGTACCGCTTAATGTATAGCATCGATGGTCTGGCCTTGCTAACCATAGCCAATTTGCTTCGGTTTTGAGTCTCTGGGGAACACGTATCACACCGCAATTTAAGTTAAAACCAAACTAAATTTAAATTAAGGCTTCCCACACCAACAACTTCAGAGGGACCTTCACTGCGGTGCAGCCTTTTGGCCATAACATAACATCCAAAACAGTATGTAGGACGTGTGGTGTTCGATGATATGTTGCCAGACCTAGGAGGGGGAATGTAGCACAGACCAACCAATCAGGTAGGAACCATCTCAGTCTTTTCTGCCGTGCCATGTGGAAATAGTGGTAGAACAAACTTTGCACATGTCTAGTGCTCCAGTTTAATGTTTAGACTGCGGTCCGGATAAGGACATTGCTTTACGCACCACACAAGCTAAGCGGTGCATATCGTCTTGTGCCGCAAGATGTATCCTGTATCATTATAACATTTATCTCAGCTTTTATATTAAGAGAGGCAGCTTCAATCCGCACCAGTACGGATTTCTACACCTCCGTGTTCAATTAAACTTATAATCCGTGCGGGACCGGCTACTAGCATCTGAAGTAAGTTCTTCTTCACCATTCCTGAGTATAAGCTGCATCAATTAGTTCATCTGTGGTTAACTACAGAATTGTGCTAGCTTGCGCCACACTTGCGTGACACCTCAACTATATATGACGTTTAAGAACTTTTTGCACTGATGACTAATAGGTGCTCCACAACCTGTATTTCCCTATTGTTAACTATGTACTGATGACTAAAAGGTACCGCAAGGTCGATTAAGACCTTTACTGTAATGTTCATTTTCTGTATCATTTTCACTTTTAAGGTGCTGATGACTAACAGGCACCGCATTGTCGGATGTGACGTTTATTATTATTATCATTTTTACAGTATATACTTATTTCATTTTCACTTAAAGGAGCTGATGACTACTAGGCACCGCAAGGTCGGATGTGACCTCCACATGTCACCGTATTGTATAGTCTTGTAATATGGCAGTGGCCATCCAAGTTATTGATTTTTGCTTAGTTATATGTTTATCCACAAAAATACTTGGACCACACTTTGCTTAGGTTACACTATACACCAATAACAAATGCACCACCTTGGTTCTCCCTACTGAAATAATTTTTCATTAAGGCCACTGTTCATGTTTTCACTAGCGAACATGGCATGTGACCGCTAAACCTGACTATAGTAGCTCAATAGGGTAGGTTTAAAGAAGCTAGGGATGACTACTTACCAAAGGAGACTTGTTTGTGTAAAGCTCTTTTCTGAGTGCAGTGGCTCCATTACATTACACGCACCGGAAATTTTTATACTTGGCCGTTTACCTTTACGGGTCTTGCGACCCCATTTTCCCCTTTTCTCTAGGAGAAGACATTGCATCTTAAAAACATCGCAACAGCTACTAGCACACTCTACACGCATCCATGAAGAAATCTTATTGCGCCATGATTTTCTCCATCGATTAGCGACACATTTTTCTTTTCAACAGTTTGACCAGCGGTCTGGCTAAACCGACATACTTACTCAATTTTGTTATTATCGCCCTTCGACTTGGCGACTGAAATAGATAAATGTCGGGTCACTTGGAATCCTTTTTAAATAACCCACACCATTATCAGACAGCAATCACCTTAAGCCACTGCTGTGCCAGACTCGAAAGAGATTCTCTAAACTCATTCCTTTTAGTTGCACGAGTCGGCTCCAGTGTCTGAAACTTCGTAAGGGCGTCCTTGGCCTCCATCACACCTTTTTGATGCTGCTCAATGCGGTCTTCATCTCCGAAAGGAAGGTTCGTCCGATTTAGCAAGGGTAGAGGTTCTTGCATAATCTAAACCCAAGTGTCCTTCTGCGGCCATTAGAGGCCATAGCCACAAAGACCTTTCACTCTAAACTATCGCCTGGCATGGTATCCCCTAAAAACTTTATGTCAGGCATACATAGAATGACTGCCACCTAATGACTCTGGAGAACATCAGATCAACCAGGCGGCGACCACCAAACTTCAAGCGATGATTCCAGCCCAACCTCGACACATTAAAACTAGACTAAGAATTCCCTGTTGTGCCTCTGTCTCTCTCTTCCCCTCTCTCATTCCCACTTTCCGTTACATTAGTACCCCAAGAGACAACCACCTAACTTGGAAGCCGGTAGTAAACATCAGAAACCATCTGGGGTATAAAGAACGGCCCACAACGCTTTCTTCCATTACATATACCACCCCTGGTACATGCCTCACATCACCGCAAACACCTCCCACTCCACGCGAATAACCCAAACATTCCCCTCTTCCGAGGCAAAAGGACCGGCCAACCAAGGAGGACACCACATCCGCTAGAGTCAGCATTGACAATCGACTCCTCCTCGATGGCAGCACAAACAACCACCACAAGCACAGCCACCATGACGATGGCAGCGCCCGTCTTCGACCACACGCCCTTCGACGACGGCAATGAAGAGCCCAGTGGACAGACTACTGGGACCCAACAATATCTACAAACACGCCATGTCGGGAATGCCCGAGCGGACCTATGAATCTCCAAGGAGGTGGCTGGCCACTCCGGCCATCACAACTTTGTGGGAGCCACCAAAGGATCGTCCATGGGATGGCGTTGCAAGCACCGAGAGTCACCAGGAAGAATTGACCATGGAGAACCTCTAACTGGGATACAACACGAGCTTTCACGACGACCCGTCCTCAAACTCCATAACCCTATCACATGAAATGCTAATTCCCATCTGGTATAATTGTTGGATGGGCTTCTTGATTTGTGCATGTATATTAATCTCAATTCAAATGGGAAGCGGTGTTCACGTTCCAATGTATGCCTTACCTTTATATCTGAATTGCATAATTTCGCTTCTTTACACTGTAATTAATTGTCTGATCAATGGTGAGGCAAGCTGTGGCTCCTCTCTGTCTTAATCTTTTGGATTTGTTCATTGCTGCTGAGGGAAATGAGGAATCCTAGGCTTGGTGGTAGTGAGTTCTCTTCACAACCTGATGGAAAGCAGCCACTGAATTTGGAACAGCTGAGGCCGAATATGTCTTTTCTGGTTGTGGTGCACGACAAGGATAGGGACATCTTCATAGAAGTCTCAATTTTTAAAGCTTCCTTCAACATCTTTCTCATCTTTTCTGTAATCGTACTGTTCTTGTACATCTGGACTCCAACAAACTGTCCTTCGGTCTGATATTTTTACAACTCTTTCTATCCACAGATCATTTGACCGATCGGCATAGACAGTGTGTAGCTCTGACCGCTTAAGGAGAAGTGTTCCCGAGTCTACAGCTTGCTTGATGTAGTTTGTCAGCTCTATAAATGCCATAGACTCAATGACATTTGAATCCGAGCTTTCTGTTTCCTTCTTGTTCAATGTTCTAGGGAGGCTGTGAGAAAGATTTCACAGGTTGACCTGACATTTTAGACGATACTTTGCCTCCATTGCAATTCACATTTCCAGAGTACCCACCCATCATATGACGTCATAATGAACTGCGTGATGTCTAGAATGACATCATGATGAATGACGTCATGAATGACGTCGATAAGTACGGCACGAACGCATATTTGAAGACGGTCTATGCGTTGTTGTACACATTGTTTGCTTTTACTATTTAATAAATATTCTGTTGACTATTTTGAAAGTAATTTGACTGGGCGCTGTTGCTGCCATAGGCAGCAACAGCACCATGTCAAATTTGTTACAAAATATTCAACAGCTTCCCTGTATAGTTTTCAGGAAATTGATAGCTAGGGTATTTGTGGATCGATCAATCCCAACAAGGCGAGGTGTGGGTAGAGCTTAGCTAGTGATGGGCGGGGCATATCTAAAAATGGAAAGGTCCATTCGATCATCACCAGCAATTCTACTGAGAAACTGAATGTCATGCAGCTCTGTTATCCTGGTGTACAGATGTTTGTCAGCATCAAATGATGACACGTGATGCAGGTCACCTTCTCCGAGCCACTTTTATAAAAGAAACACCTTTGATTGTTCATTGGCTAACGCTGAGCTTTTATGTTCTATTCTCTCTTAGCTTTTGTCAGCTTAGAATTGCTGTATTTCAATTATCAAGACTTATGCCACAATGCGCGATACGCAGTTGGTTGTCAAATTGTTGGCACATGGATCACTTCTGTTCTGTTGGATGTAGGGGTGTGCATTTGGAGCAATGCCAAAACACGTGTACACGTTAGCTTTAACGAACGTGTACACATATTTGTCATTCTGCTGCAAAAATGTAGTATTAATATGGTGTCTATTTAGCCTATTATTAAGTGTAGAGGGGTTGCAATACGGTGGGGTTGGAAAATAAAATAACAACTTATCAACTCCCCCTTCTCACCCACACCACGGTGGGTCAACAGTGCCTCTAAGCGCTCAAGGTGCTACTCATTTTGATTAACCGAATACTAAATATTAAATTTGTGTGCACCGTTAATATCTATGTGCCGATCAAGGGAAGACTATTGTGTAAAATTGGCACTGGAATTTACAAAAAGAGTATTTTGATGTCATTAACATTAAAACGAAAATGAAAATGAAAATCGTAATATTTGCATGCCAAGTAGTAGTGTCGGGGTCAAAATGATACCACCTCCCTCAACTGGCCGCCGTTCGCGATCCGTGGCTCCCACCGCCCTCTCAATCCCTGGGCATAGGGTTGTTGAGACATGTGGTTGGTGTATGCCTCTAAATGGAGGCCCCGAGGGTTGTTGAGACAGGTGGTTGGTGTATGCCTCTAGATGGAGGCCCCCAGGGATTGAGAGGGCGGTGGGGGCCATGGATCGCCGAATGGCTGCCAGTTGAGGGAGGTTGTATCATTTTGACCCCGACACTACTACTAGGCAAAGTGATACCACCGCCCACAGTTGGCAGCCGGATCCGTGGCCCTCACCGCCCTCTCAAGCCCTGGGCATAGGAATTTGAGACACGTGAGCGTGGTAGGCCTCTAGATGGAGATGGGACTGTGTAGGCTCAGACAAACACGTAGTCTCTGCCAGAGTCGCATCGGCATGATGGGACCACCCATAGTATCTTCCATCTACTTTGACAACGCTCACCTGGGAGGAGGCTAAAGTGATTAGCATTTGCACCATGGCAGACTCTGGCATGTTCACATGTTACGCAGAGAATTTGGTGCTGAGCAGGGGTCTCCAGCAGACAACCACGTCCTACCCTCTCCACCCCATAGAAGTGGCAGACAGACTCGATCTCTTTACGTGAGTGAAAGCGGTCGTAAATGTTTCTCCGCAAGAGCTTGACCCAAGGATTGTACTGGGGGTCATCCCGGAAGTGGGCCCACTTGGCATCCAATGTCATGGCAGTCTTAGCGCCCTGTGCCACTGCTGTAGACGCCTGACGAGCAGTATGATGAGAATCATGGCTATATATGAATAGTTAAACTGAACAGAGTGAACCACTAGAGGAATATCTGTGCCAGATTGAGCCCTGTTCCATCCGGATCGATAGTGATCTTCATCCCCTCAGGGGCAGGGGCTAGCAGCTTCCCTCTGCCGCCAGCTAAGAAACGTAGCTCAAGGACTATATGAGTCCTTTGTGGGCTAATGAGTCCGAGTCGCTGAAGCAGTTTAACAGCACCCTTGACTTTGGAGACATGTGACATACCATCTACCCATAGGATAATAATAATAATAGTACACTTATATGGTGCAAAACTCCACGCGAAAGGCGTGCTCTATGCGCTGGAGGTGAACAGCTTCTTCTGGTCCATCGAATGGACGACGCAGCAGGAGCTTTCCACCTGTAGCCCTGATCCGGTGACCCACCCTCGTCAGGGAGACACCTTCACCTATGTAGGTGAGGAAGGATGATCCCCGATTGTAGAGCTGTCGAACAGTCCCATCCTTTTTCACAACAGTGGAGAGGGGAGTAACCTCTATGTCAATGACGGCGGGAGGCCTATATAGGGGCAACCATGTTTGCCAGTCATCCCCAGGTCCAGCGCGGTACCACACTTCATTCTTCTCAAATATGAACTGCAGGTTTTTTGCCAGGCTCAATAGCAGTCCATCATGGGTCATTGGTGGGGCACCGCTCGAATAGGGTTTGACCAGATGAAAGCTGAGGTCATTATTTAGGGTGTTGATGTTTGACACCTCTGTATCCGAGAGCTCAATCAACGGCTCGAGGATGTACTTCCTCTACGGGAAATCATACCGAAACACGATCTTGTGGCCATCTATGTTGCGACCCAGGCGCTCCTTCAACACATCCTTGAGGTCTGTGAGCAGCTCCAACCCATCACCACCAATGGGGTAGAGGGAGAATGCCTTTGAGTTTGCTTCGTACTGTAGGGCGAATGACTTGCCATCACTCTCTTCTACCTTGGCAGCATCAACTGTGTACACATCTGCCAGGTCAGCAAGACCAGTCGAGTGAGCAAATATGGGTTCTATAGCACGCTATGGGAGGGGTTTAAACAGTTTATATATAAACATATAACCATGCTGATTGTCAGACTGCTGTTCTCCAGTGGTCAGAACGTAATCTCAGCCTCTCTAGAGGGGAGAGGGGTGGTACAGCACCGTGTAGAATGGGTCCTCTTCGAGGTGCTCCAGCGGGGCACAACATACATACACGACGATGTGCTACATCAACCTCCGAGCAGTGCACACAGCAGCTCACTGGTAGAAATCGGCCGGGACGTGATAGAGTATCTCCCAGGTGCCAAAAGCATATGAGGCATGGCATGCTGGAAGGCGGTGTGTAGCCCATAGTCGGGCATGCGGACTGAGGATTGCCAATGCCCGGGAATGGTGGACCACCCACAAAGCATGCCCCTGCAGAGAGGGACAGTACCCTGAGCACTGATACCTATTCCCTTGGCCGACTGCGTGGTCCTCCTATGCCCAACTATTTCACTGGGGATATGACTAGTAGGTTTAAGCCGTCTGCATATGACTATGACTCTGTCACTCACAGACCTAGAAAGCAAAGAGCTAGGTGATCTTGCCCACTTGGGCGAGGCACGCCTCGGTTCAAAGGACACTGTTGCCCCTATCTCCTTACTAGCCTTCGATGAGAAGGGAGACCGGCGGGAGATCCGAGGTACCATCCCAGCCCGAGATCTCATCGTGATCACTGATACGGTGGGACAATCGGCCATTAACAAGGCCAAGACTGTATACAAGGGGATGGGCATCAAGGAGAGGGCGACAATGCTCGGTATGCTCGGAGTCGATGAGGCTGGAGCCATCAAGGTTATGGCTGAGTCCTATGCACAGGACCTGGTTAAGGATCTCCTGAGACCACGGAGCACATTCATCCAGGATTGAGGGAATCTCAAGATAGGCACCCTCAGCCTGAACAGTATCACTGTCGATGGCCAAACCGGTGCATGTGCTGACAACAGCCTCCGCTACCAGAGGTGAAGGTGTCAGGGCTCTTCAATTTGCTGCCTAAGTAAGCCCACAGGATAGACATGGCTTTGCATGTATCATACAGATACTGGATGTACTAGACATTGTGGGTGCTGACACAGGCCCTCTACGCTATCTTCTCAGCTGCTGCTGGGATTTCATGCATGATGCCTCCATCGCATCCTTCGTATAAGCCGGAGGTGCAGGATTCCTCGCTCTGCATGCGAAAGAGCTGGTGCAGGAAGTACTGTCGTTTAGTCTCCCAGATATAGACGAGACAACCGCCGACAAAGTGCTAACCATCCTCCGCTCGCATGTCTGTACCATTCGACAGTAGGCCGGCCGATGCTGGCCAGGTGGTGCTGATCATTGCCCCATCAGGACACGGGAAAAACTTCTTTCTGCGGGCTCTTCTGGCCAAACATCTACACTCTCAATACATCCTTCTGGTGGCTGACTCCACCGATGAGGCAGTTGACAGTAATGATCAATGGTACAATGGCCCAATCACCAAGACGCAGAGCCAGCAAGCACTGATGGAGAAGCTGCTGGCAGCTCGACTGACAGAACAACTTGTTCTAGTTATCGATGACCCTGCAATGGACCAGAAGACAGTCAACATCACCAGGTGCATCAGGCACACAATGATAACTGTCTTCATCCTCTTTCAGAAGTACACCCGCGAGATATCACCAGACATCCGCCACAATGCCTGGTTGCTATACTTCAGCTCCAAGTGTGGACGTGTCCTGCTCGAGACCATATACGACAGCCTAACCCTCAAGGAGACCAAAGGGGACTTTAGCGCAGGTGTACAAAGGGCAGCTGAGCTTTACTGCTTCATCTTCAGCAACAAGGAGACAGGTGAGCTGTCACATTTCAAGCCATCTATGGAAAAGGCGCAGACCTTCACCTACAAGGTGAATCCAGCCAGGAAACTTGCCTGCTCTATGCGTCTTCGCTGGCAGACTGTCGCAGCTGCCTCAACTTTTTTCATTCATTAGAAGGCTGCACGGTCTCCGCTACTTCGTCCGCGGTCTCTGCTACTTCGTCAGATGCTTGAGGACCTTCGTCAGAAGCTTGAGGAACTTCGTAGAAGCTTGAGGAACTTCGTCAGTTTCGTCAGAAGCCTGTCGCTTAAACTCTACCCACTGAGGCTCAGAGTCTAAGGCTCTCTTCTTCTGGAACTTCTCATGGAAGATCCACTTTGTCCATGCGCGTCGAGCATCTGATTTGCGAGCGGATTTGATGAGGTAGTCCTGGTAGTTATCTGAGAATTTCAGAAATGCTGCCAGATCACTGGCCAATCTCCTGCGCCCGTCTTTGTTGAAGATGTGCTCAACAGTCTCCTTGTGGCCAACAGTGAACCGCTCCTGAGTACCTTCCGCATGACCAGTGTTAATGGCTCTCCGCTACAGTGGCACTGACCTCCTCCCTGAAGTAGTTATTTGCTCCAGACTGGAGGTTATCCAGCATATCTCGCTCTTCCTGGCTATGGAGGCTAAATACGGCAGCCCACTTCCCGACCGTTGGTAGATCGTTGGGGTCGACCCTCGCCCTTTGGAGAGCTAGAATAACAGGACTGTTGGTTTGGGCCACAGGAGGTAGGTCGAGTGTCCTGCTCTGGGTGCTGTTAAACTTCCGGTAGAGTACCCGAGTCAGGAGTTCTTTTGTACTACAAGCTGGCGCTCCTTCCTCTATAGCGGCCAGTATCTCCACATCAGACGGAGGCGTGACCTTGGCTCGCTCATGGATAATGTTGATGTCACGAAGCAGTCCTCGGACCCTGTCACAGTGGGACAGTGCATGCCGTGGCTGTCGTGCTGACTGTCGTACCAACTTGTCCTGCTGCCTATAGACAATCTGCTGGAGAACTTTACCAAACATGGCAGCCGTTTAGCACCTCTATATACCCAGACCTTAAACATGCTGCAGTATGTGCAACATCCAGATGGGGCCATTGAACCCGCGACATCGCACTTCACTGATCCTCGGAAGGACTGCCTGAGGTCATTCGACCCAGTATACACGATGAGAACCCATTGTCCGCTGGTGGGAAGTACATTGACTTTGCAATTTCGGCACCGATCCACGAGATCAAGAGCATGCCATTCTGGTTCAAGCTTCAGAGCACAATAGAACAGACGGTAGAGCTCCCGCAGGTCCTGAACAGGTGGGAGATCGTGCAGAGCAACAGCACCGTGGACACCACCTATGTGAACAATGAGGACCGAGTCCTAGGTCCGCTGGCTCGTAGCCCAACCTTCTATGCGAAGGGAAAGGGGTACTACGCTGTGGGTGCAATAAGGGGTTCATGGAATTCGAACTACGGGCAGAGAAGCCCATGCCAGTTCCACTCTTAACCCTCCTCGAGAACACACACGTGAATCGGGCTGCCATGCAGGATAGGCTGTTCCTCCGGGTGTACACTGAGCAACTCGCAGATGCGACGATGAATGCTCCAAGACTTCATGTCTGGCATGACGAGAATGACCAGGAGCTGAAGCAAACGGGTTTCAAACAGCGGATCGTTCATGTGGAGCGAGAAGACCAGCATGTCCAAGCCACAGCTAACCAATGGGTAGATCTGACATTGCAACGTTGTGCATCAGACTGTGTCACTGTTGCGGGCCTGGTTCAGAAGGGAGGGGCGATCCAGCAGGTGGATAAGCTAGACGACTTCAAGCTTGTGGTTGCTGGGACCAATGTTCTTGGTGATGTATGCGGGCTGGCTGATTGTCAACTCTACAGACAGAAAACTAAGTCATATGCACTTCTGCGCCTAACCAGTGGAAGCGACGACCTCGAGTCGGCACTCGAGGGCCGTCACCACCTCGGGGGCAGGGACATCCCACCTAATCAGGGCAACCAGCTCAGCTTCAACATCGGAACCCTCATAGCTGGACCTCGCTCATTAGGTGTGACGGTACTTTACTTTGGCTATGCTAAGGTATGCATGTCAAACACATCAGGTATTCAGCTTGAGCGTGCGTACAGCACGACTCCTGTCGTCACTGCTGCAGATGCCACCACTACTATAAGCTCTGCTGTCTTCTGACCTGTCGATGCTTCATAGTCGAGCGTTGGCTCAGATATCTTTACAGCCTCGTAGTACTCATTGAGACTCTCATCTGCCTCTTTGAGTCTCTGATTGGCCTGAGCTCGGAGTTGTCGTCGGCGTGCCTCCCTCTAGCGCATATGCTCGAGCGCTTTGCTGTATGCAAACTTCTCCTTAGACAGCTTCTCCATCGCCTGGTTATGACGCTCACGCTCGATCTCTGCCACCTTCTTGTCAGCGAAGCTGAGTCCCCAGTTCGCCAAGGCAAACACGCCCGCATTCAAGATTGTGGAGGCCATGCCATAGACTACAGTTTAAAGCTACTATATAACTTCCCCAGCGATTGATCCCCAGAGCTGTATGAACCAGAGGCTGATCCAGTCGAGGATATAGATGACGAGCACTATGAGGAGGACTATGATCAGGAGGATAATGCAGACGACTACGATGTAGCGGAGACCGCGGGTGAGTATGATGATGTAGAGCCTGAATCCTGTAAGCTAGTACACAGAGCGAAAGGAATCTATCGCACTTACATAAAAGGGTCTATTAGTCCACGGGCAGCAGTTGGGGCTCTGATCGCTCTGTTCACAGTGAAGGCTGGCGAGATGGTCTGCATGATCGCCAACAATGCTCTCCATGGGGTGGAGAAGATGTCTGAAGCCATACCAGCCATCGCCTCAGGAGTAGGTACGTTCTTCAAATCGCAGGCCCGTGGCTACCATACGCTACCATAGCGCTCGTGGCCATCTGGGCCGCCGAACATTTAAGCCATACTATATAAGGATGGAGTCTCTGTACGACCTGGTCGACGGCGTGCAACAGATCCTAACTGGTCGATAGATGTTCATAGGCTTGACAGTATGTGGAGGCGGAGGGCCGGCCGACACTGTACTACCTGGCACGCCAGCACGGAGTGCCTAGGTGACCATTTGTCATTGAAGAGCTTCAGCTAGTCCCTGAAGACACACAGCTACCACTCCCTAGGGTGCTAACATGACACTCGATGGGCTCTGTATGGACCCTATCTGGCAGCACATGGCGCTTATCATAGTAAGCGGAGGGTCCGAGTTTTTCCTGCTCATACCCTGGTTGCGCATGCATAGGTCTCG